>CM053626.1:103169199-103189193 GCA_028646595.1 Phalanger gymnotis | reverse complement strand
GGGGAACAGGGCAACCAGAATGTACGCCATCTTGGAGTGGGGGAGGGAGGAAATGGGGAGAAAATTTGTAATTCAAACGCCTGTGAAAATCAATGCTGAAAACCAAACATGTCAAAAATAAATTTAAAAATAAAAAAAAAAAGAATAACACAAGATCTAGCAGCTTCTCCGTTAAGGGATAAAAGGACTTGGAATGTAATATTCTAGAGGTCAAAGGAGCTTGGATTAAAACCAAGAATCACCTACCCAGAAAAACTGAGTATAACCCTCCAGGGCAAGGTATGGATTTTCAATAAAATAGAGAACTTTCAAGCATTCGTGAAAAAGAAAAGACCAAAGCTGAAAAGAAAATTTGACTTTCAAATACAAGAATCAAGAGAAGCAGGAAAAGGTAAACAAGAAAGAGAAATCATAAGGGACTTATTAAAATTGAACTGTTTTAGCTACGTTCCTACATGGAAAGATGATATTTGTAACTTATGAAACCTTTCTAATTATAAGGGTAGTTGAAGGGAATATATATATATATGTATATACATAAATAGGTATATACATAAATACACATATACATATACACATATATACATATACATATATATATATATATACATACAAAGAGAGAGAGAGACAGAGAGAGAGACAAAGAGAGAGAGACAGACAGACAGACAGACAGACAAAGGGCACAGAGTGAGTTGAATATGAAGGGATGACATCTAAAAATAAAAACAATTAAGGACCAAGAGAGAAATATATTTGGAGAAGGGAAAAGGGAGAGAAAGAATGAGGTGAATTATCTTACATAAAAGTGGCAAGAAAAGCAGTTCTGTTGGAAGGAAAGAGGGGGCAGGTGAAAGGGAATGAATGAATCTTGCTCTATCAGACTTGCCTTAAGCAGGGAAAAACATACATACTCCATCGGGTATCTTACGCTACAGGAAATAGGGGGGAAGGAGATAGAAGAGAAGGGATGATAGAAGGGAGGTAATCAAAAGCAAACATTTCTGAAAAGGGCCAGGGTCAAGGGGATAAAATTGAATAAATGGCGACAGGATAGGATGGAGGGAAGTACAGTTAGTCTTTCACAACATGACTGTTATGGAAGTGTTTCGCATAATGATACATGTGTGATCTATGTTGAATTCCTTGTCTTTTCAAGGAAGCTGGGTGGGGAGAGAAGAAAGTAGAAAATTTGGAACTCAAAACCCTAAAAACAAATGCTCAAAAAAGTTGTTTTTTACATGCAACTGGGAAATAAGATACACAGGCAATGGGGTATAGAACTCTATCTTACCCTACAAGAAAATAAAGGGAAAGGGGTTAAGGATTGGGAGAGTGGGGTGAGAGAAGGGAGGGCAGACTGGGGAAAAGGGCAATCAAAATATATGCCATCTTGGGTTAGGGCGAGGGTAGAAATGGGGAGAAAATTCGTAACTCAAAATCTTATGGAAATCAATGTTAAAAACTAAAAAAATATTAAAAAAATAAAAAAAAATGAATGTTTGTAACTAATTGAGCCTCGTAGCACTTAATAGAGAGTGGGAGATTATTATGTAGAATTAGAAACACTTAGGTTAATATATCTATGATCCTACATTTCTTCTCTCATATGTCCTCAGGATGATTGATATTAATTAACAATTCAATAAATTATTTATTCATCAAATATTTGGTAAGGGGAACCTTGATTAGATCAAAGAGGAAACAAAACTCTTGTTTAGAAAATGATCCCATATAATTAAAGGCTAATCAAATAAATTGAATCTCCTGAAAGATGGCAATGTAAGAATTTTAAATTTAAGGCTTTTAGTGTGGTGTCCCTAGTAACTTAGTGCAGAACAATTTTGCCAGCATTCAAAACAACACGGAGCTAAGAATACAGGTGCTGTTAGTAACTTTGAAGTTACAGTTAATCTTTCTGGCTGCTTGAAGTATGTTCTCTTTGACCTGAAAGCTCTGAGATTTGACTATAATATTTCTGGTACTCTTTATTTTGGAATCTCTTCCAGATGGTGATCTGTGGATTATTTCAATTTCTTTTTTAACCTTTTGGTTCCAGGAAATTTGAGCAGTTTTCCTTGATAGTTTTTTTTTTGAAATAAAATATGATCATGGCTTTTGTTTTTCATGGCTTTCAGGTAGTCCAATAATTCTTAAATTATCTCTGCTCAATCTATTTTCCCAGTCTGTTGTTTTTCCAATGAGATATTTGATACTTTATTATATACTATTTTCATTTTTTTAAACTCTGTTTTATTGTATTTTGATGCTTCATGGAGACATTAGCTTCCACTTGCCCAATTCTAATTTTTAAGGAATTGCTTTCTTCAATGTCGTTTTATACCTCTTTTTTTTTTTCCATTTGGCCAATTTTGCTTCTTAAGGAGTTCTTTTTTTCCCAGTGAATTTGTGTGCCTCTTTTGCCACTTGTTCAATTCTTTTTTTAAGGTGTGATTTTTTTTTGTTTTATTTTTGTTTGTTTTTAATATTTTTGATGCCACTTTTATCAGGCTGTTAATTCTCTTTTCACAATTTTCTTGTATCACTTTCATTTCTTTTCTCAATTTTTCCTCTACTAGTCATCCTTTTCTTTAGCTCTTCTAAGAATTCTTGTTGAACTTGCACACAATTTAAATTTTTCTTCAGGATTTGCTTGTAGTTGTTTTCACTTTCTTGTCTTCTGATTTTGTGTCTTGTTCTTCTCCGTCACCATGTTACCTTTTAATGTTGAGTTCTTTTTTTTGTTTGTTTTTTTTGTTTTGCTCATTTTTCCAGCCACTTCTTGACTTTTAACTTTATTTAAAGTTGGACTCTTTTCCTGGGTTGGGGGTGGGGTGGGGTCATTGTCCCAAGCCTCAAGCTTTTTTCCTGTTGCTATTTTTGAAGCTAATTCTGGAGGTTTGTATGTTTTCCCTGTTTCTGTGATCCAGGGAGAGGTGTGGTCACTATTCTCCTGGTTTGCACTCTTTTTTTGTAATTTTTTTTTCCAGAAAGGTACCTCACTCACCTACCGCCACAAGTGCTAGAGCTTCTCTTGGCCTTGAATCTATAAACATCACTCCTGCTCTCCTGAAGCCACAATCACTAGTGTCATTTGCCACCCTGGAACCACAATCTGGATCTCTGACCTAGAATTGCATATAGGCAATGCAACAGGTTCTTGCTCCTGTTGCTAGCCCGGTATCTCATGTAACCTGTTTTTGATCATTTGTCTGAACCCATTACAGTCTCTGGGCTAAGAGCTCCTGAAGCTAATGCTGTCACAGATGCAGTGCCCCCAAAGCCTGCTTCTGGTGTTGCCACACTGAACACTTTACATAGTGCTTACCCTGGTGTCATAGACTTCTCCTTCAGACCTTCCCAGTTGTCTTGATTTACAAAAAAGACTCATCCTCATTTGTATTGGTTCTGTTGTGTTGTTTTAAAGTTCTTTGAAAGAGAATGCTGGCAGAGCTTGGCCAGGTTACTGTCTCTATTATGCTATGTTGGCTCCACCAATCTAAATGATTCTTTCAAGTACATTAGCAGCAAAAGGGAAAGAAATGTAGGAGGATGTGTGGCAGGGATAGTTTAATTAATTAAGAATTTTTATTTGTTTCTTTAAAGATGGGGAATCTTGGGTGTGTTTATAAGTGGCAGGCGAGGAGCTTGTGGATACGAAAAGAATATGGATATGATGAAAGTGGCAATGTACTGAAGAAGATGGGTTATGTAGTGTCAAGAGTACATACATAGGGATTGGTCTTAGCAAGAAGAGTCACCTCTTCATAAGAGAAATGAGTATAAGAGGGGATAGTGGAAAAAACATGCCAGTGTATTGAGAGAGGAGGAAGAGGGGAGAAGATTCTCTCAGCTGAGAACCTCACACTTTTCACCAAAGTATTAGGAAAGGTATTCAGCTGAGAGAGTAGGAGGATTTCACTCTACCTCATGCCACATCCTTTCCAGGCTCTTTATTTCAAATTTTCTTTTGCTTGTTTTCTTGTTCTTTCTGAGGTGAGTTATTGGCACTCATAATTCTGATCTTGGACTCCAAAGCAGTGATTTTATGACTACTATGATTTTCTTTTTGTCAAGGAAATCAAACGTTTTTTCAGAGGTAGTATCTGATCTTCTTTGTTCTCATGTTAAGAATTTGGTTTACTATCTCTCAGTTAAGATTGCTTAAAATGATGATAGACTATTTGATTGCGTGTTTACTATTTTCCATTTTTAAGATAAAAGATAAAAAATATTTTAACAAGTTTAGAAGGAACTGCTAAATTCATAAATAATTTCATTTTTATATTTTCATCTAATTTCTTCTATTTTTATTGCTTTTAGCCTTTCTATAGAACAATTATCAGACATTACAGAAAGCCCTGATACTGAAATCCATTGTTCCTGAATATATAGATATAAATATATAGATAGCCATTTTCCCTTTCCTTTCTTCCTCCCTTCCTCTCTCCCTTCCTTCCTTCCTTCCATCCATCCCTCTCTTCCTTCCTTTCCTTTCCTTCGTTCTTTCTTTCCTCCCTCCCTCCCTGCTCTCTCTCTTTCTTTTCTCTCCTTTCTTTCCTTCTTTCTCTTTTTCTTGTGATTTTAAGCACCTACATTATCTTGTACTTTCTAACTCTCTTCCTAAAGGAAATATTCATGATGAATGAGGTGGGTTGTTGTCCTTCGTACTCAAAGAGGACTAAAATGACACTACTATGTTAGAATCAAGTTACAGTGTGTCCAACTGCGGCTGGTTAGACCAATATGAACTCTGAATGCTCTGCCACAGGTTTGGCACAAATAGTTCATGTGAAAATTTGGGTTGGAGTCTCTAAATTTGCTCATCTCACATTTCTTTAGAGCTATTTCAATTCTTTTGTTTTCATAGAGCACAGCACCTTCTTTGATGAGGGAACACCATGATAGGCAGTCCTATGGCAATGTCTGCCATGCCACACAATAGATTCCAAAGGTTTTCCGAGAGAACTTGAGAGTATCCTTGTATTGTTTCTTCTGACTATGGTGTGAGCATTTGCCTTGTGTGAGTTCTCTGTAAAATAGTCTTTTAGACAAGCATATGTTTGTGCATAGTTGTACTCTCTGCAGTAGAGTTCCAATGCCTGGCAGTTTAATTCGAGAAAAAGACCTCAGTATCCCATGCCTTATACTGCAGGTGAACTTCAGAATCTTCTAAGACAATTCAAATCGAAATGATTCAGTTTCCTTAAATGGTACTACTGGTGGACTCTCCAGGTTTCACAGGCATACAACAATGAGGTCAGCACAATGGCTCTGTAGACCTTCAGTCTGGTAGTCAGTCTAATACCTGGTCTCTCTCACACTTTCCTTTGGAGCCTTCCAAATACTGAGCTAGCTCTGGCAATGTGTGTTTGTGTGTGTGTGTGTGTGTGTGTGTGTGTGTGTGTGTGTGTGTGTGTGTGTGAACCTCCTGGAAAATATACTGCCAAGGTAAGTGAACTAATCCACAATATTCAGAACTTCTCCATTTGCTGTGTCCAGTGGTTCCACATATAGATGTGCTTGCTGGTGGAGCACCTGTGTTTTCTTGGTATTAATTACTAGGCCAAAATTGCCACAAGCATCAGATAATCCATCCATACTTTGTTGCATCTCATCTTCATAGTGCACAATCATTTACAAACAAAAAATCATGCGCCAGCAGTCTCTCCACTTTGTTCTTCACTTGTAGGCTTTTCAAGCTGAAGAATTTGCCATCAATGTGGTAGCTTACCTTGATAATGTGTTTGCCCTTATTGAAGATTTCTGACAACAGTGCTATAAACATCTTGCTTAAAAGCTTGGGAGCAAGTACACAGCCTTGTTTCACTCCACTGGTGACTGGGAAAGTGAGAGTGCCTTGTCCATTATCAAGAACCTGGGCAAATATGCTGTCATGAAATTGATGTACAATACTGATGAACTTCTCTGGGCAACCAAATTTTGATGGGATTTTCCATAAGCCTTCATGACTGACAGTATCAAAACCTTGGTCAGGTTAATGAACATTTTATGTAGACTTCTCTTCTGCTCCTGGAATTTCTCCTGGAGTTGTCAGGCAGCAAATACCATATCAACCATTTCTTGGCCCTTTCCGAAGACACACTGATTCTCAGATGACCAACCATCTTCCAAGTGAAAGATCAACATGTTCAGGAGGACTCTGGCAAGAATCTTGTCATCAATGACTAAGAGAGGGAGTTCCCTGTAGTAGTCAGAGAATAATCTATTTGCCTTTAGAGAGATGGACAATGGAGGAGTCCTTGAACTCCTAGGGGATGACCTTCTCTTCCCATGTAACCCAGACAATTTCAGTCAGCTTTTGTATGAGCAATGGACTACCCCACCTTCTAAATATCAGGAACCTAATGGCATTCTTAACCTCTTCTTCAGTTGGAATTTCAGCTAAAGAGGGATTGATTTCAACGTTAGGTAAATGGTCCATGGCTTCAGCATTGATTGATGATGGTCTGTTGAGAACGCTATGGAAGTGTTCAGTCCATCTGTCTAGGATCATGTACTTATCAATAATCAATGTGGCTTCTATAAGCACTGAGTAGTTGAGAGGCACCATAAATCTTTGGCCCATAGCCTCCAGGGCATCATAAAACAACTTTGGTTTGTTACTATCAGTGCAAAACTGAATTTCATTTGCCTTTTTACTGAACTGAGAATCCTGCATCTCTCTAATCTTCATTTATACTTCACTTTTGGTGGAATTACAATGCCTTCTTGGAGTCAGATGAACTATCCAATGTTAAACCTGTGGAGTTTTTGTTTTTCATTTAGCAGCTTCTGAATTTCCCCATCATTTTCACCAAACGAGTCTTGATGTTTGTGTTTTCTGACCCAGATTAACAAATGCAGTGCTGTACACCAAATCTCTGAAAGCTGCCCACTCCTTTTCTGCTCCACTGTTGCTGTGTGTTGGCTCAGCTTTTCTTTCAACTCAGCAATGAACTATTCCCTGGAGAAGCACTCTAATGTCTGTTGATTTTAAGTCTTCTGGTATTCTCTTTTCCTTGGGGCCACTGCTTTTATTGAATCTGAATATTTAGCTTGGAGAGCTAACTCCATGATCAGTACAGCACTCCATGCCACACATTGCCTTCCTCACTCTCACATCCTGTCTGGGACAGGATAATGTCATAATCACAAAGACATAATATATTAAATGCCAATGTTTGCTGCCAGGGTACATACAGAGAGGCTTATTGTTTTTAGATAAAAGGAACATAAGGTTGGTGATGAGAAGGTCATGAGTTACATAAGTCTTCAGTAGTAAGTGATCATTGTTGTTGCTGTTTCTAACTCCATTACTCCCAAGGATTCCCTGCCATATCTGGTAGTCTGTACCTAGTCTAGCATTGAAGTCATCTAGAATTATAAGCTTGTCCTGTTTTGGCACATTGATCACTAGGGTCTCCAACTATTCATAAAAGTTTTCTTGGACCTCATCAAGGTTCATCATGGTGAAAACATAGGCACAGATGATGGTGGTGTGGCATTTTCATGAAAGTGGCAATCACATTGTCATGAGTTTGTTGTTCACTCCTTTTGGTAAGCATCCAAATTTGACTAGATCAGTTTTGATTGCAAAACCTATGCCACTTTAATCGCAATCTCTTTTACTGTGGCCACTTCAGAGAAAAAATATCCAGTTCCAACTTTGGTAAGCTGGCCTTCATTTGCCAGCCATGTTTGACTCAGGAGTGCTTTTTGGATATATCTGCTCGGTTTTCTTACAACAAGAGCTATTCGTCTTTCAGATGTACTGGATTTTCTCTTATCTATAAGTGTGCACACATTCTATGTTCTAATGGTAAGTGGAATCATCTTTGCAGAAGGTTTTGTACTGTGTGCGTGTGTGTGTGTGTGTGTGAGAGAGAGAGAGAGAGAGAGAGAGAGAGAGTCACCCACAGGTGGGGGATCCCCACCTGTGGTGGTAAAGAGGTAAACATTTTCCTAGCCCCTTACTTACACCAGGAGGTGAGGAATGTGGTCCTCAAAAGGCTACTCAGACACCCTGGGGCTGCCAAATCTTACTGCTGCTTCCAGTGAGACCACCCAATGTCTTGGGCTATCTGTGTGAGGGGTTATGACTACAGTTACCAGTGTATGTACTCTGCTGTTTCATCACTTGTGTGTTGCCACAGGACTTTGAGATAGGTAAAAATGGTAAAATAGTATGGGTGATGTTTTTTAATTCCTGCATAAATTGGATTTAAGTGAGGCAGAGTTGCATGAAGTTGTCAGCTTCACTCTCTCTTTCAGAGTCCTCATTGTCCAGTGGCATTACATAATCAAGATGACTAGAATGGCCCAGGATGCAGTGGATGATCTTGGTGTCTTCAGTGTCTAGCCAAGCTCTAAGAGCTCCACAACACCTGCTTCAGCTGCCTTCATGGGCATTGGAAAAATGTTTCCATCTACCTATTCTGCCAAGGGAAGTCTTCACATGCTTGGGGTAGACACCCCCCCCCCCCGCAACTCACCAATGGTTTTGAGACCCCTCAGTTACCATCAACATGGTTTAGTCTATCTGGCAAAACAGGTTACTGGGCTGTGGACATTGCACATTCTACAGCTTCTTGGAGCCACAGATGAGAATTAGGTGGATCAGGTAGACACCAAAGGTGGAAAATAGCCCTGAAATGGGCTCAGTAGCCCTCATACCAGAGATACCAGTTTTCCCTCCCCACACTCTACAGCCCACATGGGGCTGATAATTAGTCTAAAATTCTTTGAATACTTATTTCTCATATTTCTGGTCTTATACTGGTCCCACATTTGAACTGAAGTAACAGTGTAACCAGGTATATATTGAATTAGTCTAGAGAATCTTGAAAAAGTATTTCAAAGACTCTCTGCACTTTTTCTGTTGGCAGAAGATATTCATAGATAAGCTATAATTATCTTCATGTCAGTCTATTTCCTCATGCTCATTATGGGTACTGACAGGCAAGATGACTAAGCGTTCCATGAAATCATGCTTCTTATTGCCTTCAGGCATACAATTAAACTAAATTCACCAACTTCTTTATTCATTTCTGCAATCAATCTGTTCATTTAGGCACAAGTTCTTCATGTCTTATTGTTTGATTTATAGTGAGAATGTCAATATGGAAGTCATTCAAGTATCTCAGTAGTACATCAATTATTTTAATCATTGGGCAAAGATGACACATTGAGAGAACTTGTAGTTAAATTAATAATTGTAGTGATCTAAGAAATGTGATCATTTGCACTCCCTTGGTTCTTTTCTGCCTTTCAATGGACAATATTATGGAAATAGAATGAGGTTTCAATTCATCCCATCCTCTTTCTAATTTTTTATCACTTTATATCCACTGGCTCCCTGATTGCCACTTACAAACACACCCGTGACTCCTCTATCCAAAACCAAAAAGAAACATTAAAAAAACTCAAAAATTCTAAATTAATTAATATTCTTTTTTTTAGCTAAAGTTCTTGAAAGAACCATCTATATTTACTGTGTACCTTCTCTTTATCTTCTCTCATTCCACATATAGAAAGAGAATGGTATCAAAGGACTTACTTTTATTTTAATTAGTTTAATAGATTGCTGTGATGAAGTAATTGATCAACAGTGATCAGTCAGTCTGTCAATAAACATCTATAAAACAAGTAATATGTGCCAGGTACTATGGTAAACATAAGGCATATTATGAAAGGCAAAATATAGGCCCTGCTGCCTAATGGAGGAGAAAACACATGAACAATTATGTACAAACATGATAAAAACAAGATAAATTGAAATAATTAACTGAGAAAGTTTTGAGAAAGTTTCCCTATATAAGATGCTATTTTAAATGAGATTAGAAGAAATAAGTCAGGGAAGCCAGGAGACAACAATGAAGAGGAAGATAATTCCATGCATGAGGGACAGTCAGTGAAAATTCCTGTAGTAGGGAAATGGAGTCTGTTGTTTGAGAAAGACCAAGGATACTAGGGTCATTGGATCCCAGAGTATGTTGGGCAGATGGGTGTAAGACTAGAAAAGTTGAAGACAAGTTATAAAGGGTTTTGAATGCCAAATAAAAGATTTTATATTTGATCTTGTACTTCATTGGGAGTCAGTGTTATTTATTGAATAGGAATGGGAGGGGCAGTGATTTGGTCATCTTTGTGCTTTAGAAAGTACAATTTAACAGTGGAGAATAGACTAGATTGAGGAGATATTTTTGGCACTGAGACAAAACAGCAAACTATTGGGGTGAGAGAGAGTGAGGAGTTGAGAATGATACCTAGGTTGTGAGCATAGGTGACTATAAGATCGTGGTACCCTCAGCAGTAATAGGTAAGTGATGAAGAGGACAGAGATTTAGAATGGGGAAGATAATGAGTTAAGTTTTGGGCATATTGAATTTGAGAAGCCTACACAATATCTAGTTCAAAATGTTTAATAGACAATTGGAGACAATGTCAGCAGAGAGCAACAGAGATTAGAGCTCCATAATATGATTTGAGAATCATCAGCATAGAGATAATAATTAAATCCCTGGTAGCTAGTGAGTTCACCAGGTTATATAGTAAAGAGGAAAAAGAGTAGAGGGCCCAGGACTGAGCCCTGTGAGACACCCTTGGATAGTGAGAGTGACCTAAATGAATATTTGGCAAAGTAAAAGCAATCAGATAGGTTAAAGAATGATTAAGCAATGTTTTACACAAACACATACACACACACACACACACACATACACACACACACAACCTAAAGAAAATTAAAGAGAAGAGGTTGATCGACGTTGTCAAAGACATCTGAGAGATAAAAAAGGATGATTATTGAGACAAGTCTATTAGATTTGTCAATTAAAAGATCATTAGTAATGTTGGAGGAAGTGTTTTGATTAAATGATGAGGTTGGATACCAGATTGTAGAATTAAGAAGAGACTGAGAAGGAAAGAAATAGAATCACATATTGTATATGATCTTCTCAAGGACCTAAGCCACAAAAAGGAAGATTCAGTATGATGGCTAGTGAGGATGGATGGGCCAAGTAAGAGTTTTATGAGAATGGGGTGGGATGGGAATGTTTTTGAAGCAGTAGGGACATTAGACAATGAGGGGTTAAAAATAAGATGGGATAGAAAGGGATCATGTGTGTATGTACAGAGATTTTTTGTGGCAAAAAGATGTCCACCACAATAACTAAAAGGATGAATTGGTTGTTGTCCTTCATTCTCAGAGAGGACCAAAATGACATCACTATGTTATAGTCAAGTTACAATGCATCTGACTGAGCAAAGAACCTTCTCTGATGAGGGCACACCATGTTGGTTGGTCCTGTGTTAGTGTCTCCCAAGTCACACAATGAATTCTAAAGTTCTTAAAGAGAGACGTTGAAAGTGTCCTTGTATCATTTTTTCTGATCACCATGTGAGCACTTGCCCCGTGCGAATTCTCCATAAAATAGTCTTTTAGACAAGCATATATTTCGCATTCAAACAATGTGGCCAGCCCAATGTAGTTGCCCTCTCTGCAGCTGAGTCATCACAACAAAGGTGAAGGAGGAGATAGTAGCAGAAGGCATATGGGTGATATGAGATGGGGGGAGGTAAGAAGAGGTCCTCTTGGTGGATGGCCTCATTTTTTTCAAAATATGACTGAAATTTCTTATCTGAGAGTGGAAGGACTAAGGTTCATAGGAGGGGCCAACAGGGATGAAAAGGAAGAGCCACTGTGATGAGTAAGATGGTAAATTAATTAGGGATGCATAAAAAGATTATCTTGTGTTACAGTGATGTCCCACTTTAGGTTATAGGGCAAATTGGAGTGCACCTGGTCAACATAGCTCTGTGATTTTCTCTAGTAATTCCTGAAAAGGAGTTAAGTCAGGAGATTGTGGAAATGATCCAAAGCTGAGACTTAGCAGGGCAACATTGCTGATCTGATAAGGGAGCAAAAGACTCAAGAGAGGAAGACAATGTAAATTTTAAGTGATTTCCCAAGAGATCATGATGGCAAAGAAAGGTGAAGGTAGAATGCAAGGGCAATAACCAAGGAAAGAACTGACGATTCTAAGGATTAGAGGTAACCTTGTAGATGAAAAACAGTTTAGAATTGCAAAGCAGAGGAAGAGCTGAAATGACAATAACTTTTGATCATATAAGTGAATTTCAGAGTCATTACTATGGAAGTGGTGCATTTGAGGGTGATGAAGGGTATGATCATCCTCATGTGTGGGTAGAGGAAAAGATCATGGGAAATGTTAGGATAGTTTGAGAGTTTCAATATAAGATGAAGTTGTCTAGGATGAGGTTAGGGATTGAGGTGAGAAAGACTGGCACTGAAATTATTGAGGAAAGAAAATGAATGTCCTAGGGTTTGGTAGACAACAGCTAACAGAACTTTGACTGGGTACGAAAAGACTGAGTGATTCTCAAAGGAGGAAAGTTATTGGTAAAGACAGTGCCTGGAAATGGCAACAGGGAACAAGGAATTTCCTCACTACTCTATCTAGACCACTGAAGTGGGGGAATGAGTGAAAGTGCAGCCAGTCATGGAGACAAAACTCAAGGAGCCTGTATCATCAGGAGCTAGGTCTCAGCGAAGGCCATAAAATGAAGAGTTGGAAAAGAAAAGAATCTTCTAGAGGAGCTTCTTTATATTTTGTTAGGATGGATTCAGATAAATGACTCTCCGTTGTTGGGTCTTTGCATTTTGGTGAACCAGAAAAAAATAGCTCTTAAGAATATAGCATTTCCTCCGAGTAACTATGATGTATTGGAGAGGAAATTTTCTGAATGGACTGACAGTAATGGTTTAGTAAATGTTTTAATTGAACTGGATCCACTTGAGAAACATGAATGTTTAATGTATTCTACATTTATGTAACTAGATGAATGAGCCTACCAAAGAATTGTGTATCACTTGTGATATTGGGAAGGCAGTGCAGATTTACTTTTAAAAAATCAAATAATCTTGGATTAGTTCTTATATGAGATACTGCCTCTCATTACCACCTTGGGTCCTCGGGTTATACTTTCCTTTAGAAAGGCATGTTGTTGTTGCTGTTCAGTTATTTTAGTCATGTTTGACTCTGTGGCCCTCTTTGGTTTTGCTTTTTGTCTTTTGTTTTGTTTTGTTGTTTTTTGTTTTTGGAAAGTTACTGGAGAGGTTTGCCATTTCCTTCTCCAGCTCATTTTACAGATGATGAAACTGAGGCAAACAGGGTTAAGTCACTTACCTAGGGTCACACAGGTAGTAAATGTTCGAGGACAGATTTAGTCTCAGAACTATTTATCTATCCCTAACCTCTCTCATTGGGGGCAGCTAGGTCTAGGTGGTGCAGTTGATATAACACCAGGCCGGGAGTCAGGAGATTTGGGTTCAAATCCAGCCTCAAACACTTACTAGCTGTGTGACCCTGGGCAAGTCAATTAACCCTCTTTGTTTTAGTTTCCTCATCTATTTATTTTCCTCATCATCATGAGCTGGAGAAGGAAATGGGCAAATTACTCCAATATCTTTGCCAAAAAAAAATGTCAAATGGGGTCACAAAGTGTCAGACACAACTTAAGTAACTGAACAATAACAACAAAATCTTCATGACTCCAGGTCCAGCACCCTAGCCACTATACCATGAAAGTCGTGTTGCCATATTTATTATCTCTGTAAATATGAATCACGAGCCCTGTTGTGTCAGTTTTCAGGCTCCTCATTCACCCCACTAACTCGAGTCCTTGCTGTGTGCCTAAACTGTTGGTGATTCCAAGAAGATGATGTTAAATCTAAATGGTATGTGGAAAAGTTAATCTAGGGATGAAATGGAATACTCTTCAAAATATTAAAATTATAAATCTGTTTTATTTGGTACATCCATCCCCATCATCACACCCATATAAGCAAGTCCTGTCTCACCCTGGCTCCTTCTGTGTTTACTGTCTCATATATTCAAATTCTGTGACTTAGTATACTGTGGACATGTAGTTTATTATTCATGAAATAAATACAAATGGAATTATATGAATTCTTTATATAGGGACAGCTATCTCCAGCCATATGCCACATCTCTTCCTGATTGCCTTTCCATATCTTTAGGTGTGGAAATCCCAGTCATGCTCATCTATGACTCATAGGAAATGAATAATAGAAAAAGATGCCATTGTTCCCTCTCAGGATCACAAACTAGAAACAACAACAAATAGGGAAGATGATGAAGAAAATCAGTTTCCCATCTCACCAGGCTAACAGAATTGATAACATGTTGACAACCTCTACTGTTCTGGGTCTTTTCTCTCATTTCACGCTGGATGCTAGTTTCCTTCCTTCTCAAGAGGCCATGAATCTGACCAACAATGAACTTCGCTTTTTCTCTGTGTTCTCGGGTTAATGAACATTACTCTTTGTTCTGGAAAAAAGCAACAGCAGTAGCAATAGAAGAAGTATCTTGCACTCCAGTTCTTTATTGGCTCACTTCCCTAACATCCAACCCCCAGAGGATCAAGAATTGTCAATGTCAAAAGAAGGAAGAAAATAAGTGAACCATAAATTCTTCAGGGTACAGATCACATCTCCCACTCTGTTCCTGATGTTCCCTTCTTTAGAATGCATTTGAGACAGGAAATCATAAGCCAGTGGCCTCACACCTGATGATATGTCCCACAAATTCTACTTCATCTGCCTCCTTCCTTTGAAGACCTCGTGGGCCCCAGAATATCAATAGAGAGAGAAAAAAGAGAATTAAAGAAGACTGGATGCATTAGTTTTCAGTAGTTATGCATTTTGTCCACTATGAAATCGACTTGTTTCATGGAGGACAGCATGCCTTGTTCTATCATTATCCTAGTCTCCTGGATAAAGGGTACCTTCAATAAGCACCCTATCTAGGTAGGCACTTCACATGCAGAGGGAATGACCAACAGCTCTCTCTATATATCACATCAGTTTGTTCTATTTTTTCCTGCCACTTTTTCCTTGATGTTGAATTCTCTATATTTGTTTGGGTTTGGAGACTGAGGAGTTGGTTTTGAAACAACCCAGGTGCATTTCTTTTCTCTTTTCAAAGTACTCTGCAGGATGCTTTGGCTCAAAGCCAAGAGATAAGAAATAAGAGATCAAGGACACTACAGATTGTTCCAAATGCAAGTCTTTGTGAAAGTTTTGAGAGACAGTGAAAAAAACAGAAGTTTAAACCAGCTTTAAAAAAGATAACCTGCAGCTGTAAACCACCTGCCCATGACAGTTATAATCCTACCATAGGGGAAAGATCTATAAACAAATACCTATTTTGTAAAGAAATAAATATGAAGGAGAATATGTTAATACTGAAATTGGGTTGTTTCAAATGAAGAGAATAAATGGGTTTGATCAATTGGGATGAGTTTTGTCTGGGGTTGAAATCAAATGGCAGAATCATTTTGGTCATTATAATTGCTTTGACACAATAACCTCAAAACAATTAGCAAGAGAAAGAATGATGGAATTAGAGAATTGAATTTGTCTAACCCACTAAATTTTTCTTCAAGGCTATCTATCCAAATTCTCAGTTATATTAATATCCAGGACAACTAATTTGAAATATTTTCTTTTGATTCCATTCAAAAGCATATATTAAACATCAGCTATATTTAAGTCATTGTACTAAGCACTAGAGATATAAAGACAAATATAAAGTGTTATTCCATAGGAAGGACATTTCAGTTTGGGACAGCTGTGAATATGGGTGGCATTGTATGGAAATGAATAGGGAGTCAGGAAGATTTACTTGGACTCCTCCTTCTGAACCAGAGTATGTGATCCTGAACAAATCAGTTATTCTATTAGTTCTCTGTGCAAATATTTGTTAAGTAACTAAATGGTTATCAATCTGCATTGCTAGAGAATGTTCTCTGCTTCCTGCAAAAGGAGAGGTTTGAAATCATTCTGGAGGGCAATTTAGAAGTATAACCAAAGGGTTGTAAAAATGTGCGTACCCTTTGTCTCAGCAATGCTTCTTCTAGGTCTATATCCCAAAGAGATCATAAAAATGGGGGAAAGGACCCACATGTACAAAAATATTTATAACAGCTCTTTTGTGGTGGCCAAGAACTGGAAATTGAGGGGGTGCCCATCAACTGGGGAATGGCTGAACAAGTTGTGGTATATGAATTTAATGGAACACTATTGTGCTTTAAGAAATGATAAGCAGGTGGACTTCAGAAAAACCTGGAAAGACTTATATGAACTGATGCTGAGTGAAGTGAGCAGAACCAGGAGAACATTGTAAACAGTAACAACCACAGTGTGTGATGACTGATCTTGATAGAGTTAGCTCTTCTAAGCAATGCAAGGACATAAAACAATTCAAAAAAACCCATGATGGAAAATGCCATCCATATCCAGAGAAAGAACTATGGAGTCTGACTGCAGATAGAAGCATACTATTTGCTCTGTCTCTTTTTTTTGTTTTTTTTTCTTTCTCACATTTCTTTCCATTCATTCTAATTCTTCTCTACAACATGATTAATGTGAAAATATGTTTAATAAGAATGTATATGTAGAGCAGATATTGGATTGCATGCCATGTTGGGGAGGGGATAAGGGAGGTAGGTAGAGAAAATTTAAAACTTGCGGAAGTGAATGTTGAAAACTAAAAGTAAATAAATTATTATTTTAAAAGGAGAGGCTTCAGCTAAGACTTGAAGGAAGCCAAGGAAGCTAGGAGGCAGGGATGAGGACAGACAGTGAAGGTGCTCAATCAGCAAATGGAATGTTGTGTTCTAGGAGATCAGTGTCACTGTACCATTGAGTAAAAATGGGAGTGGAGCAGTTTAAGATATAAGAAGAATGAAAAGTAGGAGGGGAAGTTATGACGGGTTTGAATGCCAAATTGTGACAAGTTTGAATGTCAAACAAAATATTTTTAATTTGACTCTCCAGGCAATCAGGAACTGGATGACAACATGGTTAGGCCTGCACTTTAGAAAGATGATTTTGTAAGTTGAGTGGAGGATGGATTGGAATGGGGAGAGACTTGAAGCAGGGGGACTGAACAGAATCCAATTTCAATAGCCCATATTTGGGAAGCTGAGGGCTTCTTTCAGGATAGTGGGGATGTTGGAGGAGGAAAGGAAGCCCATATGAGAGATGTTGAGAAGGAAAAAAAATATGATTTGTTAAGGGATTGGACATGGGAGCTAAGAAAATTTTCAGTCAGAGGTTAGAGTCTGAGTGACAGGGAAAAAATAGTGTCTTCAACAGTGATTAAAAAATTAGAAAGAAGGGAGGAATTGAGGCAAAAAAAAATAATGGATTCAGTTTTTGACATAAGTTTAAAGATGTCTTGGGGCATTGAGTTTGAAATGCTTAGTAGGCAAATGGAAATGTGAGACTGGAGGTTAGAACAGAGGTGGTGCTGGTGGTGATGGTGGTGGTGGTGGTAGTGGTGGTGGTAGTTGATTTATGTCCAACTCTATGTCACCCCAAGATCATGTAGTTTTCTTGGTAAAGATAATGGAGTGGTTTGCCACTTTCTTCTTTAGTGTGTCCCAATTTTATAGAGGAACTAAGTCAAATGGAGGTTAAATGACTTGCCCAGTGTGACACAGCTATTAAATGTCTGAAAACAGATTTGAACTCAAATCTTCCTGCCTCCAGGCCTGGTGCTCCACCCATTTTTTTTTCCATATAGCTTCCCCAAGGACAAAGACTGGGGCTAGATAAATAGATCTGAGGATCATCTACACAGAGATGATAAATGAAACAATGGGAGCTCAAGTGAAATGGATGAGAAGAAGGTCAAGGACAAAATTTTGAGAGACAGGGATATTTAGCTTACAAGACTTAGTTGAAGATTCATCAAATGACACTGAGGAAGACTCAGATACATAAGAAAGGAACTCAGAGACAGTATTGTCAAGAAAACCTAGAAAGAATAGAGGATCAAGGAGAAGAGGGTAATTGATGGTGTCAAAGGCTACAGAAAGGTCAAGAAGGTTGAGGATTGAGAAAAGACCATTAGATGTGATGATTAAGAGTTTATTACTAACTTTGGAGAAAGTAGTTTTTCGTAAATGATGAGATCAGAAGCTGAATAAAGTTTAGAAGTGATTGAAAGGAAAAGGAATAGAGGCACTAAATATGAATTGCTTTCTTAAAGGGTTCAATCATATAAGGAAGCCACAAATCAGGACATTTTTTTTTCCTAAATAAAAAGTATTGAATACTTCTTTACTAAGTATTAGTGCTTTTTGAAGGGGTAACTTTCTTTGAAAAATACCTCAGGGGGAGCAGAGCCAAATTTGCAGAATAAAAGCAGGGACCTGCTTGAGCTCTCCCCTAAATGCTGCCAAACACCTGTAAAGAATGACTCTCAACAAATTCTTGAGCTACAAAACCCACAAAATGACAGAATGAAACAAGTCTCCAGCCCAAGAAAGCCTGGAAGATTGAGAGGAAGGGTCTATTGCAACTGGCCAGGAGCACAATCTAGTGTGGGCCATGATGGCACAGAACAAGCTGGAGCACACCAGGTGGAGCAGGCCTCAGGGCATTGAATCACTGGCAGCTGTGGCAGTTTCCAGACTTCTCAACCCATAAATGCCAAAGACAACTTAGCAGGTCAGTGTGAAAACTCTGTTGGACCTGGATGAGAGAAAGGTGTGGTCTGGCCCAAACTCCAGGGTGATCTAGGCGGTGGCGGTGGCAGCAGCCCCAGCAGCAGTAGTGGAGCTCCAGGCCCACAGATGGTGGGGGAGATCAAGTGGCTGATCAGGGTGGGAGTTCAGAGCTCTCTTTGCTGGTGCTAAGGCAGGATTCTCTTGCTTTGCCCTGCTTGGATCTGGGTCGTACTCCTGAGTGGTGGTCTGGGTGTGAGGAAGAGCACTGGTGGGCCAGAGCTCATGGTGGCTTTGGAGAGGCAGTCTTCCTGGCAGTTCCAAGGCAGAAGAGTGCTTGAGGTTACTCACAGACAAGAACATAGGCCAAGAGAGGAGTAAACACCTCTCCTTGAATCTTACTACCTCAGAAGAACTGAAAATTTACAGGTGCCCACAAGTAGCTCCAAAAACAGCATCATGAAACCCCTAAAGCTTGGGATAGAGCACTCTCAATTCTGGAAGCAGAGTTTTAGACTCTTACTTTGGTGACAAAAAATGACAAAACATACATCCAGAAGACAACAAAGTCAAAGATCCTACATCAAAAGCCTCCAAGAAAAATATGAATTTGTCTCAGGCCATGGAAGAGCTCAAAAAAGATTTGGAAAATCAAGTAAGAGAAGTAGACGAAAAATTGGGAAGAGAAATGAGAGTGATGCAAGAAACTCATGAAAAATAATTCAACAGCTTGATAAAGGTACCCACAAAAATAATGAAGAAAATAACACCTTAAAAATAGACTAACCTGGGAGGCAGAGCCAAGATGGCAGCTGGGAAGCAGTGACTGACGTGAGCTCCCCACCAAGTCCCTCCAAAAACCTATAAAAATGGCTCTGAACCAATTCTAGAGCTGCAGAACCCACAAAGTGGCAGAGGGAAGCAGGGCTCCAGCCCAGGACAGCCTGGATGGTCCCTAGGTAAGGTCTGTCCCACACGGAGCTCCCAGCCCCCAGCTGAAGGGAGCAGAGGTGAGCCCAGCGCGCGCGGTGCGAACAGACCAGACGCGGACATACCAGATCAGGAGGGGAGCAGAGAGTGCCCTGGCATCCTGAATTACTGAGCTGTGGCATCCACCAGACCTCTCAACCCACAAAGAGCAAAGACATCAGAGAAGGTTAGTGGGAAAAGCTGCGGGACTGAGTTTGCTGTTTGGCTACCGCCCCTGGGGCAGCGGAGGTGAGGCAGCTTTAGAACTAAGGTTGCAGTTGCTTCTGGCCTCAGGCCCACCTGGTGGGAGGAATTAAGTGGCTGATCAGAGCAGGAGTGAAGAGCCTGCTGAAGATTTAAGCCCAGTGTGGGTAGGGGGTTCTTGGGGAAGGAGGAGTGCTGGTGAGGCAGCGCATCCGCCCAAGCGTGGAACACAGAACTCTTTAGTCTATAAGCAGCCATACCCC
>CM053626.1:103027028-103168699 GCA_028646595.1 Phalanger gymnotis | reverse complement strand
GGAGTGGGGGGGGGGAGGAAATGGGGAGAAAATTTGTAATTCAAATGCCTGTGAAAATCAATGCTGAAAACCAAACATGTTAAAAATAAATTAAAATTAAAAAAAATAGACTAACCTAAATGGCAAAAGAGGTCAAAAAAGCCAATGAGGAGAATGCCTTAAAAAAGCAGGATTGGCCAAGTGGAAAAGGAGGTCCAAAATCTCACTGAAGAAAATAATTCCAAAAAAATTAGAATGGAGCAAGTGAAAGCTAGTGACTTTATGAGTAATCAAGAAATTATAAAACAGCACCAAAGCAATAAAAAACAGAAGACAATGTGAAATATCTCATTGGAAAAAAACTGACCTGGAAAATAGTTCCAGGAGAAATAATTAGAAAATTATTGGACTACCTGAAAGCCATGATCAAAAAAAAGAGCCTAGACATCATCGTTCAAGAAATTATCAAGGAAAACTGCCCTGATATTCTAGAATCAGAGGGTAAAATAGACATTGAAAGAATCTACTGATTACCTATTGAAAAAAAAAAACTCCCAAAAGGAAACTCCTAGGAATGTTTTAGCCAAATTTCAGAGTTCCAAGGTCAATCAGGATAACACAAGATCTAGCAGCTTCTACATTAAAGGACTGTAGGGCTTGGAATATGATATTCTGGAGGTCAAAGGACCTAGGATTAAAACCAAGAATTACCTACCCAGAAAAACTGATTATAATGCTTCAGGGGAAAAAATGGAATTTCAATGAAGTAGAGGACTTTCAAGCATTCTTGATGAAAGACCAGAGCTGAATAGAAAATTTGACTTTTAGATACAAGAATCAAGAGAAGCATGAAAAGGTAAACAGTAAAGAGAAATCATAAGGGACTTATTGAAGTTGAACTGTTTACATTTGTACTTGGAAAGAGGATATTTGTAACTCATGCGACCTTTCTCAGTATTATGGTAGTTGAAGGGAATATACAAATGCATACACACGCACACACACACACACACGCACACACACACACATATATATAATAGATATATAGATAGTTATAGACAGAGCACACAGGGTTAGTTGAATATGAAGAAATGATATCTAGAAAAAACAAAATTAAAGGATGAGAGAGGAATATATTAGGAGGAGAAAGGGAGAGATATAATGGGGACAATAGAAGGGAGGGTGTAGTCAGAAACAAATACTTTTGAAGATGGACAAGGTTAAAAGAGAAAATTGAATAAATGAGGGATGGGATAGGATAGAGGGAATTATAGTTAGTCTTTCACAACATGACTATTATGGAAGTGTTTTGAATAAGAACATATGTATAACCTATATTGAATTGCTTGCTTTCTCGATGAGGATGGTTGGGGAGGAAAGAAGGGAGAGAATTTGGAACTCAAAGCTGTAAAAACAAATGTGAAAAATTGTTTTTACATGCAACTGGGAAATAAGATATACAGGCAATGGGGTATAGAAATCTATCTTGCTCTACAAGAAAGTAAGGGAGAAGGGGAGAGGTGGGGAGAAAGTGGGGTAATAGAAGGGAGGGCAGACTGGGGATAGCGGCAATCAGAATGCACGGGATCTTGGGGTGGGGGTAGGGGAGAGATGGTGAGAAAATTTATAACTCAAAATCTTGTGGAAACGAATGTTGAAAACTAAAAATAAATTACTTTAAAAAATTATCGAGTAATTGGAGAAAAATGAAATATCATTTCAAATGTTAAAAAAGAAAAAGAAAAGCTACCTCATCAAAAAACATTTTTTCCATGCACACACCAAAGTATATATCATTTTGGTGAAAATAATTTAGAAGGAAGGAATAAAATCCAATTCAAAAAATATTTATTAAACTGTTACTGTGTTCAAGAAAATGGGCTAGGTTCTAAGGGACCCAAATAAGAGTCAGCGCTCTCTAGGAGTTTAAAGAGTAGTAGGGAGATGTGACATGTACCTAGGTAGGTATGTACAAATCAATATTTACTGTGATAGGAAATAAACACCCTTTAAAAACAACATCAATATCCTATTGATGTTTCTATATGGCAGTAGTCACAAATGTAATTTTTTTAAAGAATTGAAAATCTGTATTGCACAGAGGGCAAAGCAGAAATATGGTAGATATAAGCAGGTTATGAGATACACTCAATGAAGAACTTTGTTCTAAAAATAGAATTAAAAAGGTTTCATTAAGGAAATTTAAAATAGAAAAGATGGGATCTTTAACTGGCAGGGGTAAAGGATAGATATGTAGAAAGCCAGCATGCTTCACTGATTATCTTGAAATGTCATGAGAAATTGAGTGAAACTTTCAATTTATTTGGTGGACCTTCTTTAGCAAACTTATGAGGAAAGAGACTGAGCTAGAATCATATAGTACGCGTAGGAATAGAAGGATTGTGATCTACATTTTTGGAAGTAATGCATTAAGGAGAACACATTTCTCTCTGAATGTTTCAATGGAATGAGAACCAAAGAAGGATCAAAATAAAATGTTAGAGGGAAATTTACATTGTAAGACAACACCGTACTTGTTATAATATGCAGAGAAGATACCAAGGCAGTGAATTTATTGTACCATCTTTATGCTGATTTCTAGAGGAAAGCTTGTCTTTCTGATCTTGCTGAGTCTTCTTGTGCCTGTGACCACACAATGGGAATATGTTCTTTTAAAATGTAGCCAGAATCTGTGCCTCTGTGTACATGTGTCATTCCATTTACACTTCCCAATATTGCTCTTTACACATACCCAGAGGAGGGAAAATATCAATACCATTTTGCATAGACACCAAGGATACTAATAAAAAAAGATGAAGATGACAAACATTTTTCTTCAGGAACTGAAAGCAAATCAGATCCATACAAGCAGGTTTAGAGACACTTCTATCTCCATTCTTCTTACAAATAACTATTCACACCCTGCTATGGCAGCCTCATTTCCTCCCACCTGCCCTTAAATTCCTACCACAAAACTCACAGAATCATTTAATTTTCAATTCATAAGGTGCCTAAGAGGCAGATATTCTAAAAATATACAAGAACAGGAATCCCTCCTGTACCACACTGGCCTTTGCTTCATAATCTCTAGTTAAGAGGAAAATACAACTATCTTCTGTCACTTTCTCTGCTTTTACATAGCTCTAATTTTTTATACAAAGTTTTACACACATCAAGCCTATATCTGATGTTTTAAAACTTTCTACTACTTCTCTGGGGGCAAGCAGATAGAAGCTCTCTCCATCCCTTCAAATAGTTGAGCTATAATATCCCTCCTTGTCTATTATTTGGGCAGGTGGAGTATAGTGCTGGTGGAGCACGGAGTCCCTTAATAAAAGGATTTCTTCTGTGAAACTTGAATTCAGTCAAAAAGCCACACCAAGGACCCAGAAGGCCACATGTGGTTTCAAGGCTGCAAGTTCCCCACCTCTGTATCTAGGTACACAAGAATATAGTTCATTTGGGCCAAGTGAGTTGAATTTATCCTGTGTTGTTTTACTATCCCTTTATTTGTCTTACGTATCAACTCTATTATTCCATTCAAATTAATTTAACAAGTATTTATTAAGTACCTCCTATTTTCAAGACATTAGATATGACATGAGTAACACTGAAAAACCGAATAACAAGTCTTGAACTTCAAGAAGTTTAAATTCTATTGTGTATGGGAGATTCACTTCATATAAAAGTAAATAAAAAACTAATGTCTTCAGGTGCATTTGAGGTAAGAAGAGTAATATCTGGAGGATCTGGGAAAACATTATGTAAGGAAGTAGCACCTGGTCTAAGAAATGAAGGAGGCTGCGGATTCCTAGAGAATTGATTACATGAGAAGGCAATGCATTCCAAATATGGAGAAAAGCCTATAAGAAACATAAAGGAGAAAGTGGGGTATTGTGTGTGGGAAATAGAGAAAAGGCCAGTTTGGCTTGAACATAGAGTGTGTGAGTTTTGTAAGTTGAAATTCATCAGGAAAGATAGGTTAAGCCAGATTATGAAGGGCTTGACATTCCAGAAAAAGGAATTTGTATTTTACCCTCTGGAAAATAGGGAACCACTGCAGTTTGTTGAGTAGAGGAGTGTGGTGGTCAGACGTGGGCATTAGGATGATTGTTTTGCCAATTTTTTGGAGAATGCATAGAAGGAGGAAGACTCTAGAAGTAGAGAGACAAATTAGAATGCTTTTGTAATAATACAAGCAAGAGGTGATGAGGACCCAAATTAGGGCATTGATTTGGTCCACGGAATAGAGAATTTGTGAGGGACATTAGCATAGAGAGCTGAACTCAGAGTTAGGAAGTCTCAAATTTGCGTTCTGCCTCTGCCCATTAGTAGCTATGTGATCCTGTGGCAATTCATTTACCCTCATTTAGCCTCAGTTTCCTCATCTAAAAATGGGGCTTACTTCCCAAGATTGTTGTGAAGACCAAGTGAGATAAAATATGTAAGGTACCTTTGCAACCCTAAAGTACTATTTGACAAAAAGCTGTCATCATCATGGTCATCATCAACATCACTGCCATCACCATAATAATGAGAGGAAAGAATCAGAGCAGTCTTCACAGCTGCACAAGTGATAGTAGTACTGATGTTAATGACATTGAAAGAAATAATGGAAGTTGAGAGAAGGGAAAAATTTTGATGGAAAGATAATAAATTCTTTTCAGGACAGGTTGAATTTCAGATAACTACTTGAAATTCAAATGATACTTCATATTGGACCATAGC
This sequence comes from Phalanger gymnotis, assembly GCA_028646595.1. Lineage (NCBI taxonomy): Eukaryota > Metazoa > Chordata > Mammalia > Diprotodontia > Phalangeridae > Phalanger > Phalanger gymnotis. The sequence continues at coordinate 103,163,992 of CM053626.1, read as the reverse complement.
TAAGGAGTGAGACTGAGGACTGAATTATTAGATTTGGGAGTAACATGCTGAGAAATTGTAATTGAACCCATGAGAATTAATAAGATCATTAAGACAGAGGAGTTGTAGTGACAGAAGTAAAGAGGGCCCAGAACAGAGCCGTAGGGATTACCCACACTTGGAGAGTAGGACATGAATGATGATGTCAAAGATGAGTGGTCAGGCAGGTAAGAAGGGAAGAGTGACAGAGCAATGGCAAAAAAAAAAAAAAACTGAGGGAGGAATCAGGATCTGGCAGGATGGAGTGATAAAAAAAAATAGTGCTGAAAGTTGCATTAGCCATAAAGTAGATAGAAAGTGAGAAAGAACCATTGAACTTAGCTTAAAAAGTTTAGTTTAAAAGATTTTTGGTGACTTCTGAGAGAGCGATTTCAGCCAAGTAGTGGGTTTGGATGCCAACATGTAAGCGGCTGATCATTTAGTAAGAGTTAAGGAAGTGAAAATAATAAATGTAGCCAGCTTTTTCTGAGTTTCCTTGTGGAAAGGAAGGCAGGCATAGGATGATAGCTTGGAGTGATGGCAGAGTCAAGGTAACAGTTTTTAAGGACAGACGATAGAGATTGGGGAGAGTGACAATATATAAAAACAAATGAAGATCAGAGAGAGAGAGAGAGAGAGAGAGAGAGACAGTATGATGAATGTGACAAACTCTCCAGTAGTTGGTCTGATGTTTAGCTGAGGTGGCACTTTAATGGTTAAGATAAAGATATTATTCTAGTGAAGACTGAGGAAAGTCTCTTCTGATCCTCCAATTCTATGAGAAGGTCATTTGTAAAACAAAAATTAAATGAAATGTTAAAAGATGAATGCCCATCATTTGTGCCAATGAAAGAGCATCACCAATTGCAGCATGCTGCCTTCACCAGCAAAGGGTGAATCATTACCTAGGCATAGAAAACTTCAATAAAATGATACAGTGTGGTCATCTGTAGTATTAAAGTAATGTAATTTAGAAATGGAAATTTAAAAAAAAACACAGAAAGCTCAAGGATCAGACAGCAATAATAAGTGTTTTGTTTTGTTTTACATTTTAACTAAATTTGTTCTTGTTCAAAAATATATTAATTTTTATTTGTGGAGATTACAAAACACTCTTCCATTACCTGACACATTAACTCACTTTCTGACCTCACTTTATTTTGTAGAAAAAGTACCTTTGGTACCTAAAAGTTACCTTGGAAGATAAACTAATTTCTCAGTTTAATAATAATAAATTATATATATACATATATGTATATGTGTGTATATGTATATTGTGTATGTATATGGGGCAGTATGTATTGCCTTTTTACCAGGGACCGTAATATGTAATATCTGATTTTATTTTCAAAACAACCTCATAAGTTAGGCAAGGCAAATATTATGTCCAATTTGTGTAAGTGAACCTAAGGCTCTGAAAAGCTAAAACTTGGAATCATAAACCTTATAACTTCCAGAGCTAGGACTAAAATCTAAATGTTAGGGTTCCTATTAAGTTTTATTTTCCAATATAACTAATTTCATTTATAAAGAACTATAATTCATCATGAAGAATTGTTTCCTAACATTTCAAAGAATCCTGCAGTTTCTTGCAGTGATATTTCAAACAACCACGTGTGTTTTCCATATCAAATTGCTTTGGAACTTCATTGCTAGAAAGATGGAGCATTAAGATTAAGCATAAGCAATGGAGTATTAGTAGACAATGTATACTGAATTGTATAATCAGGCAGATTGAGGAGCAAGACTCTTACATTGCGGTACGGTGGGAATAGCCTTGGGTCTGGGGATGAAGGAAGTGGTTACCTGAGTTCCCATCCCAAATTTGCTACTTACTACTTATGTGGATTGTAATAAGTCATTCAACCTGTGGGCCTCCTTCTCTATGACATGAAGCAGTTAGACTAAACGATACCTAGTATTTCTTCAAGTTCTAAAACCTATGATATTCTCTAAAGGAGGTCATTTAGGAATTCTATTAAATCTGTTGAAGTATAATTTAGCCTTATTCTATGGCTCAGTTCCTTAATGTGTGTGTGTGTGTGTGTGTGTGTGTGTATGTGATAGAGGGAGAGAAAGAGAGAAAGAGAGAGAGAGAGAGAGAGAGAGAGAGAGAAAGAAAGAGAGAGAGAGAGAGAGAAAGAGAGAGAGAGAGAGCAACAAAGAGACAGAGAGAAACAGAGACAGAAAAAGCTAGCTGTATCTCTGCTGAAACCTATGGACCCCTTCTCAGACCGATGATTTTAAATGCATTTTAAAAATACTAAGGATTACAAAGGAAACAAATTATACTGCAATATAGAGGTCAAATATAAAACCATAACAAGTTAACTAATCTCAATGTAGAAACACCTGCTCTATAGGATTCTTGATGATAGATAATAAAAAAAACATTATGAATCTGTTTTCTTGTTTGTTTTTAAAGCAATAATTTAGATAAAGACAGTGTGAAATAGAGTTTTAATCAGGAAGATCTTGGTTCAAACTCTACCTCAGACATTTTGAAGCTGTGTGACCCTGAATAAATAAATTACCATCTCTGTGTCTCAATTTCCTCACATGTAAAATGAGGACATTGGGCTTGAACTCTCAGAATCCTTCCTGCTCTGTATTTATGGTCCTGTAAAATTCAGACAAAACATTCTACAAATCAAAGTGATTTGGCTTGGCATTCTCTGAGTCCACTTACCCTGGGAATTAATGACAGAATTTCTAGGCCAAGATGATTTTTATTTATCTGGAAAAAACATACACAGGTATGAATAGGTCAAAAAAGGCCCTTTGATAAATATACTATGTTGCCTTCAGGGTCCACAGATTCAATACCGGAGTTTACTCTTGGTCAGTGAACCACACAACCTAGTTTTGCCCAAAGAAGATAAATTGCGTAACTACTACCACCACCACCACCACCACCGTCATCACCATCATCATCCTCATCCTCAAATAACCTCCACGGAATATGCACACACACTCATACAAAGACACACGCACACATACACACATACATAAGTGTGTATATATATATAAATATATATGCATATATCCACTTTAAATTTCACATAGTGCTTTCTCTATTATAACTCTTGTTATTGTTCATCCTTCATTCTCCAATAGGACCAATGACATCACGAAGGTGATGTGTTTGCAAAAGTATTCTTATTTTAAGTCTATACCATGAAGTATAAAGTGGAATAAAATACAATGAACTAAAAAAAAACTAGATAGTGATATAAGCTTGATTATAACAAGTATCTTTATTCTTGAGGAAGACTATAAGTCCCAATGCCTACTTGACCTCCCTCTTTAAATGACATATAAATAATTATGAAAATTGTAGTGATATCATGTTAGCACCAGGCTCAACCCTTCATCCACAAAGAAATGGCACTTTTACATAACCAAGTGTCTACTCCAGTCCCCATTTCTTCTTTCCTTAATTTGTTAAGCATGCATTAAACACATACTTTGTTAAAACATGCTGCACTTAGCACTTTAGATGATACAAAAAAAGTAGAAAATATGATATCTGACCTCAAGGAGCAAGTAAGATAGGAGATAATAATAGCTAATATGTATATAGCTCTTACTAAATGCCAGACACTGTACTGAATGTTCTCTAATTATATCATTTAATCCACACAACAACCCTGAAAAGTAGGTGCTATTAATATTCCCATTATGGGGATGAGCAAACTGAGGCAAACAGGATAAGTGACTTACTGTAAGGGCAAATATAAAGCCAATCAGTAAGTGAAAAGATCCTTCTTGCCCCCTGAAGAGGCTTCAGGTTGGGCTTTAGATGGGGCCAAGGAAGGGAAGTTTGATTAGATCATTGTTCCCAAGTAGGCCACAAAACCCTAGTTACTAGGTGCTAAACCAATGTGAGTGTGAAGCCCTCAGGGCCATAAGAGGAGTTGCTAAAACCAGAGCCAATGGTATGTGCCTAAGTTCTGGTCAATCATATGATGTTCTGATCAATCAGATGACATCTGAGAACTGTATAAGAAGAGACAAAAGAGCTTGGAAAGGCAGAAGCAGGAGAAGGAGAAGCAGGAGAAGGAGGAGCAGCAGAAGCAGAACCAGCAGAAGCTGAGGAGGGGAAGAAGCTGAAGCAGCATATGCTGAAGAAGCCGAGAAGCTGAAGGAGCAGCAGAGACTGGAGAAACTGAGTTCAGAAGACTGAGGGCAGGACAGAGAGCTGGGAGCCAGCTTCCAGAGTGTAAAGACCTGAGAGTGCTGAGCAGGAACTTGGGACCTGTGAGTGATCTTCTTACAGGAGGGCCCTAGCATGGGGGGGAAGGGGAGCGGCATGGAGCATATGTATGGTTTGGCTTGCTGCCATAATATTTTTCTGTAACCTCCTGGTTAACTATTGTGAGGTGAGCTTATTGGTTCTGGAAGCTTTTTGCTACAGTATCGAATTGGGGGCATTGGCCCTTGGGTCTGGTCATTTGGAGTTTAGATAAATGCTTTAATTCCTCTGCTTTCTACTTAGGGAATTCCTTATATCCCGCGATTTCAAATAATTCAGGTATGCTCATGGTCCTCTTCAAGGTCATGAATTTTGTCTTAATGTTTTTGGGGACTTTTTACTATTTTTTTCTTTTGGAGTGCTTGTCAGCACCAAGGCAATCAAGTGCCTTTGACTGAGTCTTGCCATTGTTTATAGGAAGGCCCATACCCTTTTACTAATTAGGTTACAAGAGGTGTGAAGCCCAGGAGAGGTGTGAAGTCCTCAGGCCCTGAAATAGGGTATATGTGCTCTAAGTGTTGCTGTTAAGCTAGAATGATCAGAACTGCAAGGAGGAGAGGTTTAGCTCTGGGGGCTCAGTCATTGGAAGAGTGTTGGTGTGGAGACTCTGGACAGCCATTAAGTAACCTCCTGGCTTTCAAAACCCAGAAGTTAGTGCTTCTCTCTCTGGTAACTGTATGTATTGCTATGGTCAGACAGTTAAAAGCCTATCTGTTGATTTGTGTTATTTTTCTCCTCTTGTAATTCCTGCTTGTAATTTCTGTTTATATTTTCTCAAGTTCAGGGTGCTGACTTTTTCCCCTGAACTAAGTGAATGATGTATTTACGTTTAATTGAAGTGAGATTGTAAAGCCCTTAAAGTTGTTTTCCTTCAAACAGATCAAAAAGTCTGCTAGCCACCCTCCTGTGTGCTGTCTTACACGCCCCAGAGCAGTTGCTAGCACCATTGTTGTTACATTTACTCAGGGTCACACATCTATATATAAATATATTCATATGAAGCAATTCAAATTCTTAAACAGTTTGGTCATATCAGTAATTTGGAAGTTCTCTCCTATTAGGTAAGTTTCATTCCTACCATGCAAAGCTATCCTGTTTGACTCTCTGTTCATGTCGACATATAAATTCACTACAGAGGATGCTCCCAAGATGGGAGAACTTCACTTTCTCTAGACTTTACAAGTATGCCAGTGGAGCACTTTGACTGTCTACTACCCCTTCTGTCATCACAAAGCTAGCCTATCTTCTTTTTCAAATATGTGCGTATACACACTTGAATTGAATCCACAGGCATTTATATGCATGTATATATTTCTTTGCTGCTATCCAATTTTTCAAAGATTCATATTGTTGTATGGTGAAGCTTGCTCATATCTATCATGCACCACTGCGTTGATGATTCTATTATCCTCATTTTCAATACTTCAGTGAATATTATTTCACATAATGAAGCCATATAACATCATAGGTAAATTATTGGAATTAGAAAGATGAACCTCTGTATCTGGGAGAATTTTGGTGTTATTAAAGGAGGTGTGTAATTTTATGAATGCAGTCAACTTTCCAAATTGTTGAATTATTATCCCTGAACTTGTCCAATTGTACTGTCTTAGTTATATTCATACGTATATACATATATGCTAAATATATATATATATATAATGCACACATATATACATACATGTATGCCTATGTATATAAACACACATACATTAATAGACAAGTTATATTGCTTACACATTGAATTTCATGCTATAATCTGGTCAACAGAAACAGAGAATTGAGGAAATGAAAGGACAAGGTTAATCTGACATAGTAATAAACAAGGAATATTTCTTGAAGGAGGTAACTCGAGTTCTTAGTAGATGATGGACATGAATTAGTAGGAATGATAAATCAAAACCATATTCTCATTGATTCTATTAATATTCTTGAATGTAAAGTGAATCATAAATAGTTTCCAACACTGTTAAGTTATTCTTCTTAATTACAATTATACTGCAATACTAAAAAGTATCTTTTTCAAGTGAAGTCTAGCCTATATAACTTAGCTGAAAGTAATTAATTTCCAATGATCTCATACCTCATTGAGCCAAGATTTACTTATATCATGCCTGTGACCCATTCTATTTATAAATGTTTATAACTTCCTTGGCCTAATCATTAAAATGTATTTTTCTTCGATAGATACTTCCATATGTAACTAATCATTAGTTTTTTTTCTAAATCCATTTAAATTATATATACATGCATATTCATATATATATGCATATTTACTTCATAAAAATCTTTGTTAAATTATTTTGTTGTGAGGTCTTTCAAAAATATTTTACTGTTTTGAATCACATTCTACTGGGTAAACTTTTTTTTTATAAAATTAATTTCGGCTGTACTGGAGTTAATCTGTTGATTGATTACTTTTTTTGGTTTTCTAAACGGAACTAGAATTTCAGTGCTGAACTGTCTGATTAAACTTCTAAGCCATTTCTAGACAATTACCTTGAATGAAACAACCAAATAAGAAGCAATGCACTATTTTCATCCATTCCTTACTTGTACGGCAAGATTTATATCAATCATTTTCAAAGCCCATGCAGAACGCTTACCCCGCAGAGAGTCACTTTAAAAAAAGCTGCAATATATCCTGTTAATTAAGGTAATAAACACAGTTATGGAAACTAAACTACAGATAAACTAACCACTACCATTCCTATACAATTATCTCAGCTTTTATTTTTCATGCACCTGTCTTTCGAACCCACAAGAGTCTTTTTTGGTCAAGAGTATATATGGCAAACAAGGCTCCTGAACCTAAGAAATAGTAGCAGTTTTTATGATCAGGCAGGATTCACAGGTTGACTTAAATATACTAGGAATTACCATTGCATTAACCAGTTCATCCACTTAGTAGCTACCTGCAGTTATTATTTATTATGGCACTCAAAGTGATTTTATCTGTGCATTGCCTATTGAACTTTTTTGTGTACATATAGCTTTCACTTAATAACTGGTAGAATCCAGGTCATTAAATATTAATAAACAAGCATACCCAATAAATAATACATCAACCCTGCTGTGGGCAAAGGATATATTGTAATCCTGTCTCACTGTTGAAAACTCAAAGATATTTATATTTCTCCAGATTTACAAATTCTTGGTTAAAGATTCACTCAGGTCATACTTAAAATAACATGACTATTTAACTAGAGGAAGCATAACAAAATTGGTCATGTGTAACTTTATGACTATGAGCAAATCGTTTAAACTCTCTTATTTTGGGAAATGTCTCTATGACTGTTTTGATTCAATTCGGATTCAATGCAACAAACATTTATTAAGTGCCTACAAGGGAAGGGAATAAGCATTTATGTAGCGCCTAAGTGCCCAGGACAACTCTAAGCTCCTTACAAATATTAACTTATTTGATCTACATAACATCCTTGAGAGGTAAGTGACACTGTTTTTGTTTTTCCATTTAACAGCTGAAGAAACCAAGGCAAACAGAACTTAAGTGATTAGCTTAGGGTCACATAGTCAATAAGTTTCTGAGACTGGATTTGAATTCAGTCTTTCTGATTCCAAGCTCAGCCCTCTATTGGCTGTGCTACCTACATGACTCCAGTACATTCAAAACATTGTGCTAGGTGCAGGGAATACAAAGTAAAAATGAAAGGTGCCTGTCCTCTGGGAGCTTATATTGTAAAAAAGGGATGCTAAGAGAAGTAAATTTAAAAATATGTACAGTCAGTCCTCAATATTTGGGTGTTTAACTTTGCTGACTAAAAGCATCCCAGTGATTTCATTAATAACCTCATTTTCATTTTTATGTTGGCAGCCTCACATGTTCATGGCAATGTGCAGTAGAGGAAAAAAAGTGAGGTACAAGGCACACAAGTTTTTGAAGAATCTACTATCCTACTAGGCACTGCACTAGGCTTGTTCACCTCATGATGGTAGAGTAAAGAGTTCCATGTTCATTAAATGCATATTTTCATTGTTTGCCTTTAAAACTCAAGTTTTGTGTTGCAATTATGCCCAAGTTGCCATCTAAGCCAAAATGTGCGAATGAGTGATGTGATAGTGAGAAAATGAAAGGTTTTAGACAAACTTTTGTGTCAAAATGTCTGCAGCTGCTGTTGGCCTAATTGACCAGCTGGCTAGAGATATCAAAGCTGCAGATTCCATCATCAACCTCAGGCTCAAGTTTAAATGTCAGCTCATTTCTGCTATGTTCCCATACTCTGATACCATTGAGGATATCAAATGGCATGCAAAGCAGACATCACTGACAGATGTTTTTCTAGCTGGTGCATCCTTCATAATTTCCAATTCCATCCACCAGCCATGAAAGACAGTGTTGGAGATGATGTTGAAACCTCACCAGTTCTAGTGTATTCTAATAGCAGAGAGCTCCAGTAAGCTCTCCCTTAGTTTCAAGAGGGTGACCACAGTAAAGAGTTTTACAGCAGTGTAGTATATGGTACATCACCCTCACAAAGCCATCTGACAAAGTGGAAGGAAAGATTCAGGTTAAAAATGTTTTCATTTTTTTAAAAAAAAATGCCCTACAGTATTTATGGTAATATAGATTTCATGTGCTATGAAAAGAGGATATTTTCTGAAATCATTTTTTTTTGGTTTTTTTCTTATTGGATATTAGCACAAAAGGTCACAAAATTCTAGGGATTACTAGCAAGAAAAATGTTTTATATGTTACCAATTTTATTTTGTATACTGTATTTTATGAGTTACTTCATGGTTACTTTGTTAGGAAAAGTGCATATTATCAGAATTATTATTTTATTATTTCACTATAAAGAATTGTATGCAGAAAAGAGTATTTTCAGCATTCTTTAGCAAGAGATTACAGTTTGGGGTAGCTGAAATAACCTAATCCTCTATTTCCCATAGGTTTAATGTATCAACATTAGTGTGTGTTGTTTTTTTTTTTAGATTTCAGCCATTTTCTAGAAATTTTACTTTCCAGTTGTTTTCCATTCCTCCCTAACCCCACCCCTAAAAGTTGAGAATTGACTGTATATGAAAACCAATACCAACTTGCATAGGGAAAGGATACTTACAATGAGAGGATTAAGGGAATTTCTTTTTATGTAGATAGATTTTAATCCATGTTGGTGGCATGAATTTCCAGAATTAGAGAAGAGATCCTTATTGTATATATCCATAAGAATATTTTAGGATATTTTCTGATTTAAAAAGTTTTAGTCCTCTGCCTGAGCAGTCTCACAATGTCCTTGTCTTTTGTTTTACAGATGTTTCTTTTCATCCCCACAATGACTAAATATGGGAGAAATCTAAATATACATCAGCCCCCTTTCGTTTACCAGGTCTAACATTTGGAGAGAATTTAATCCATCAGTGACTTTCCATATTAAAATAAAGTGACCATATGCCTTACTATGTAATAAGTTTTCTTGTGCTTTTCTGTAGAGCCTTTTGTGCTAATCCAGGAATGAAGGGATTTTTGTTGTTCTTTTGTTGCTGTTTGTTTGCTTTTGTTTCTTATGAAAAAGAAATATTGGAGAAATACATTTATATAAATTTGCTTTTGGGAAAATTGTTTAAAAGGAGTTTACCAACCTGTTTTCAGTGGTTCTTTTCATGCTTATAGTTATGGCAAGCCCCTTCTCAAATCCTGATTTTTGACTCTCCAAGTTGCCCATGAGCATGATATTTTATCGAACAGTTTTGGGAAGATGCTGTAGTCATCTAACCCAAGTCATCTCTCTTTTTGATGGAATTATTTCCATCAGTGGAGGTATCTTTTTGGAATATGAAGGCTTTCCCAATCACTTTCATAAGTATGTAACCATCTATTCAAAAGGCTAGGCAAGGATACAAACTGTTAAGCTGACAAGTAAGCTAATTATACAAGGAGATTCCCTTCCTATTCTGCGAAGCCTTTTTACAAATTATTATTATTCTAGTAGTTGTGAGATAATAAAAGAGTTTTTTTTCCTATGGACAAAATGATGTAATGGCAATATAAAGTATGATAAATATATACTGTTTATATTCAATAAGGAACTGAATGACAAAGGAAGTACTGTTTTTCTTTCTTTGTCAAATCAAAGCACTCTTCCTGAAATAGCATTTATTAAGTGCTTAGTGTGCCAAGAACTATGCTTAACTCTGTGGATATATAGGTGATCAGATTGTCTGACCTGCAAATAACGAAAATATCATGGCATTCGGGTGAGTGCCACCAGGTTCTTAAAGGATTGCCACGGACTAAAATCAGTAGATAATTAAGAACTTATGCATGTCCTAACTTTTATTATGCATTTTATTACACATGGATAAGAGATTTAGCCCCTGAGAAATACCAGCTTAATTAGTAAAATTCAGGTTAAGTTGTAATATACCATACTTGGTAGGCCACTTGGGAGGAGACATTTTAATCTAGGTTCAATGTTCAGCAGTCTTAAAACAAGGATTACATGCATTGGGGTGAGGTAGGGTGGGGGTGGGAGTCAACTTTTCAGACAGGACTAAAGTCCTCCATTGCATACACATTCTGAAGGTGTGTGTGTGTGTGTGTGTGTGTGTGTGTGTGTGTGTGTGTGCATGGTCAAATGGGAAGAGGATAGAAAAAGGTGAACCTCTGAGAAATAAAGCTATGTTTATTAAAAAAAATACATTTGCTCTTATTAGAATTTTTACTAAATTGAATTTAGATTCAGAAAAAATTCCTGATCATACACACCTAACATAGAGTACAGCCAAAAAAAATAGTAGACCTTCAGAGGCAGCAGTTTTATATTTACATACACAAACAAATAACCATTCTGACAGCTCACAGTAGAAGAGAAGTTGTTTAAATGTAAAGACATACTTTTAAAAATTCTTTCAACTGTGATTAAAATTACCCAACTGAGAATAAAGCCCTCTGGGAAATTGATTTTTCCCATTTTTCTGAATCTTCAAAATTCTTAAGTATATTCACAGAGGTGATAGAATGAAAACTTTTCAAATAAATGGGAATTTTTTTTTCTGCTCACTAAAATTCTGTGAAAGTTCTAAGATGTAAATTATCACTTTCAGTACTTCCAATTGATTTTTTTCAGTAGAAAGACTCACACAATTCCTAAATTCACATTTGCACAATAAATAGCAGCTTATAGACCATGGGGATGGATGATACAATTTCTAGGACTAGATTTGTGTTCCTTAGAGTTATAGTTTCTGTATACAGATTTTAACTTGACACATTTCCAGATAATCATTTTGTATACTTCTTTTGCTCTGCTATATCTCATTCTTGCCTCCATATTTTTGTGTCTGTTTTTACTATTAATTATTTTTAGTTTTCAATATTCACTTCCACAAAATTTTGAATTCCAAATGTTCTCCCTATCTCTCCCCTCCGCCCACCCCAAGACAGTATGCTTTCTGATTACCCCTTCCCCCAATTTGTCATCCCTTCTATCATCCCTCCCCTTCTCTTATCCCCTTCTCTTCTATTTTCCTGTATGGCAAGATAGATTTCTATACCCATTGCCTGTTTATCTTATTTCCCAGTTGCATGTAAAAACAATTAACATTTGTTTTTAAAGCTTTAAGTTCCAAATTCTCTCTTCTTCCCTCCCTACCCTACATGTGTAGGTATGCAAAACATTTCCATAATAGTCATGTTGTGAAAGACTAGCTATATTTCCCTTTATCCTATGCCACTCTCCATTTATTCTATTCTCTCCTTTGACCCTGTCCTTCCTCAAGTGTTTGCTTCTGACTGCCTCTCCCCCAATCTTCCCTTCCTTTCATCACACCCCCTTCTCGACTTCCTCCCTACTTTCCTGTGGGTTAAGATAGATTTCCATACCCAGCTGAGTAGGTATGTTATTCCCCCCTTAAGTCAAATCCAGTGAGATTTAGGTTCACTCATTCCTTCTCACCTTGCCCCATCTCCTCCTCCAATGTAAAAGCTTTTTTGCCTCTTTTATGTGAAATAATTTACCCCGTTCTACCTCTCTCTTTCTCCTTCTCCGAGTACATTCCTCTCTCACCCCTTGAATTTATTTTTTTAGATATTGTCCCTTCATATTCAACTCACCTTGGACCCATCCTCCTGTCTCTCTCTCTCTCTCTCTCTCTCTCTCTCTCTCTCTCTCTCTCTCTCTCTCTCTCTCTCTTTCTCTCTCTATGTATAGATAAAGATATAAGATATGTATAGATAGATATACATATATCTATATCTATATCTATAAATCTATAAATATATAGATATTATGTTCTCTCCAGCTACCCTAATACTGAGAAAGGTTTCATGAGTTACAAATATCATCTTTCCATGTAGGAATGTAATCAATTCAAGTTAATTTATTAAGTCCCTTATGATTTCTCTTTCCTGTTTACCTTTTCATGCTTCTCTTGATTCTTGTATTCGAAAGTTGAATTTTCTATTCAGCTCTGGTCTTTTCATCAAGAATGCTTGAATGTCCTGTATTTCATTGAATATCAATTTTTCTTCCTGAAGGAATATACTTAGTTTTTCTGGGCAGGTGATTCTTGGTTTTAATCCTAGCTCATTTGACCTCTGGAATATCATATTCCAAGCCCTCTAATTCCTTAATGTAGAAGCTGCTAAATCTTGTGTTATCCTGATTGTGTTTCCATTAATACTTGAATTGTTTCTTCTTGGCTTCTTGCAATGTTTTCTCTTTGACCTGGGAACTCTGGAATTTGGCAACAATATTCCTAGTTTTCCTTTTGCGATCTTTTTTCAGGAGGCGATTGGTGGATTCTTTCAATTTTATCTTATCCTCTGTTTCTAGAATATCAGGGCACTTTTCCTTGATAATTTCTTGAAAAATGATATGGAGGCTCTTTTTTGATCGTGGCTTTCAAGTAATTCAATAATTTTAAAATTATTTCTCTTGGATTTATTTTCCAGGTCAGTTGTTTTTCCAATGAGATATTTCATATTGTCTTCTATTTTTTTCATTCTTTTGACTCTGCCTCCTATCTTTTTTCTTTAGGTACATTTAAGATGATATAACCAACATGTTAGATGGTTTTTAAGTGTTCTATCAGTTCATCAGAAGTACCAATGTATCTTATTGCTTTCATACACACATGTGTGTATATATATATATACACACACACACATATATATCTATATATATAAAATCTCAACCCATTTGACTCATTTTATGTCATAATTATACAAAACAATATAATAAGCATATATTAAGTTCCTACTATGTGCCAGACACTGTGTTAATTTTTGGGGAATTAAATAAGGAAAATAAAGATTGTTTCAAAGAGCTTACAATCTAATATCATGAAAGTCCTGAGGCAATTAAGGGATGCCTTGATAATTACTCATAAATTATTAAAATTGTAAAAACTCCTTATCAATTAGCTCCGAGTTTGTTGTTCAGACATTTCAATTGTGTCCGACTCTTTCATGACCCTATAGGGGTTTTTGCCATTTCCTTCACTAGTTCATTTTACAGATGAAGAAACTGAGGCATACAGGGTTAAGTAACTTGCCTGTGGTTACACAGCTAATAAGAGTCTGAGGTTAGATTTGAATTCAGGTCTTCATGACTCCATTAACAGTGCTTTACCCATTGTACAACCAAAGCTCCAAGACTCCACTTCAGTTTATTAAATATTATTTATTAAACACAATGGAGAAACTTCTTTTCTCTTTAGAACTTTATCACCTCAAAATATATCAGTATGCTCAGCCTCAATTCTCCTAGTTTTAAACATCAAGGTTAGTGGCTCTACATATTCACAACATAATAAACAGTAAAATAAGATTACAAATAAATATTTACAATGTATCAGCTGTGAGGAGAATCGCAGTCATACTTATTAACCATAACAGCTACTCTATACTTCTCAGTTCTAGAAATACTCCCATTCAACTATCTCAGGAAAGCAGACAAAATATTTTAAGAATTCTCTTTAAATAGTTTCTTCACAAGATATTCGTTAAATGTAGGCTCTTAGGCAATATATTCTTTTATTTCTTTCAATCTATACCTCATTCAGTATCTCTCCAACCATGACACTTAACTCTTCAAAGTGATAGTTAAACCCTCAGGATCTTCTTATGTAGTTTTTATGTGATAATTGCATGATCCCATTCATCCTTATAATTACTGTAACAATACCTATACTCTCTGTGGAAAGGTCTTTTGAATTTGATGTAGCACACAAACACACACAAATCACAGTAAAAATGGAAAATGAGTTGGATGTAGAAACTAAATAAGAAGAAGAGAATGGAGAGTAGGATGAACTACATTTAGGAAACAGTGTTGTTGTTGATGATGATGATGATGTTAATTTTTTCTTTGTTTTTGAAGAGGACAACTGACATTATGGAATGATGGCTTGACTTGCTTGGGAATTTGACTTAAGTGAGGCAGAATCGCATAAAATTATCAGCTTCAGTCTCTCTTCGTGGATCATTGAAATCCAGTGGCAAGACAAAAGTCAAGTTGACTGAAGATGCCCCAGTGTATTGGATGACCTTCAGTGTTACCTATGATGTCTGACCAAGCTCTAAGCACTCCACAGTATTTGTTTCATTGGAACAAACTGTTCTCATCTGCCTGTTCCACCAGGGAAAGTGACCAGATGCTTGGGATAGAAATCCCCTTCATTCACCAAAGGGTTTGAGGCCTGTCAGTTAGCCTCAATCTGTTTTAGCCTGTCTACCTAGATGGTTTTACTGGAGTGTGGCCCACTGCTCATGCTACACCTTCTTGAAACCACACATGAGAGATGGTGACAGGTGAACACCAAACGTGGATGAATAGTCCTGAAAAGGGCTCAGCCAGCATTCACACCAGAGGTGCTAGTCCTCCCTAAAAGCCCGTACACCCAGAAACAAATCATATTAACAATATGTAGTGGTTTTGCTTCATAAGTGGAATTTATAGAACAATACAGTCTTCAAAGAATTTAAAATGAACATAAAACAAAGGACATTGAAGCCCTGGATCGTAGGTGAGAGTTCACAACATAGAACAAATGAAGAATTGGGAAAGTTTGAATCATTGAAATGCATGAATGCAAAAGATCATGATCTGGCTACATGTTGACAGTAAGGGATAATGTATTGACAGACTGCCTACCCAAGTGGTATCCTTCTGATGTCAAGTGAAATCCAGGAAGACCCAAGAATGTAGAGTGCATATTCTAGAGTGAATTTATGAGATAACATGGACAAGGGTTACAGTGAGGCAGGCAGTGGTAGTTTTTAATATGCATCATTATAGGGATGTTAATAAGAACACAAGTGTATTTGAGAAATTGAGCAAGAATTCAGAGAAACTTTGAAAGACTCAGTCTTAAGGACTGTCACTCCTCTTTGCAAAACACTGAGCAAACATATCTCCCCCTTACCAAATCATCATTGTATATTGAACCATATATTGTCCAACATGGCTAGAATCTTGATTTATTTTGCTTAAGTATACTTTCTTGCAAAAAAAAAAATTGAGAGAGTAAGAGTGTGTGTCATTGGGAAGAAAGGAATAAAAATCATCAATAAAACATTTCTTTTATATTAATTATTAAAGATACAGGACTGGATGAAGTGATCTCTACGTTCCCTTCCAACTCTAATATTCCTTTTATAAAATGTATATACTAAACTTACATAATTATTTCCAGAAAATAATTTTAAGTTGAAGGAAACCTTAAATTTCATGACTACAATTTTCTCATTTTATAGATTAGAGATAATGAAGACTAGATAGGTTAAGTGCACTAGAGTAACAGTCAAATACTTGGGTTTGAGTAGAGACAACTCTTTTCTAGTGCATTCTCTAAAACACCAAACAGCCTATGTCCCATATGTAACCTGTGTGTGCGGAGTTAGGTTTTTAATCCCTAAGGGCATGATAAAAGGATAATAAATTACATTTTAATTATAAATAATGTAAAAAAGTGATCATTTTGGGAAATTCTATATTTAATATATGAAATTAAATTGTTCCTTATTCCATGTGAATTTGAGTCACGTTGCAAAAACCTTCAATTTTGCAAGTCACAATAAGAAATCCTCAAAAGTCTCTTCCATAACCCTGAACACTTTCATGTACTTTAGATTTCATTTTCACAGACCAATTCTCATTATTGTTCATACTTGATTGACCCTCTTAGTATGTAGAGATCCCATAGAGGATTTTATCATGGGTAGAAATTCTGCAGTGTGGATTTCAATGAAAAAAATAACTATTTCTTGGCAATCCAGATACTAAAGAAGAAATAGAGGGACAAAGTATTTACATGTTCATGTTTCTCATTTTCCTAGCTTTCTGGAATGGTGGAGGGACCTCTACACCTTTTCCGCAATGCTTGCAAATAGTGAGTTTTAACCAAAAAATTGTTTAAAGGAATGTACTAATTCAAAAAAAGGAATATACTACCTTTGATTCCAAATAACTCAAAACATATACATTGCTGCAAATTACAAAAAAAAAAAATCAAAACAAGAAGCCTAGTCTATGAGGAAATTAAAACCTAAAGGATAATTTCTTGAACCCGCAAATAGTACCTATTTGTCTATGATCCTGGACGTATTCTTAATATAATTATGAGATAAGAGCACTTCTAGGTTTGAAAAGTTACATAGCAGCCACATTTTGTTTCAAGGTAATTATGAAAATCTTGGTTCCAGTCCAGCTCTGAGATTTACTAGCAAAGACAGTCATTCTTGTCAAAGAGTTTACATTTTAATGAGGAGGAAGACATGTAAATAAATAGTTAGATATGTAAAATAGATAAAAAGTCACCTGGGAGAAAAGGCATTAGAATCTGGAGGAACCAGTGAAAGCCCTCTGTGGAAGGTGGAATTTGAGCAGAGTCTAGAAGGCCAGGAACACTAAGAGTTAAAGGAGAAAGGGCTGATACAAGGGAGCCAAGTCAAGAAATGCAGAAGCATATATGAGGAGGAAGAGGAAGTAGATCAGTATAGTCAGATCTAACAGCAGAAGTTAACTGGAAAACTACGAATGAGCCAATTTATGAAGTATCATTAAAGAACTACTTGGGAATACAGTCACTCAGGTTTAAATTCACATATTTTGATTATCATCCATTCATACTTGTCTGTTATGTTCAGAAGGAAAATTATTTGGGGATACCATGACTGAAATAACTGGCTGCATTACCTCCAATTGACCAGCTACCTTAGCTAAAAAAACAGGAAATACAATTAATTTAGTGATTTTTTAGTGAACTGTGCTACTCTGAATCATCATTTTTCCCTTTCTATGTAATAAAAAGTACCTCTAATAATTCACTCTAAGATTAGATTCATTAAAACGAGATGCTATCTTGACACCTATTTTGACCTTCAACTCCTTTAAAACATCTTTGTTTTGTTGTCAAACACATCTAGATAATATCATTTCTAGAGGACTTTACTCAAATACTCAAAATGGATCCATAATTTCACGAATTCATTTCATGTTAAAGATTCAGATCACAACCCATGCATGCATTCTATCTTACGCATTTTGTATATGTCTTCCCAAAATTTCTGCATGTGGCATCCTTTACTCCCCACAAAACAAATTACGGAGACCTTCCTAAATTTCTGACACTGGAAGAACGGATGGAGCAGTTTGTCCTTGTTCTTGTCAAATATCAGCACATTGTTCTCTTCCTGTCTTTTACTTTTACTCTTCTGATATTTTTACTTATTCTGTTGTCTATTTTCTGAGATCATGAGCATTTATATGTTGCACTCTGTTCACACTCACCATCACATTTTTTTGTGATACCCACTTTGAGTTCTTTATATCCATATGTCTCATGTCTTGCTGCCATACAACAACATTGGAAGATATCAGTACTGAAAAGATGCTGTTGCGCCTTTTATTTTCAAGAAATTTCTAGGAAGCATTTTTGCCTGCTCTCCCTCAACTTTTAAAGTCTAGGCCTAAATGGTTATCCATCAGTATTTTTTTCCCAGACATACATGGTCTTGGACCAGCTCTAGGAGGTAATATCAGCTTGATTGTT
Source organism: Phalanger gymnotis (assembly GCA_028646595.1). Taxonomy (NCBI): domain Eukaryota; kingdom Metazoa; phylum Chordata; class Mammalia; order Diprotodontia; family Phalangeridae; genus Phalanger; species Phalanger gymnotis. The sequence goes on along the minus strand of CM053626.1, from coordinate 103,145,703 downwards.
ATTATAAATATTTTCCACAAGTCTCTACAGTGTTTTGAGGCTTGATGCAGTCAGCACAGCATTATCTGCAAATATAAGAAATGAGATGACCTTACCATCTATAAAAAAATGCTTTCAAATCACATTCAATGCTGTATCAACTCAGTAGGATATGGCTTTGATGAGCATTTAGACTTGGGCAATGACCCTCTAAAAAGGGATATTGCATTGCTTACCTGATGTGTCTTTTTAGAGGGTCATTGAAAAGGATAATTGTTATTGTTATATGATCCAAGAAATCTTCTGTAATTTTGATATGTCAGTGGACACATGCTGTGGCATAACAGTCTGTAAAGATTCATTTTGTTCTAATGAACCAAAGGTTTACTGGTAACCAGTTAAAAATCAAAATAATAAGATCTTGTATTCAAGCCCTCTTCTCTCCCCAAAATTTCAGATTCATGGCATTAAATTATTATTAGATATTTCAAAATGGATGTCCCATGGCTATCTTAAACTCAACATGCCTTAAATGGACTCATTGTATTTCCCTCTCAACCATCCCTCCTAAACATTCTTAATATTATTTTTAATTGACAGGTATTCAGCATTTCATTCTGTTGAGTAGTTCCAATTTATCTTGTATATAGTTTGTCTGAATATGTTGCGTGGAAGTTGTCTCCCCCATTAGACTGTGAATTCTTTGAAAGCAAAGACTCTCTTTTGCCTTTATTTGTTTCCCTAGCCATTAGCCAGAAACATAGTCAAATGTGTGAAATATAGTAAGCCCTTAATAAGTGTTTATTGAGTGACTGACATTTACTTTTTCACCCACTCAAATCTCTACCTACCCACACTGAGAAAAAAAAGAAAAAAAAAACAAAGCATTCGTAACAGATATGCATAGTCAAGCAAAACAAACTCCCACGTTGTCTATGCCCCAAACTGTATCTCATTAAGCATAATGAGTCCATCTTTTCTGCCTTGTGGTGAGTAGAATTTTTCATCATTGGTGACCTGGAATTTCATAATTCCAGACTGTTCTGCGTATTACTGCCAAAATAATTCTCTCTAAGTATAGATCAGGTCATATAAACCTCCCCCCCTACTAAGCCAAATTTAGTCATTTCCTACTGCCTCCAGAATAAAATCTAAATTCCTGCGTTTAAATTTTAAATTCTAACATAATCTGGCTGCAACCTACATTTCTAGTCTCATTAGATAATGCTCCCCCTTCTGTACTGTGCAACCCAGTTAAATTAGCCTTCTCTCTGCACCATACTATTAAAACTCCATTTCCCACTTATCTTTATGCCTTTGCAATGGCCATTCACCAAGACTAAAAATGCATTTGCACCCTATCTCTGCTCACAGCATCATTTTTTTAAGATGTGTCTAGGGCATCATCTCCTGAATTAAGCTTTTCTTTATCCTTGTAAGTCCTAATACTCTCTCTTCTAATCTTTCTCATATTTAACTTCTACTGTTTACATTTGTACATTCATATATACACGTATATACATACATATATGTGGATGTTTGTACAAAAGTAAATATATAAATATATGTAGGATTGTTTTATTAACTTTGTATTTATGCCTTTTATATTTTATAATTATTTGTTATGTCCCCAATTATAATGTATAGAATGTAAGTCCATTGCCTAGTAGGGTAAATATTTTTTTGATTCTTTGTGACTCTACCCCAGTGACTAGTGCAGAGTCTACAACACATGACATGTTTAATAAATACTTGATTATTGATTAATTGACTGATTGATATTTATGGTATCATTTGAAGCTTAGCATGTGAGGCATATTTTTGCTTCTTCTTCCTCCTCCTCCTCCTCTTCCTTCTTCATATAGCCAGAATAATATCTATATTAGTCCCCAAGTCTTTCTCTGCTCTCATTCCTTCTTCACTCTTTCCTCAATATTTCTTCTTGTCCTTTATAGTCATTCAAGCAATGGGCATTTTTAAAATTCCTACTAGGTACTTTGAAACATGGTGCTATATGCCAGGGATATGATAAAAGGCAAAACATAATCCCTCCTCTTAAGGAGTTCATAGTGTAACAGGCTATTATTTATACTCTGTTATTTGGCGAACTCAACATAGAACTGAAAATTTTGTATTAATATCACTAAATATTAAAGTTTACATTCATTTGATTTAATGGAACCTCTGAATTTCTCCATAAGACTATTCTAATACTTCCATGTCAAGAACTGATGATGATAATAATCTATAATTATTTTTATTATGGTGATTTTGCAAGTCCTTATTATAACTGTAATATGTAAAGATCACATACTCAATGAAAATTTTCTTGTTTTCTCTGGCCATCTTATAAACCTATTCTAAAAACCTTTCTTTGCCTCTCCAAAGAGTAACTACAGAACAGCTGTGTATTTAGTTTCACTTTTTTCCCCTTTTTCTACTTAATTTATAGGTGAAAAAAAAATGTCACAATTGATATGATTCAGCTACACTCTTGTAACAACAGTTTGGTTAGCAGCAGTTGTTGAGGTGTAAGACCAAACAATACAAACAACAAGAGCTGCCAGCAGAGGTTCTTTTGATCTGCTTTACCAAGGAAAGCAACATTAAGGGGTTAACATTCTTACTTTAATCAAAACATACAAATATCATTCACTTAGTTCAGGGGGAAAAACTGGCAACCTGAACTTCAGAGCAAATACAAACAAATTACAAACATCAACAGACAGACCTTTTCCAATTCAAGTCATAATTCATAGTTACCAGAGAATCACCAACATCTATCTGGGTTACAAAGCCAGGAGGCAGTTACAGCTTGCCCAGAGTCTCAACACTCCTTCCCTGAGTGTGCCCCAAAAGTCAAAGGGCAACCTTGGATCTTGTATACCTATCTCAGGGCCCTGGGACACTTTATTACATCAGCACTGAGAAGCACTCAAACAAAGAACAGTGAAAAATCCCATTTAGGGTGTGGGAAAGTTAAACCGTAGTACCACCATATATGTCAATAACTCCGGATTGTCTTAGTGCTGAGAAACATTCCAACACAAGATCCCACTTCATCTGCCCCATTCAAACAAAGGCCAGAATCATTAAAGGCACTTAAGAGAAGAAGAGCCATAAGTCCCACCTTAATTACTATTAAAAGTCTCAAGACCAATCATTGCTCTTTAGGAAAAGGATCTCGCATCTATGCTACCAACAGTCAAATTAAAGTATATTAATAGTCATAAAATATCTCTTCTTTACTGTAATATGCTTTATGTCACAGTTCAAACAACCAAACAATTTAATAAAATTATTTTATCTTAAATGTATTCAATATAAAACACATTAAAATAATACATAAAGGTAAAAACCTAAGTCTGATCTAGCAAATGTTATCTGTGTATAAGTTATAATGTTTATAAAGTTTTGAGTATATATTTCAGTAAAGAATCAAAGATGACACAAGATAAGGCCATCACAATTCAATTGATCATAATAATAAATGAGATTTTTGAATATAGTTATCAACAATGTTTTGCCACACAAAACATTGTTTCTCTTAATAAAAGCTTTAAAAAAGCAAAAATGCTACTTACCTGAAATGAATATTGCATGAATTATTTATTTAATCAGGAAAACATACCACCAGTACCAAACAATGTCTGCATGTAGATTAGGTTTAGAATTACCGCGTGATCTTTAGAATTCTATGTCTTCTGTGGCTCTGTCATCATAGAATTGGGCATGAGGATCATTTTAAAAATTTTTCCCCTTATTTTCATAGGTTGCAGATATAATAAATAAATAAATGAATAGAAATTAGCATCACAAGGTAGACAAGCTATTGGTAATGATCCTCTCTCTAGTTAGCTACTTTGGTCCTCAGATGTATCCTGGACCATGTCTGAAGTATCTGTAGCATGCTAGATCTTTCCAGAGTTCGTTATCTACTGCCATAGTGTTAAGAACTCAGGGTTACCTCTGTGAAATGATGAAGCATTGGAGTAGGAGTTTGCAAAGGAAAAAAGTACTTTATGGTTTACAAAATATTTTCCTCCCAAGAGACAAATATCATGTTGATTTTCAAATGAGGAATCTGTGGCTCAGAGATGATGTGACATATCCATGATAATGCAGCTAGGGAGTGTCAGAAAAAAGAATTTAAGCCCCTGTCAAATTATTCCAAATTAAGCAGTCTTTCCAACCTCTTGACCCTCTTAATGGAGATCAAAGCAAAATAAAGATTAAGTATGACTTATCTCTGCCTTTTGTTAGTAGTATAGTATCTGCCACTTTCAGTCAGCCTATCCCTTCTCAAAACACAAAGAAAATATCCTTTTACTTGTGCTTAGTATTTTGCATAAGTTTCAACCTACTCTGAACTACAATATGCCTGATATCATTCAAGTCTTATAATAGTTTTTGGTTATATTTCTTTCCTTAATCTTTTGTACATGTGCTTTAATATTGGCTTCTCACAAGTAAGTTACTTTGCTTTTTTATGACTCCATATTTTTATTCATTCTATAAATATTTCCTCTCATATTGACAAAAGCCACCCCTTTGCCATACCTTCTTAAGATCCCTCTCTTTTGTCCCCCTTTGTCTTCCCATTTTCCTTTCTTATTCCTTTAGGCCCACACATCCATCTTCCAATGAGTGAAAGTGTAATAGCTTTAAGTATTAAACATGATAATCAATGTGAAGATGAATAACATCATTGGCCTTTACAGCATCCTTTCCTTTTTTCACTTGCTTCTTGTCTCCAGAATTAGTTCCTCTTTAGAGTTCCCCCCAAATCGCATTTGATTTTAAGGTGGGTTAAGTGTCTTAAAGGACACATGTATGGCTAATGAATATGTGCCACTTTGGACTTGGTAAATAAGAATATATAAATTGCCAGAAAAAGTGAATTCAAAACCAATGAATTTAGAATTTTGTTTTTGGTGTCAAATTAGGCATAAAGTATAGCCAAATAAGATGAACTTTTTCAAAAGTTAATTATAGCATCATGATATTAGTTCAACCCTGGATACACAAGGCCAGGAACATTATGCCATCACTGATAACTTTGTCTTGTCTAACACTTTACTCTTCATTGCTAATAGGCTAACTGTCCTCTCAGTGAAAGTAAATGGAAGTAAAGATGTGTCATTTGTACTAAATCAACCCGGCAGTCTGTCATAGTGCGTTCTCTAAGTATCAATAAACTTTCTCAGGAATGTGAACCAGGTCTGTTATTTATTCATGTACACAATTTGTTTCTTTTCCCCTGAGAACTGGAAACAGATTTTTTTTTTTTTGCTACTAACTTTTATACACTTAAGTGCCAACTGTTAAGCAGAAACCATAATTGACATCTGTGGGAGGTAAAGTACCTGATCAGTAAGAGTTAAACTATGCATGAATGATTTAAGAGACCTTGCTTTTCATGGACATTTAATCTGTCAATTATCTGAATAGATTTTATTCCATGTGTCTGCTATTCAAATGTTTGTCTAGACACTGCAGGATATTTTGACATTTGGTTGGGGCATATTTAAGAAAATAAGTGAATTGAAGGAAAAATTGCAATGAACAAAGTGGATAGCAATTCTGACATATTCATAAGAAACAATCTTTTTTCTTCCAATGAAACTGACAAAAAAAATTTTGAGACAATACACAAATGCAACAAAAGATTAATAAAATAATCTTGGAAAGGTGGTCAAGAGGTTTAATATTGCTACCAAATCATGTCAACCTTATTTTCAATGTTTCTAACATTTTCAGGTTGTGGTTATAAGCATCCTTATTATGGAGACATACAAAAGGTCAGGTTACCACAGAGTAGCACACATATCATCTAAAGCCAGGTACCTTCAGTAGAGTACTAAGCTGTCTAGTAGAAGTGTAACAGTCCAACTCTACATTCCATTACTCATTAGCTGTTAACAGTTCAAATCTACTTTAATGCACCAAACCTTATTTTGGTATCATAGCAGCATGCAAGTACATTGCATGTAAAATCTGGCTTTGAAAGAAAAAAATCATTTTCTGTGCCAATTCTGCTATGTTAACAACTAAGTCTGGCATAACAAGAGAACATGGGAATACCACAAGATGCATAAGCAGTGATATGGGAAGAGTCCCCCAAATCAGTAAACACATAAGTTCCCTCTATTCCTACTTTCTTTCCTCAAATTATCACCTTAGAAGTGTCCTTTTTTTAATTTTTTTTTTTGCATTCATGGGTCTTTTTCCATGGCACAAGAGGTTTTTATCTGCTCTCAAAGAATTGTGGGGATTATGTAAATCTTCAGAGTCTTATGCAAATTAAATGCTAATCATTGATGTAATTTAAAAATTTATCAATTCTTGTAAATACAGATTCCATCTAAGGTGCTACAGTGGTTACTGGAAAGACTATTGCAGAAAAGGTATGTGCACATGCTTTATAGTGACAGAGATTTTCTGAAAAAGCTTTGGGGTGCTACATCTATGTAAGTCAATCGATGGAGCTTCAGGGACTGAACAACCAAATTAAGTAACTGTGCAGGCGCACAGAGGAGTTAACCAGTGCAAGTCTAAGTCTCTTTGCACATGCTCCACTCTTAGTCTTTCTCTTCAGTTTATCAGTCCAGGATTCTGCTTAGGGATTCTAATAGTTATAATAACTCACAAAACCTTTTTGTTTCAACTCCTTAAGAAACCACGCCACCTTATCATTTCAGTCTCCTCCGATTTCCCCAGTTGAAAGTAAGCTTTCTTTCTAATGTAATTATCACTCTTTTTTTTTTCCTGCTCCTCACCATTGTGATCATAACATATTTTTTCTCCCTTGCAAGCCTTGAAATTGTTACTCATTCACATATAAGTTAAATGCATTCTTTACTACAATGAAAACAAAATTGATGAGGCTACCTTTAAAACCCCAAGCAGCCAGAAAACTACCTTTCCAATTTTGGTGTGAAGTCTCAAATTCCACAACCATTATTTTGTATCCGGCATTTTCCTAGACATATCCAAAGACTTTCTTGGCAGGCAATCACCTTCAAGCATTTTGATCTGAAAGGTAAAGGGTATAGGAAGTAAGTTTACCACATTGACCTGATAACATCTTGCTGGACTTATTTAGGAGATTACTCAAACACCTTCATGATCTGTTTTTCTATCTCTCTCTGACTCTGCTTCTCTCTTTCTCTGTATCTGTCTGTCTGTCTGTCTGTCACACACACACACACACACACACACACACACACACACACACACACACACACACACACACCCATCCTCCTCAATGTTGTCTTTCATTAATGGAGGGGACTCAACCTCCTGTCATCTCCTTTAGGTCTATTATGTATTTCTCAGGCATATTTCTCTGGTATCTTCTACTTTTTTCTTCAGACTTGAGAGAGAAGATTATCCATGTAAATCAAAGTGTAAAATATGTCTTTTGTTTTGGGAATATTTTTCATAACCAGAGAAACTCTTTTCAAATGTCTTCCTTATTATGCTACATTAGAATGACTTAGGTATTTTACTTACATTGGTTCCCTAAGACTACTCAAGCCCACTGTGCCCACATACCATTTGTCATTTTAAAGATGTGAGCAATATGTGAGATAAATAATGGATAAATGAAGCTCTCAGGTGACCATCACAACCATTTGCTGGACAAATGTGAAAAACAAGTCTTTAGATTTAGGGAGGTTACCAGTAAATAAAAGTGACAGCACATGCACACAAATAAATTATAATACAGATAATAAAAATTTCAGAAAAAAATAAATATAATGAAAAAAATTGATATTTGTCTGGGGAAGTCAAGGGAAACCTTCTGGATAAGTTTGTATGTGAACTGGTCCTTGGAGTCAGAGATGGATTTCAGTAGGCAAAGATGTGGAAACAGTGTGTTGCAATGCTGGAGCATGACTTGTACCAATGTCTGAAAGCAGAAGTGTATAAATTGAGATCAGGGAATAGCTAATAGTTCATAGCAGATAAAATGTTGACTGTATGAAGGGGAATAACATCAAGTAAGATTTGAGAGATTGAAAACTGTAGATTTACAACTAGAAGGTATCTTTGGAAATATCTAGTCCTCCCTTACCTTTTAATATATTAGGACTCTGAAACCACAAGAAATTGTGACTTGCATATTTAATAGCACACCTCAAAGAACATGTAGTAGATGAAAAATTTAATCTCAGGTCTTCTAACTCCAAGTCTCGTGCTTTTATTTTTTTTTTAAATTTTGAGTGGCTGATAGATAAGCCAAGAAATTGATTAATATATTAATTTATTTCATTTTTATCCATTTTTGGTTAGTTTATTTTCATTCATTCATTTATTTTACCTCTACGTAATAGGGAACTACTGAAGATGTACAGTGTTTGAAATTTTATTTTCTCTCTTGAAGAGAGTAAGCACTTTTAAAATACAGGAGGTTGGCTAAAAGCTTTACTCACTTTGTAAACAATGTTGGTCTCAGCAAAAATTATGAAATACCTCTTCTAATATCTGTTAATCAAATAAAATGGATATACATTTGAGAAGCTTAAAAGCAACCTAAAAGCAAATGAAAACATTCACACATACACATACATATTTATCTTGCCCTCTAAGATCACCTTGCTTCAGTTTTACATGTGTCTTTTATATGCCTATAAACATGTTGTCCTCTCATTAGAATATAAGCTCCTTGTATCCCCAGTGCTCAACATAGTGTTTGCCAATTATAAAAACACTTGATAAATATTTGGTGATTGGTTTACCAATTATCAATAACATTCATGAAGCAAATTCTCTCCATACCCACCCTGAAATATCTGAATAATTGAATCTAGATTTAGCTCACTTTGTTAATTTGTATAATCTCTTAGATTAGAGTCCTGCTATCAATTACCACAATAATTGTAGTACTCTCTCTATGGTGAGCAGTAGATAAACAAAGCATCTGACCATCAAGATGGGGCAGGGCAAACATTCATAATTCATTTTAACTTCTATTGTGAAGATATTTTGTCTCATTAAGTTTTCATTTACATGTTTTATTTAAGTAAACACATTTGTTTTTGTACTGCTACATTACCATGTAAAATCTCTCTTGGGGATCTATAAAACCATATGTAGGAGTTCTCTTCTCATTAAGACACCTGCCTCTATTACGGAGGCAAGAAGGTATATCCTCCAGCTCACGATTGTCATGGCAACACAAGGGAGAAAATTGAGAGTCTTTTTCTATGTGCTATTTCTGGTCTCAGGAAATGGAAATCATGAGCTGTCGAGTTTCTAGTTCAATTTCCACATTAAAAAAGTACAGTTAAAATTCTGGATGAAAATTTGGGCTTTTAGGAATGTACTAGATGTGAACTACATATTTCTTCAGTGTTTTTCTTCCTCTTACTAAAAATGATATGGCATGCCCTGGAGCAAGAACATTTTTTTTTTTACTACAAGATAGGAGTCCTGTATCCAAATGCGAATAAAGTTGCCAATTTATAATAGAGATAATGTGGATATAAATTGTTTACCTAGTTTCAAAACTGAGCTGTTATTTTTAGTTTGAATAACTCTTGTTGCTGTTGTTGTTCAGTCGTGTCTGCCTCTTCGTGACCACTTATGGATTTTCTTGGCGAGGATGAAAGAATGATTTGCCATTTTCTTCTCCGGTGAATTCCGCAAACAGAGGTTAAGTGACTTGCTCAGAGTCACACATCTAATGAGTGTCTAAGGCCAGCCACATCCAGTGCCCTATCCATTAAGTCACCTAGCTGAATAACCCTAGAGATTAATAAAAATCAGTCTGTCAGTAAGCAATTATTAAATAGCAGTGTGCCAGGCGTTATGCTTTTTGGGATGCCCAAGCTACAGAAAACATGGTGCCTGCTTGAGGAGAGTTTGCAAACAAGTTGGGAGAGAAAACCAGCATGCATGAAACAACTTAAAAATTATAGCAAAAATAGACTTTGACTTAACTAGGTGAAACTAGGATTTTGGAGAAGTAACTGGTGAGTAAATTGTGGAGGATTCACTAATAATGTCAACACAATACCAAAACTTTTAGTGTAAGCTAAAATATTCACTCAATAATCCAAATGACTATAAAATATTTGTGTATCTGCAACACTGAGCACAGTGCCTGGCACAAGGTGTTTTTTTTTTTGTTTGTTTGTTTTTTACAAAAGCTTGTTGATTGATTTATGTTGGGTAGCAGACAAAGATTTTAACTGTCTAATTGGGCGAAGTATCCCATTGTAATGGAAAAGATCCTAAATTTGGAGTGAGGAAAAACAAACAACCAAAAAACTGGCTTTAATACCAGTTCTACCAATGATTACTAGTGTGACCTTGCCCAAGTCACTTACTAAAGGTAGGCTTCAGTTTCCTCATCTCCAAAATGAATTTCTATTCCTTAAAGGAAGAGATTATAATTTAGGTATCTTTAGACTCCATACAATGCCTTCAAAATTGATTTGCATGTAGTAGTCATTTAAAAATATGTTTAATGGATGCATAAATCAATATAGAAATATATTTAAAATTGTAAGGTTTTAAGTCCTGAGATTGCTTATGATAGTCACTAACATGATTTAAATTATTTTCATTTTTATGACATGGTCATGATATTATATATTAATTTATTTTATATATTAGAAATAACAGATTCATGTGTTCTGATATATTTAATTTGCTTACTTTTTAAGCAGTTATAAATTTTTTTCCAAGAATTATTTCTTCTTCCTTTTACCTCTCATAGCACTTTTTCATTCTTCTTTTATATTCAGTTCTTGTTAAATTGTTTTTTCAGTCATATCTGACTTTTCATAAACTCATTTGGGGGTTTTCTTGCAAAGATACTAAAGTTGTTTGCCATTTCCTTCTCCAGCTCATTTTAAGATGAAGAAACTGAGTCAAGCAGGGTTAAATTAGTTGCTCAGCATCATACAACTAATAAATGTCTGAGGCTAGATCTGAACTCAAAAAGAATTGACTTTCCAACTTCAGGCCCAGTGCTCAATAATCCACTGCACCACTTAACTGCCTTCTTTTATACACTTAATACATTATACAAACACCCCTCCATGTACTGTTATTCAGTGAAAGTGACTTCCTTGCTATTCCTCCAAGACGTTCCATATTCTGACTGTGTATTTTCACAGTCTCTTCCCCATGCCTGGAATGCTCTTCTTCATCTCTGCTTTCTAGCTTCCCTAGCTTCATTCAAGTTTTAGCCAAAGACCAATCACCTGTAAGAAGCATTTGCTGGTCCTCCTTAATCTTAGGGCTTTCTCTTTGAGATCAAGCTCAGTTTATCCAGTATGTGTCTTGTTTGTACACAATTCTTTGTATGTTGTCTCCTCACATGGACTATGAACTCCTCTCAAGAAGGACCATTTTTTGCCTTTCTTTGTATCCTCAGCACTTTGTACAATGCTTAAAACATAGTAGGAGCTTAATAAATGGTAGCAGACTGAATTATTCTTCATAAGGGCTTTGGAAAGTGCTTTGTAAGTATATGTTCTTCCCTTCCTTCCTTCCTTCCTTCCTTCCTTCCTTCCTTCCTTCCTTCCTTCCTTCCTTCCTTCCTTCCTTCCTTCATTTCTTCTTTCCTTCCTTCTTCCTTCCTTTCATAACAGGATTTCTCCTAGCTTCTAGTACCTGTAAATCCCCATTCCTTTTGGGAGGATAATCTGGTTTTCCCTAAGCATAATATCAGGATTTCTGAGAAGAGATTCAGATCTACTATATTGTTCCAAAGCTGCAGAGTTCTGTTTTTGTTTTAATTTCTCTTCTATTCCAGGATCTTCCCCAGATAATATCTTAACATTGATTTCCCCCTACTTACTTCTTTAAAGTATTTTGTGCTGCATTTCTTTTTTATTTCTTCCATTGTGTGCATGAAATATTACTCCTGCCCCAAAAGACAACAAGAGGTGCTCTGGAGCCATCTTTCCTTTTGGGAGGGATACTAGCTTGCACTTTCAGCAGTTTGGTGAATTAAGTCAAGAAATACTAAGATAAGAAGTACAAAAGTGTATACCCCCCCAGGTCATTCTAAAGGCTACCTTGCCTAGCATATTTTGGGGGGTTACTAGTTGAATTAATAGTTATTCACAATTCAGCTTGGAAACTGTTAGGAACATGCCAATGTCCATGTATGGACTACTTTTAAGCCAGTCTGCTTGGCCCTTTTCCTTTCCCTCCTGCTAACCTGATGCTAAGCATAAAAATGATCAAGGTGACAAGAACTCTCAGGGGATGCACACAATATACCGACAGAACCCAAGAGAATACTTCTTATCCTTCATAGTCAGTCTAGCCACTCAACAATTAACAATAAAGGTAGTTTTCCAGTAAGCACCTATTTATTTCTGCTTTCTACCATGTCTATTCACCATTTCAGTTATAACAGAGAAATTATCACATCCTCCACATTTACATTTTTCCAACATAGATAAAGAAGATAAATACTACTCACAAACATTAACTTCTCATGCATATGTCCAGTAGGAGAGAGAGCTCTGAATCTCCCTGTATAACCAGATGTAATACATAATATCCACTATTGTCAAATGTCTCCAGGTATGTCCTGATCTGGAAACAAATGACTACATCACCTTTCTTCCTCATTTACATATTTCAAATTGTTGATTCAGGTTGGTAAAATATTCAGGGTCTTTCTTAAGTGGTAAAGAGATACATAAACAATTTCCTTTGTGTCTAATAAGACTGAATCGCTGTTGCAGTCCTATTTCATTGTGCAGTATTAAGCAGGACTCTTATCCTGAAAAAGTCCAGCTTTATTTTGCCAGTTATGACATAGCCTCAAGACAAGATTTGTCATGGTCTCTCAGCTGTATGACATTAGGAAACTGTGGGAAAAAGCAACTCATCCATTTGTGAAGGGCTCCCTTATACAGAAAAAGGGACATGTTTGAGAGGGGGATTGTTGCAACTGCTTGTCAGCATATTCACTCTGGCACATTTTAGTAACTCATGCTAGGTTATTTAACCAAAAATGATTTTATTATTATTTTAGACATTGTCACTTACTAAAAATGAATCTTAATGCTGTGAAAGTGTCATATGAGATTCTAATCATATACCTATAGGAGACAATGACTTAAAATTGTCTTTTTTCATGTTTAGCAATAATTAAAGGAACATTCATCACACAGTGATTTTCAGTGACCTCCAGTCCTTGAATTTATCCCCCTTCAGACTTTAGAAGCTTTTTGTTTTCTTATCTTATTTATATAATCTCGGCGAAGGGGTGATACTATGAACTGGTGCAGAATATGTCGATGAGGGACTTGGAGATGAAGTTAAAATGTCAAAAGGCAAGATAGTAATTTGACTATTCCTTGGAAAATTTTTTTCCAGTTTTGTCATGATAAGTTAATAAATACTGGTGCCTAAAGAAAGGAATTATGTCTTCAATCAATTTAATGAGCTGCTTTATTCATTTATTGCTTTAATTACTGGTATCATATGCACTGAAGTATATCCGGCAGGTAGGATATTATTATTTAATTGTTCGCTTATAACTTACCTTCTTAAGCACAATGGATAAAGTAGCTTAGTTTCAGAAAGATCTTAGTTCAAATCCTTCCTTATCTAAGAAGGTGGGGGAGGGTGGGATTGGTTTAGCTTTGCCCTCTTTTTTCATTATCCCAAAGGAGAAACTGGGTTTCTGTTTCTTAGTCATTCTTTTGACTTGTTGCTTCCACCCCCAGCCACAAGTACACAAGTATGCTTCAGTCAGATCTGAGTTTTAATTTATCTATTTAATTTTAGGTTTATATTCTCTATTTGTTATTTACATAGCTCAGCAAAAGTAAATATGGCCAACTCAGAGTATGACCCTCTATTGATATCTCTTCTCTCCTTCCACATCTTTCTTGTAGGTAGAGAAAGGCAAAATGAAAAACTCAAAGGCTTTTGGTAAAAAAAGGGACTATTGGCTTGGAGATAATGCGTTTAGCCCAAAAGGGTATTAATCTAGAGGTAAGTCCCATTTCCACATTCTTTCATTTTTCCACAAAGCTACAAAGAGATAAAAACAAGAAAAAATCCCTAAAAATACAAGTAGAACTTATAATTCCTTGAAAAGTCCCAAGTCTCTGTTGTTCACTAAATCTGTTAAATTTTACATAATCAAATATCAGAGGTAATATTAATTCAGGATGCCACTAAAATTATATGTATAGAACCATTGTTTAAAAAGTTAATAACTAGTAGGCAAAAATGTTTAAATATTAAAGCCACCCTTATGGATTAACCTTGCCACCTATGGCTCCGGGCAATAAAATTAAAAAGAGGAACTAGAATGGAGTAGGTACATCATCTTTCCTGAAGTTTTTCTCTGAGAAGTCAGAATTTATTCACTCTCTACTAAAGTATTTTAATAAGCTTGGCTTTCCCTTAAGGAAGAAAAAAATAGTTTCAGCCACAAATAGGCTTCTAAGTCTCCTAGGAAGACTCTTCCATATGACACTGCAGCTTCATTTTCCCAACTTCCAGCCCTGTCTTTCTCCAGAGAGATTATTCAGAGTCCTCCTTCACTGGTTATTCTGACTTTCCATCCTAATGCTGAGATATTAGTCCTAGAATAAGAAACAACTCCTAAGGCCTTTGCAATTTAAGCTACCTTGGAGACAGTCAGCCCAGCCTTGCCAAAAGGTCTGTCCCATTTGTATCATTGACTTGCGTCTTTGAGGAAGATTTATAAAACAGGGCCTGCATTCACAGTAATTCTCTGCTTAGAAGGGTAGTTATGAAATTGCTTGTGCTTATTTACCCAGTTAGAGAGTATAACTCTCTCAGAATGGGCTGGAGTTGAGCTTCCAGTTTTGAGATAGGTCCCTCTTTCCCTCTTTCCCTCTCCCCCTTTCTCCTATATGACTCCTATTACACCTTCGAGTTACAAAGGGACCCCAGAAGACATAAAGATAGCATCTATTATAGGCATTTATGAGAAATATTATAAAATCTAACAATTGGATTTATTAAATTTAATAATAATTTCAAGGATAAATTTGAGGAAAGCACAAATTCAAATAAGGCTATGGCTGGATAGGGTATTTCTCAGCGTACCTTCTACTGGGGCAAGCTCTCCTAATAAACCACACATAATAAGATATACTTCCCAGTTAGTCTATTTAGATAGAATTCATTTGTCATTGTCTTAAGGGTGCTGCAGACTTGGCAAGTACTGGTTGCTGCTCTGGTCCTGCTGTAGCCATGGGACTACTGCCACCTCTTCTCTCATTCTCTTCAAGAGCCCTGAATTCTCAAGTTATTAGTTTCCTATCACCCCAAGCCTGAAAGAAATACAAAGCTCAGAGGTTGTGGTGAGCAAACTCTTTGCCAGAATTCTTTGTTAAACATTCATAGAGTAACCTGTTGGCCGATAAACATGAGTTGTTTGTTGAGGCTACTGAATTGCAGAGAGAGACAGAAAAAAGTTTTTTTTTTTAAATTAGAATTTAACACAATTTTATTAACATGCAAGCCATTTTATGCATAAAAATAATGGAACACAAGGATATGCAAATTTTTAAAATGTCAATACAATAATATTAATATGTTGGATGGCCTTAATTTTTGATACAAAGCTTTGTTTTGTTTTGCAAAATCTGGTGCATTTGATGCACTGCTACTCATATTTTTTTTCAAATATTTATTTATTTTTTTTCTTTAATTAACCTGTCCCTCTCAGTTCCTCAAGCAGTTGGGGTGGTAAGGGAAAAGAGAACAAGCTTTATTGAGATTTACTTGCAACTGTTCTGAGCCATAGGCAGCAGTTTTTCAAAGCCTTTTATGCTTCCTGCCCTGTGGCTTGGGATACAACCCAGGCACTTAAGGGAGTTCGGCATTCACATTTATAAAGTCACTTACCTGAATTGCCATCTGACTAAATTAGGACTGGCAAGATTTTTCCCAGTTTTGTCTCTCTTCTAATTTTATTATATTAGATTATGCACCTTTTAAATTTTATATAATCAAAATTATTTATCTTGCATGATCTGTTATTTTGAATATTTGGTCATGAATTCTTCTCCTTATCCATACATAAAAAGTATTTGCTTCCTTCTTTCCCCATTCTTTTTTTTTAATGATGTGACTGTTATAGTCATGTTTTCTAGGTCATATTTTGCTAGAAGTTTTTTTTTTTTATTTCTTCTTTCATGTAGCACCTAGAAGAGGTCCTAAGGGGAACTAAAGTTCCCTATGAATGATTTTTCTTGGTTCAGAGCCTATGCTTATTTTATTGGCCATGAGATATCCTTGTCAGGCCCACTTGTACCCTGTAATACTGAAAAAAACCCACAAAAACAAAACCCAGAAAAATATTAGCTAAGTGCTCTCTCTCTCTCTCTCTCTCTCTCTCTCTCTCTCTCTCTCTCTCTCTCTCTCTCTCTCTCTCTTTCTCTCTCCTCCCCACACATATCATGATAACCAGCAGCATATCTCTAAGCTTTGAGTCAAGAAAAAAAAAAAATGAACATCTGCAAGCAGTCCTGGGTTGCCTGCAATCCTCTTCTATGGGCTGCCTGAAAGAAGAGACTAACTCATTTGAGGCTATCAGCCCCTGGAAGCGCTTTGTGCTTGGGACTAGAAGAAAGGTAGTTGTACTCAGGAGTACTGCCCCCACCGTGCCCCGCAGTCCCCCTCTACAGGTACATGAAAACAACAACAACAACAAAAAAAACCAAACAAAACATCTAGACAGTATTTTTATGTCAATATATATATTTGTCCATACAAGTATTACTGACATATGAGTATATGTTAAGGAAATTGGTTTCCACGAGCCATATATTGAATTGTTGCTTTATAGTTGCAAATCATATAAATGCAGTTCCTAATGACAACTTTTTTTAGGGTTAAAGAATAAACATATTTACTGTTTATAAATAATTTTTAACTTAAATATGTAATTTGGCAATAGACTCTTGGACAGTCAATATATCTGTGTAGACAGATGATGCATTAAGAATCATTGATGATCACCGAGAAACAAAGATTGTTTGGGGGATTTAAAAGAAAAAAAAATAGCTAAACAGAAACAGGAGTATAACTCATTTCTTTTTTGGATTCTACTTTGATTTAAAGATTTAAAAAAAATCACTACTTTATAATCACCACAATCAGTTAAGTAGCATTGGCTACAGCCAGGAGAAAATGTCTCTGCCAGGAATTCCTGTTATCCAGGCCCTAGGTAAGCTTCTTAAGTCTATGAGGACACCACAGATTGAGAGGCACCTAATAACATTAGTTCCCACTGGCTAAATCTACCCTGGAGGGAAAGGAAGGGAACTATTCATTTTACATCTGCTTCTTAGCAGATCCCTATGAATATGGTTACTAGTTGAAGTTTGCTAAGGGGACAACCTGAGAAATTCCAATTATAGAGGCAGGTTGACCCTCAGTGGTGGACTTTGCAATGTTATAGGGAATTATCACATGATACTTTTATTTTGACTGGTAGCTATACTACTAATATTTTCTGTATTGCAGGTAGGTGGCACGGTGGATAAAAGTGGATAGAATGGTAGGCCTGGAGTTAGGAAAACTTGAGTTCAGTTCTTGTCTCACTTACTAGCTGTGTTATATTGGGCAATTCACCTAAACTCTGTTTGCTTCAATTTCCTCAACTCTAAAATGGGTATAATAATAGTACCTACCTCCCCTACCAGGTATAGTGCGGAGATCAAAAGCAATATTATTTGTAAAAATGTTTAGCACATAGTAGGGGTTATAGAAATACTAGTTATTACTATCATTAATTATTATTCTGCATACACTTATACAAACTCATGGGTTTTCTTTTTTTGGTACAGTTTTCCTTCTACCTAGTACTTTATTAAATTCAATGGAAAAGACAACAAAGTAACCACTCAAATTTTTCATGAGCATCGTGGCTGTCCTAATAGTTTTTAGCTACTTTTTTGATAGTTGTTAAAAAATGTTTATATTTTCCAGCTCAGTACAACATCATGTTGGCTTAAAAAAATTCTAAAAAACGAACTTCATAGAGGAATTGCTTTGTCTTGCCTCAGTAATCTTCATAAGTGTTTCTCATGGAACATTATCTCCCACATTAAATTGGAGCACCCAGTTGTCAAAAACAGAATATAACTTTTGCAATTGTGCACAATTAAAACAAAGCAGTTTCCACAAAACAAAATAAATTTAAGAATAAGCAGAATTTCTCACCCTAATTTAATTGAGTTTTGGTTTTCTTATGGTTCCCAGTATGTTTGTACTAAAGTCAATCAGACATATTAGATAAAGTAACTCTTTGACGCCCACTGGCTCCTGTGGAAATAATTGATTATAAACATTTCCATATCAAAGATTATGATAAACTCTGAAACAACTTTCAACCATAGATCAAAAGCTAGAAGGGACCTCAGAGACATTTAGTCAAACTACCCTCATTGTACAAAGGCCTAGCAAGCTAAGTGACTTCCCCAAAGTCACAAGGCAGTAGTCAAAAGTAACACTTTGAGGGTTCAAGATGGGTAAGCCTTTTTTTAGATTATGGAAAATCAGAGGAATCACCTTAGGGTCTTCACTCAGCATTACTCCCAAAATGGCAAAAGGAAAACCTGATTTAAATACTGTGTCACTTATGACATGCAATTTGATAAAAATTTTTATTGACCTTTTTTTAGCCCAAATCTAGGCTTATGTAAAGGAGAATTGTGAAGGACTTCCAAATCAGTATTCCAACCTACTCTGTCTAAGTCTTTGTGTGAGAGATAATCATTAGTAGACAATTGGTAGACTAAGCATATAATGATGAAATAGTGGCCACACCGTCACACTCTCATGCTTGTCTTGACAGAGGGAATCCTTTCTGTGGAAATTTCCCATTACTGAGAACAAAACGAATAAACAAATAAAAAACCAACCTGAATGAATTTAAAAAAAAATTAGGGAAGTTCATTCAAATTTCATTAGGCATCCACATTGCAGTAGGATTTGGAGTCAGAATATATGCATATAACAAACAGCTTATCTCTTCCCTTATATAGATTTCCATTTTTTCCTTTGTAAAATAAGAGGGGGTTCAAATAGAAAATCTCTACTGTCCCTTTCCACTCTAAATCTATGATCCTATAACTCTTCCTGCTTTACTCTCCCTTCACACAGAGTTCTCACTAGAGGTATGACAAGAAGCTTTAAGTAACAAATTACTTTACCCAATGGGTTTAGAAAATTTCCACATGAAATTAGACCTTTAAAAATGTCAGAAACTGTTATAGTGATTAATGAAAAAGCACTTTAATAGCTCATAATATTTTACAATGACAATTGATATAATACGGCTCAAATCAGTTATGCAAATTCTACTATTTTGTTCTTGTCATTTACTCACTGTATAATATATGTTACATGCTTTAAAATGTACATCCTATTTAATCTCTCCAATTTTGTTTTCCTATATTAACCCAAGAAATCGTGAAGATCTGCATTGACGCCAACCTCTAAAATAGCCTATGATTCTTGAGAAATCATTAAAAATCTTTTTGTGCTAGGCAACTGCCAAGGCAAAAAATGCAGCTAGGAGGCTGAACTGCATTAGTATAGGTGGTTTCCTCAATCTGTAGTTTTCTATATCAATGAAATTCTCTCTCTCACTTGCTACCCATTGAGACCTTGTGCAAGTCACTCTACTTTTGTTGGTTTTAATTTTTCCATGCATTAAAGGAGAGGATGGACTAGAATCAGTGGTGTCAAACTCAAATGAAAATAGATCCCTAGAGACGTTACAGTGTCTTAAAAACTAGTATCTATATTCTATTGTATTTTTATTTAATTTATTAAACATTTTGACACCTCCGGACTACATGGTCTCCAATGTCCCTTTTATCTTTTTTTTCTGTTTGTTTCTATGTCTTCCAAAAGTAATTCATTCCATTTGTTAATATCTTTAATTCTTCTTTTAAAGGTCTTGATTTATACATGTATATTTTTTGTATGTTGTCTCTCCCATTAGATTTTGAGCTCTTTGAGGACAGGGGTTGTCTTTTGCCTCTTTGTATCCCCCAGTGCTTAGCACAGTGCCTAGCATAGGGTTGTTGCTTAATAAATATTTATTGATTTAGTTATTGATGATGGTATAAGGAATTAGTGATGAAGAAACTCTGTCTGTATGCATATCAGCCCTTATTCTCTGTATGGCAAAGTCTTAGTGAATTACCTAGGGGCCAACATATGTCAGAGGAAGGCTTGGCACTGGGGTCCTGAACTTCCTGACTCAAGAGACTGCTTCTTTATCTACTAACCACACTGTGTGTATGTAACATATATATAGTATATGTATATATATATATGTGTGTGTGTATGTATATGTATGTATATATGTATATGTATGTGTATGTATATATGTATATGTATGTATAAGTATAGGTATATAGGTATATATATATAGGTATATATAGGTGTATGTATATGTGAATGCATATGTATATGTGTGTGTGTATATACATGTATGTATATATGTATGAACACATATACTTTATATTTAAGGATTAGAGATAGACATAATATTTTTAGGGATAACCTGGATATTGTAAAGATCAAATCCTTTCAATTTCTTTAAAGATGTAATTATACTACACTGTTTTCTTTGTTCTTGATATACATACACATGTGTAAACATATATTTTTGCTTACATATGTTTGTCTATCCAACATATTAAAATATTTTCTCTTTCATCATTTTGTACTAATATCATTCACAAAGGAAAAGATATCAGACTTGTTTTGCCTGGATTGTTGTGTGTTTGTCCTTCGTTTATGAAGGGGACCATGACATCAGGGAAATGATGACATGACTTGCAGTTGACTTTGATTTGAGTGAGGGAGGCCTGTGCAAGGTCACCAGCCTCACTTTCTACTACAGAACCATCAGGATCCAGTCACCTGATATTCATCAGGATGACTGGAGATGATCCAGCATGCAATAGGAGACCCTGGCCCTTTTAGGCTCAGGCCTTATCATGTACTCAGAGTGAGGTAAGGCCCATTCAATGAATAGGCCCTTTTAAGAAGTGAGTCAAGGGATGGCTCCTTTAATTAGAGAAAAAGAAAAAAAAATCAAGCTGGGAGGAAAAGACCCTTGGGGTTGCTATTCCAAAGAGAAACAGTTACCATTGACATTCATTCTAAACCAGAATGGCCCAAAATACAACTAGTAAGTGGAGCTTGGGCAGGGACCTATTGTGGTTCAGTCTATGAGCTTCAGAGTGAAAAAGGGAGAGAGAGAGAGAGAGAGAGAGAGAGAGAGAGAGAGAGAGAGAGAGAGAGAGAGAGAGAAGGAAGGATGGATGGACGGAAAGGGAAGGAAAGAAGGAAGAAAAGAAAGGAAGAAAAGAGAAAGAAAGAAATCTAGCCAGTAAACCCCAAGTTAAGTGGGCAGCTTCTGGACTACAATAGGTCCCTGCCCAAGTTCTACTTAATGGCTGTATTTTGAGCCCTCCTGGCTTAAAGTGAATGTCAATGGTAACTATTTCTCTTTAGAATAGCAACTCTAAGGGTCTTTTCCTCCCAGCTTGACTTTTTTTTCTTTTTCTCTAATTAAAGGGGCCATCCGTTGACTCACTTCTTAAAGAAGCCTATTTATTGAATGCGCCTTACCTCACTCTACGTTAGTACATGAAAAGGCCTGAGCCTAAAAGAGCAGGGTCTCCCATTGCATCCTGGGTCTCAAGTCATCCTGATGACTATCTGGTCATTGGATCCAGATGGCTCTGGAGGAGAAAGTGAGGCTGGTGACCTTGCATAGCCCTCCCTCACTCAAATCAAAGTCAACTGTAAGTCACGTCATCATTTTCCTGTCATGGTACTCTTTGAAAACGAAGGACAAACACAACCTGCGAGCAGACCGAGATGCCTGAAAGGGGACCCAGCTAGTTGGGTACCTCAGCTTATCCTCTTCCTCTCCCTCTCCTTCTCCTTTGCCTGGATGAAGAGCAGAGAAGAATAAGCATCACTCTATGACAGATAGATGTAAAGAGACAAATTTGTATTCTATCTAAGGAAAAGATTCCTAATATTTTGGAACTATCAAAAGTGAATCAGTGGTGGTGGACTTCCTTCAAGCAAAGGCTAGAAGGACATTTGTCAATGAATGAATATATGAATAAAGCATTTATTAAACCCTTACTAAGTGCAAAGCACTGTGCCACACGCGGGAGATATAAATAGAAAAGTAAGGGAGTCCTTGCTCTCAAGAGACTCACATTCAAATGACATTGGACATGTGTTGCCACACAAAGGAAGGAAATAAGCATTTATCAAATACTTGCCGTATGACAGACAATGTGCTAAGTGCTTTATGAATATTATCAATTTGATGCTCATAATAGCCCCGGGAGGTCAGTGGTATTGATTATCAATATTTTATAGATGAGAAAACTGAGGTAGACAGAAGTTAAATGAGTTGCCTAGAGTCACACAGGGAGAAAAAGTCTGAGGCCAGCTATGAACTCACATCATCCTGATTACAGGCATAGCTTTACCTACTGCACCAGAATACATATAGGAGGTTTCAACTACAAGTCAGATGAAAAAGTCTTATGATCTTTTGGTTGCAGTGGCAAAGTGGATAGTCATGCCATTTCAATATTATATCCACTGATAAAATCATATCAATTTCTGATGTTGAACCACTTGACTGTGCCAAGGACTTTGGTGACAAAAGCTTTCTTTTCAGGGTCTTCAAAAGAAATGGTTTTAGTACCTGAATGAGCAGTTGCCTGGAGATGTGTCCAGAGGAGTTGCTTCCCAGGATGATGTCTACAGGCAGCCATCTGGAATCCCTGTTTTATTCCAAAGGCTCTTGAATTCAGAGTCCTGGTCAGTCTTCAATAGGGTCTGAAAGGAAATGGTAGTCAGGGTGGTGATGGTGGTTTCACCTGCCTATCACACAATGGCTCCTATCTTTCCCTCAAGGTTTCTTTCTTTATTAATTAGACTTTCTTGCCTACCCTGTGAATAGGAGTTGGTTGGCAGTTGGTAGACATAGTTGGCCCCTTCTGCATAGGATCTGCTTCTCCAGATGTTGTCTGTGAGAAATTAACTGGAAGTCAGACTGGTGAAATTGAGAGGACTTCCACTCCCAGAGTTTCCATGCCCATCTACCTATGGCTAGTAATTGGCCAGCAGTTGCTGCTATTAGTAATAAGAATTATAGGCCCTTTTTCCAAAATACCTTTTCCCTTTAGTGATGGCTATGCTGGAAGCAGGTTTGGTGGCTGTTATCCACAAGGTTCTTTGAAGGGAAGGGAAGGTAATAAATATTTATAGAGCACCTATTATGTGCCAAGCACTTTACAAATAATACCTTATTTAATCTTGGATTCAAGGTCCTGGGATCTCCCTATCAGGACCCAGTAGGATGATAGTCATGGTAGTGGTGGCAGTGACTTGCCTGGCATATGCTGCCTTCCTTTTCCTTCCTAGGGTGCACCACCCCACTCCAGCTAGAGAATTCTTGTATGGATTATAATACATGGTCTTCCAGGTCCTTTTCAGTTCTGATATTTAGCAAAACTGAATGTCTTCCCTTATTTTAACTACTGATAATAGTTATATAATGAGAAAAGGATTGGAAATTATGCTGATAAAAATCTATTTAAAACTGTCTAGTTTCCCGGTTAACACTTAAAGCCAATATTGTGGATTAGAAAGAATAGTGAATGTAAAATTAAGCTCCTGGATTTGAACCCTTCTTCTGTTACTTACTACAGAAGTTGTATGACCATGAGTTTTCGTTTCCTAAACTGTAAAATTGAAAATAAAAATGACTTCTGAACCTACCAAAGAGATTTGTCGTGAAGACAAAACTTTGTATACTTTAAGGTCATTTATTGTTATTACTTCTAATGTGGCCTTGGAAAATGACAACCACTCTGGCTTCAACATCCAGATGCATAAAATGAAAGTTATGAACTGGATTCCTTCTAAGATCCCTTCTAGCTTCAAATTCTATGATTCCACAATAGTATTTCAAATATTTGTACATTTACCTCCAAAATTACAAAATAAAGCACTATGTTTTGGGGGGCAGAGGGAAAAAGTCCAGTGATGTGAATTTTCAACATTGACTGTCATTTGAATGAAAAATTAACCCTCTATAATTGACTTCTTAGGAAGGGCAATTGCAGTGCAGAGAAGCTCTACTTGAGTTCCTTCCACTTAACTCAGCACGGCATAGTTCCTGTAAGTAAACATTTTTCCTTTATTATTATACTAGACTCTAAGCCGAACAACATGATCTAACAGGCACTAATGATTCAACTGCTGATGCTCGTCATTTTGTTTGAATAAAACAGGCCTGGTCCTATGATGAGTAAATCACCCTTTGGAACTAAAGTGCTTGCTTATATGATAAAAATTACCTCTTTTATGTAAAACTACTTAGTACCCTGGAAGGAAATGTTTTACTAAACACTAAGTGCATTTCTATAGCAATATATATAATTAAATATTTTTTTCTTATTTATGCAGGTCAAGAAGGTTTTATATATGTCACATAAATGGTCCTTTCATATAGCATCATTAGAATATATAAGTAACAGTTGTTTTTAAAGTGGAAACATGGGTTGGGGAGGTTATTTGTTGTCTTACTCAGACTAGTACAATAAGTTATCTGATCTCAAATAAGTGAATATCATTGAACTTTTAGAATGCCATCTTTAAAATTCTACTGTTACAAGAACAGAATATTGGCATGACACTTAAACTGCATTTCTAAACAGTAGCAAAATTTACAGTTTTTTTTTTTAGATGCTTTGATTTTCTCCTCTTTAAAGGAACTGTGAAGAATAGGACAGCAGAGTATCTGCCCTTTCAGAGAAAGCTTATGTCTTTTTGAAGGCTCCTGGTTATTATTTGTCCTTCACTTTCCAGTTGACATCTGTCTCCATGAATGTATATTGAATAGGTCCTTTGGAAGAAAAAAAAATAAGTATATTTTCCTTGATTCTACTTGTAGTGAATGTTTCCTCATTTGAAACATTAATAAAAGTATGTTCCCATTTGAATAAAAGAATAATCTGCTTGTGAGAGAGGTTATTATTATTATTCCTGCTATCTTCTCCATCTTTAATTTCTGAAATGCCTTAAAAGAAACAATTTTAAAAGTCAATAATATCCAGGTGATATGAATTAACTCCTTGCACCTCAAAAGTAACTAAGGCAAAATGTATTCTGTTATTTGTTGTTTGGTCATGTCTGACTCTTCATGACGCTGTGAAATATACCACACCAATACTAAAAATCTTAAAATGGTTTATTATTTCTTTCTCTGTTGGATTAAGTGAAACAGAAGTTAAATGACTTGCCCAGGGTCACCCAGCTAGTAAGTATCCGAGGCCAAATTTGAACTCAGGTATTCCTGTCTCCTGCCCAGCATTCTATTCACTGAGCTACCTAGCTATCTAGTCTACTATTATTAAAAAGACTTTTTAAGAGACTCAAAGAACTTCTATTTAAAAATCAATTTTTATATACATACCCACCCATGTGTGTATTTGCATATACATGTGTATGTGTATATATGTATATATATGTATATGTGTGTATGTCTATATGCACATACATTTATATATACACATATGGGATATCTTAAGCTAAGTGGTGGAATGGATAGAGTGCAGGGCCTGGAATCATACAGACTCCTCTTCCTGAGTTCAAATCTGTCCTCAGACACTTGTTAGCTGGGGTGACCCTGGGCAAGTCACTTAACCCTCTGCCTCAGTTTCCTCATCTTCAAAATGAGCTGGAGAAGGAAATGGCAAACTACTCCATTATTTTTGTTAAGAAAAGCCCAAAAGGGTTGCAAAAAGTCAGACAAAATTGAAAAATGACTAAGCAACAACAACCTTATACTTTGCTTAATTCTTTTTTTGTTGTTGTTTTGTTTAATTCTTTTTTGTTTAGTAAAATGGAAATTAGGATAAAAGTCAAGGACAAAAAAGCAAGGGATAGGAAAAATGAAAGCAAGAGGTTCTAGTTTGCTTCAAGGCTCAGCTCAACTGCCATTTTTCCTGATCTCCCAGGTACTAGTGATTACCCTATTTCTTTGTTGTCTTGTACACAATTCGTATATTCTTACATGTGTACATGCTATCTCCCCAAGATAATGTAAACTTGAAGACAGGGGTTGTGTCATTTTTTCTGTTTACATCCTCAGTTCCTGGGGCAATGTCTAAAAAATAGTGGGCACTTAATAAATACTTCTTGTTAGACTGAATGATTGCCAATAACGTCTAAAGTTGGAAGAATCGCAAACTTTTACTTGACATTTTTTCCCAAAGTTAACTGAGTACATATATCAAACTTGGAGCTAGGTGAATATGGCTCCACTTTCCAGGAACTTTTCTTTTTTCATTAGGCACCTTTCTCCTTTGTCATTGTATCATTCTTCTAGGTCTATTGAGAAGCTAAAATGACCTTTCAGGGCCAGTAGGAGAGGCAATCATCAGTTTCTCTTGTAGCAAGATACTACTGGCTGAATTCTGGAACAATGCTTTTACTACCTTTCCCTAGAGCCACCCCTCCTCCCTCCGCCCCACCAAAAAAAAGAGAATGCAACTCATTTTTAAATCATCATACTTTCCTTTAATCATTCTGAAAACATTTTACTTTATTTTTGCTATAAATTAATTACCCATCCCATTTTAAAGAGGAAATTGATATCATTCCAAGCAAAACTTTCCTTAAACATATTAGAGCACTTGATAGAGTTTTACAATTGCCTAAAGATTAATGACTGAAATGTCTGCCAACTTCAACTCCTGTCAATTGCCTTGTTGTACTTTAGAATGTAAAGAAACACAAAAGTAAGTCATTTTTATCTCTTGCTACTAAAACAGCACGGTTCTGTTTCGTCCATATCTGATGGGATTTTTGTGCCTCTTGACATATAATACTTCAATGAATGAATACACAGGTAAGGAAGAGAGAAAACCTGATATTAATTAGAATCAAGCGTGTATTTGGCCCAGTGGATGAAGGAACTAAGCTTTAATAAGAACAGGACCCACTGGCTTTTGGCTCACTAACTGAAATGTTAATGAATCAAGATTGAGGTTATAGTTAAAAGACAATCAAAAGGCTTTTTTTAGTCCTCTACACATTTAGGTAGGCAGAGGACTTCAATTTCATGATAAGTAGTTTTGGATGATATAGCTACACTCCTGAAAATTGTATTGGAAACTGAGTCAGCATCTTTTTTTTTCCTCTGGGAGGGGGTGTTTTGTTCTTCTACTTCAGTCCACATACAGGGTCAGTGGACCAATGACATCAGGAACATGATGTCGTGACTTCCAAGTAAATTGAATTTAAGTGAGACAGGGCTGTTCAAAGTCACCAGCCTCACTTTCCCCTCCAGAGGTATCTGGGTCCAGTAGCGAAATGTAGATAAAATGACTGGAGATGGCCCTGGTTGAAGTGGAAGACCTTGACCTTTTTAAGCTAACATCTTTCCTAGGTCTCAATTTGTTTGAGGCTATACACATTCAGTGACTGTCCATGTAGCTGGTCCATGAACAACTTTTATTTCTCCATTCCCAGTATTTTATTTGGCTGTCACCTTTATCTGGAACACTCTTCTTCCTACTCTCCAACTACTGAATTCCCTGTCATCTTTTAAGTCCCAACTAATATCCCACCCTCTACAAGAAGCCTTTCTCATCCTCTCTTCATTCCAATGCCTTACCTCTGTTAATATTTCCTACCTATATCTTATTAAACTTGCTTTTTGTACATCGATTTGCATGTTATTTCCCCTATTAGATTGTAAGTTGTTTGAGGGCTGGGACTGTCTTTTGCTTCTTTATACCACTAATGTTTAGCACAATGCTTGACTTATAGATACTTAATAAAAATTTATTGATTGATTGCAGTTCATTAGAATATTTCATATTAGCAAAGAAAGTTGAGAAATTTCCGCTAGTCATAGGAAATAAGCCCAATTCTCTACTGATTCTATTCTCAGTTCTCAAAAGCAGACCTTGAGTGGGGTATAGTATAATGAAGGCTATGAACAGACAGTTTTGAGCATGTTACTAAGCCTGTTTTTTGTTTTATTTATACTCTGTTTATTATACATCAGCCCTTTAACAAAGATAAAAACTATTTGACAATGGCCATACTGTACATCCTTTAATCTGTCTTTTCCTTAGGGGAAAGAAATCATTATGCAGTAGAGGGATGAATGGCTTTCATTTTTACCTTTGTTAACTTTTCACTTTTACATTTCTTATTCACCTACTGAAAGCAAAAAAAAAAAAAGAGAGAGAGAATGAAGAATGAATACAAAGCAAGTAATTTTATGCAGTAGTGTTCAGCATGTTGAGACTGGGAAGTTAAGGGAGTCATTTCTTGTCATTTTCTTTCACAAAAGACCTAAAATGAAGTTCAAGTTTGCAAGAGTTCCATTAGATCAGGATCCTAAGAACTTGAGATCTCATTCCATTGCTACTGAACAAAGAAAAAAAAGTAATGGATGGGGAATACACTTTGTACTGGCATGGTACAAGAATTGAATTGGTCCCTCCTCACTACTATTAAAACTAAAATTGTTTCATGAGCTCTTTGGATTCATAGAAGACATACTTTTTGTTTCCATTTACTGTGTACTTTCAAAAGTTCTTATGAGTAGAAATTAGAACTAAGTGGAAAATACCTCCATCTTTTTTCTCTTCTAGTAGTATTTCCCCTGTTTTTTTTTAGTGTAACAACCCCTATAAAGAGATTTTCATTGTGTTTACAGCTATTCATGATTTCATGAGCAGCTTTACTAAGCAAGATGCTATTCTGTAACTCAAAAGTATAGAATTCCTAAATTGAAAGGGTCATATACTCTAACGTCTACTTAGAGCATGAATTCCCTCTTACAACATACCAGATAAGTGTTTATCCAAGGCCTCTAACTATCCACTCCTAAGTGGCATAATAGCAACTATTTCCTGAGGTACCCCATTTGTAGTTTTGAAAAACTTATTGTTTCAAAGTCCTTTGCTTTATTGGCAAGTTATACAAATGGGAGTTATTTGTATTGTTATTGTTGTTTAATACCTGACACATCTGGAAAGGTGTGTATGTGTATGGGGGCGGGGGGAAGAAACAGGCATCTATTATGTGCTTATTGTGAAAAGTATTTCAGTTATATTCATATGGCTCTGGGTTTTTCTTGGCAGGTAAACTACAAAATATTTTATACTATCTATAGTTATTTTAAATGAAATTTGTCTTTCTATCTCTTGCTGTTGAGATTTGTTGGTAATACACAGAAATGCCGATGACTTACATGGATTTATTTTGTATCATGCAATTTTGCTGAAGTTGCCAATAATTTCAAGTAGTCTTTTAATTGATTCTCTAGAATTTTCTAAGTATAACATCATACCATCTGCAAAGAGTGATAATTATGCATCCTCACTGACTATTCTAATTCCCTGAATTTCTTTTTCTTCTATTGCTATAGTTAACTTTTGTAGTACAATATTAAATAATAGAGGTGATAACGGGCATCCTTGCACCAACCCTGGTTGTATTAGGAAGGCTTCTAAATTATCTCCATTATAGATACTGCCTGCTAGTGATTTTAGATAAATATTACTTATCATTTTAAGGAAAACTATTTATTCCTAGTGTCATGTTTGTAATAGGAATAGATAGTGCATTTTGTCAAAGGCTTTATTCTGGTTATTGACTGGGTTCCAGTAGGCAAGCATTAACCTTATCTTTCCTTTATCTAGGCATTCACATCACTTTTTGACCTTTCCAAATTATTCTATACCCGCAGAGGGCAGGGACTATCTTGCTCACTTACATTTGTATAACAATGCTTAGTACTGTGCCTAACATATTGTAAGCATTTAATAAGTGTTTTATCATTCCTTTCCCAACATCCTGTGCCCTTATATTTCCCTTAATTATTCAAGATCCCAGTTACCTAATCTCATCTCTTCCCTCAAGTAGTACACCTTGTTATACAATCACAGCTTTTCTTCTCTTCTTTCAATAAGATAATTTTTGTATAGTGTCTTATCTTAGATAATTGTCTTTACTATCTAGTCTAATAAACTGATTCATAAAATCAAGACAGTTATTAATTTAAAGTCTTACTAGTCTCAGCTTACTTTCTTTGCCCTATATCTGAACCCAAAGGAGTGAGAATTTCAGGTGCAGTGGTAGCTTATATTGAGGAAGTCCAGGACTACTCAGTATCTTCCACAGAATCTAGCACATAGTGGGGGTTTAATTAATAATTATCTATTTATAGATAATTAGATAACAGATAATTAATAACCATCTGTTAATCTGATGATTAAATCCTACTTCTTTGGGACAGTGAGAAGAGTAGAAATGTGAAAATTAATATTTTGCAAAAATAGGTATATTCAATTAATTCAATTCAATTCAAAGTATTTTTAATGCCTCCTATTTCCAAGGTGCCATGTTAGGTGTTAGAAATACAAAAAAGAAAAAGGAAAATCAGTCCCTGACTTCAACAAACTTATATTCCATTGGAAAAATATATGACACTTACAGAGGCAAGTAGAAGATTGTCTGAAGAGGAAGAAAGCAGTCACAACTCAGGGGAATCACATAATTAATCAAATGGGTGAAAATGAAAAAAAAAGATTGAGGGGGAGGTAAAGGTAATATTATATACATTGGTAATAATTTCCTTAAAGCCCCTTCCCAAATTTTCCCTCCGCGCCCACAAACACTTTTTTAAACTGTTTTTTTCTCACATTGTTTAAATTCAATCACTTTTGTACCCTCCTTTCTTTGTTTATTATATCTTAAGCCTCCTGGAAGTTTAAAATGTTCAAAGTAATGGATAGCAGCATAGCCAATAGCTATAAGCAAACTTTATTCATAAATAACGATCTAAGGATTCTACCTTATGTCCTTTCCATTGTTTATATACATTAACTAGAAACTCCCTTTGCTAAATGAAAATAAACCAGTCCAAGTTACATTTTATATATATACATATATATACATATATACGTGTGTGCATGTATGTGTGTGTATAAATAATGTATACATGTGTGTATATACATATATGTGTACATATATACATATATTATACATATGTATGTGTATATATTATATATATATAGATACACTCTTGTATTTTTAATAGTAATGGGTACTGTATTTTGTCAAAGGTGTCATTCTAGTTATTGTCTAGGTTCCAACAGGTAAGCATGGGAAGATCTAGTTCTATCACCCTACCAGTTGTCAGTTATAAGAACTGCCAAAAGAGTGAAGCAGTGAGGGAAAACAGAAGAATAAGTCATCTTCAGTACCCATTGTCAAGATTTGTCTGAATAGATGCCTGGCCTTGACAATAGATTTTTACAAGGTTTGGTGGGATCTTTTTGTGATAATGACAGCATGGAAGTAGGCACCCATCTGCTCTGTCAACTTACCTTTCTAGAGACCCAAGTTTGTTATTGCCTGAAGCTGCTGAGCTACTTTTAGAATCTTCCCATTGGAAAACCCATTCAGTTTGTAGGTTTGTTTGGCCTTTCACTCCCACCTAAGACTTCATACAAGCAACCAAGAAACTGGACCCTTTGCACACTGCCTTACTCAGACTGTTGGTCAGGATTTTAATTGAGTCC
Organism: Phalanger gymnotis; assembly: GCA_028646595.1. Lineage (NCBI taxonomy): Eukaryota > Metazoa > Chordata > Mammalia > Diprotodontia > Phalangeridae > Phalanger > Phalanger gymnotis. The sequence goes on along the minus strand of CM053626.1, from coordinate 103,114,081 downwards.
CTAGCTATTTCAACTGTGTCATAATTTCTTGGATTTAAAATCTAAACTATATCATACTCTGACATGGCTACTAAATAGAACTAATTAAAAACTCCTGCTGAGTTTGACTAGTATAGGAATGATTAAGTTCCATCACCAAAGGGTGAAGAAATACTTTAGTGTTTCTACTAGCCGCAGGTCTCCCATTGTGGTCTGGGCAAATTTAAGCAAGATTCAGCTTATCATATTCTGAATGACTGATGAGGTAAACATTTCAACTGTGGCCTACTCATTTTCAGCATTTGAAATGTTAAGATTGGCTCTTCTTTCTTTTTAATCAAGAATACATGCTTAATTTTTTTGGGGGGTATATGTGGGGGTGAGGTGGGAGGGGTTGACAATCAACAAATATTTATTAAGTGCCTACTATTGCTGGGCATTCTGCTAAGGATCCAAAACCAAAATTGAGACAATACCAGCCCTCAAGGAGATTCCTTACATTCTACCAAGTAAGAAGATACTAGTTATCTAGGACTCTCTGAGACATCTCATCCATTTTGGCTTAACTTGTGCTTCCCCCTTGCCACTCAATTTACTGCATTTCTCATTGCAGTACAGTGGCCGATCACTCTTCATTGCTAAAATCTTCCACACCTCTTTTAGTGTTTTAAACTTCATCTGTGAGATTCACTTTGACAGATATTTATTAAGCAACTATTATATTCCTGGTAATATGCTAGGAAATGTGATTACTAAGGCAAAAATGACAATACATGCCCTCAAGGAGTTTCCAGTGGTTTCCTCATGTACCTTCCCAGACATTAACACAATTTCTTTCTTTCTTCCTACTCCCCACTCCCAAACTGATTGGCCCAAAATTTCCTGATGCAGCTTCTTCCTGCAGGAGCATAAAAAGTCTCAGCCACTTGTAGTGAGTATCTCTCAGACATGGTGGGAGGCCAAGACTATTCAAGTCTAGCCTGAAGGCTGTGTCTAGAGAAGCTTAGTGCTCCTGTATCCTTGCTATGTATTCTTTCTGTGCTAGGACAAAGTAAACCTCCTTTCTTGAATGTTCAGCACATGAGAAGTGCCTCATTTCACCCCAACGATGAACCTGAACTAAGAGACATACGCTATGCAGAAGGGAGGGTGATACATCCTTATATTTAAGTTTTTATTCACCTCCTCTATTTCTAAATACAGCTTCTCCAAACAATATTTTGTAGAGAAGATGTGGTATGGAACTTTACTGCCCCCACCACTAAAGATCAGCAAATGTGCTACAAATTAAAGTGTTAGATAGTTTACTGGAATAATTGGGAAGCTTCTAAATCCAGAATCACAGAGGCAGTATTTATCAGAGAAAGTACTGATGCCAAATCTGATTATACTCCAAAATGAACTCATCAAGTAAGGAAGAAAATGTACTTCTCTGTATGTGCCTTGTCCATTTCTGCATCTCTGTTTGTTCATGCTGTCTATCTGAATCCACAGCCATGAACTTACTAACCAACTTGCCTGACACTACTGGGGGAAAAAAGCCCCAGAGAATCAGCATAAACCTAAATATGTCAGACTAATAGCTCAATACCTACTAAAATACCTACTCAACTCTAATCATTAGCATATTATTTTCTCATTATAAAAATATTAACCATCCTTCAAGGCGTAGATCTAATATCACCTGTTCTTGAAAGCTTCTCTTACCACATGCAACCTAGAATGACTTCACTGTCATCTCAAAAACTATAGTGCTTATTTTCTATATTATTTGTTTATCATTTGATGACCTTTTTTGCTATTTAACATTATCTTTGTCCCATAAAGCTATATTTTATAAATATATGTCCCTCAAGATGCTATACTTGTATTGGATGTTCAATAAATATTTGTTGAATAAAAGGATAACTAACATTATTTAAAAAGTAAAAATTACCTGTCACATATTATCATTTTCATAAAGTAAATAAAAAGCATACTTACTGTGTGAATTTGATTGAAATTGGTATTATTGTATTTGTTGTTATGGTTCCATCCTTTCAATCATGTCTGACTCTTTTTGACCCCTTGTGGACTTTTCTTGGAAAAGAAACTGGAATGGTTTGTCATTCCTTCTCGAGTTTACTTTATAGATGAGGGAAATGAGGCAAACAAGGATAAGTGACTTGTCCAGGGTGACAAAGCTAGTAAGTATCTGAAATCAGATTTGACCTCCCAAAGGTGAGTCTTCCTGCCTCCAGCCCAGCACTTTATCCACTGGGCCACCCAGGTGCCCTGATTATTATACTACCAGTAGCCTTTATTCATTGACCTCCTCTAGATGAATAGAAAAGTGTTTTAACTAATATAGACTTTCCAATAAATCAAATGGAGGACTTTTTGGAAAAAAAATGTACATGGCATTTTATTTTTCATGGACTTTAGGCATGTTTTCCCACAAGTTATTTTATCATATTTTGTAGTTTTAAAGAATCCCTGATCTCATCGGTATAGATACTGCCTCCATTAATATGCATTTTTACCCAGTCATACTATTAAATGGATATAGTATTTAAAAAAAAAAAAGCAAAAACTGCTGAATAACAGTATGACAAGTCATGACTCACTGGGGCATCACAGTATAGTGGAAGGGTAACTTAGTCAAATTCATTGGATCTAGGTTCAAGGCATATTCTAAACTGTTTGGCTTGGGCTGTATGATTTTATCTGATTCTTAGCTTCCGTATCACCAAAACTGTGATACCTCACAAAGTTGTTGCGAAAATCAAATGAGGCAATGTATGCAAATTAATTCCTAAATCATAAGGTACTTTGAAAATATTAGTTGTTATTTCATTTCACAGAACCAAAAAAAAAAAACATTACCTCTTAAAATTATTTGGATTTATTTGCAAATACTTTTTTTTCCTTGTGAACATGCCCTAGCCTTCTACTACAAAGTAAGCGTCCTTGAGGATAAAAGTTGTTCCATTTTTCCCCTTTCCTCTTTTTTTTCTTCCTCCCTTTGCCTCCCCTTCCTTCCCCTTTGCTTCCCTCTCCTTTCTCCTCTTGTCTTCCCTTCTCTTCACCTCTACAAGATATCATCAGTACAGGTAGCCTCTGAAATTAAAATTGTTTATTCTTAAAATTCAATGAGAGTCAGCTAGGTGGAAGGTGAATAGAGTACTGGGCCTGGAGGTAGGAAGACTCATTTTCCTGAGTTCAAATACATCCTAAGATACTTACTAGCTGTGTGACTCTGGGCAAGTCATTTAACCCTGTTTGCCTCAGTTTCCTTATCTGTAAAATGAGCTGGAGAAGGAAATGGCAAATAACTCCAGTATCTTTTCCCAGAAAATCCCACACACAGTCAGATAAGAATAAAAATGACTGAACAACAACAACAATTTAATGCAATATATAAATTTAAAACAATATTTAGCATTATATAGAGAGGAAATTGATGGGGCAGGGGAATCATTTAACTGGGATTGGAATAGTACAAGTCAATAGTTCCATTTGTTCATCAGTGGAAACTTAGTTAAAAGTTTATAATCACAAGGAAAACCGAAACTTATTCTATTTTTGTGCTTTACAGATAAACAGTTGGAGGTCAGAAACGAAGTATTCAAGTAAAGATAAGTGAGGAATCTTGCCTGCATACATATCATATAGTTTGTTGAGAAATTCTATTCACATTTAAGAATTAAAATAATCAATTTATTTGGCCCATCTAGTAAACACATTGAAATATATTACTTGACATAAAGGTGTTTTCCTAGTAGAAATCAAGCTGAATGAAAGAGAAAGGTAAATGACCTGTGTTTATAATTTTGAAGTGTAGGTTTTTTTTTTACCTGAAGAATTTTCTTTTAATGTAGATAATTTTAAAGGGGTATAAAATAACTTTACATTGTTTTCTTAGGGGAGAATGGAGTTTGAACTATTATTCAAGAAGCTGATGTGCACATTTATTCTATACCTTAGATATGATATGGATGAAACTCTAGACAAAAGTAATCTTACAGTTGGGAGTGCTGGGGGTAGGGATGAGAGGGAGGGGGAAAAGAGTAGAGATAATCTAGTGCAAGTTCCTCATTTAACAGACAAGGCCTCTGAAATCTAGAGAAATGATTTGCCCACAGTTGCACCACTAGCCCATGGCAAAATTATGAGGAAAACACAGGACCCCTGACTCCCAATTCAGTGAATTTACTACAGCATCATGTTGCTCCAATTCTAACATCTTGGACATAAGGGAATCACTGTGAGAGGCATCCCTTTCTGTGTAACTGGAGAGAAATTTGAGAATAATTCTACAATTAGGGATGGAAGAATTTTGTTAGTGCTTTGTCACATGGTCCTTCATTATTCATTGATTACTTAGGGGATCCTTGTTTTTCTTAGTGTCAGGCACCCTCAACTTGCACTGATTTTAATTAGGATGAGAGATGCTTATGTGCTCAGACATGATCAGAAGGTTATATGAAACATTCTGAAAAGCATAGTCATGTTTCGAAATGGCAAGAACATGAAGCTCTCTTTCCCAGTGTGACCCTTATATCATTGCAAATGGTGTGTTAATGGTCAAGAAAAGTTAATATGCTCCCTCAAATACCTGATATGTATTGAGAGGATATTATGGTGATTCTTAAAGAGAATATAACTCAAATGACTTATTGGCCCTAGTTCTAGAAAAAGCAAAACAAAACTAACAACTCTGTTTACATTTTTAAAAAATGGGTAGCATTTCTTCTTTTTGTTCTTTTTTTTTTTGCTTTTATGTAGTATCTTTTAAGGGCATTGTGAAATAAATAAATAATGTGTGTGTGTGTGTGTATACATGTACACTTATGTATGCATATATGCACATCCTCACATACTTTTTGATATTCATTAGAGCAACGTAAGGCAATGGGATTTCCTCACCTTCTATTTTGTGTTTCTATCTTTCTAACAAATATTGATCTATTTCCTCATGTTTCCAACACTGTTCAAAGTAACATGGTGATGATTCATTGGTTTTATTGTTCGTATATCAGCACCAACAATGACATTAGTCCATCTTTAGAAGCAGAAATTGTTCATTAAATTGGTCTTTTTTTCTTCTAGCTAGTGACTTACCTCTATGGGAGCAGAGCATAAATACTATAAAGTCATACATAATTGAAACATTTAGGATATAATTTTTAGTTTCTCCTGACAGTGATGGATTAAATTTTTTCACATAATGTTGAGTATACTTTTAGAATTCAGAGACTTTTCACTTCAGATATATTTTTTAAAATCTCATGTGTTTGACAAATCCCTCTTTCCAGAGGCTTTTTCCACGTGCATTAAAACTACATTTTTTTTTCAAATTTCAACTTGCTACATGAAATCAGAAATGAATGTTCATACTCCAGGGCTTGAAGATAAATGCCAGCTTTCAAAGAATAATAGGGGGAATAATCAGGCCTTTAACATATGAATACTTAATTATTTTATGATAGTAATAAAACATTTATCTATACATAGTCAAGCATTATAGATATCTAAAACTGATGAAAATTTTTATTTTAGCACTTATCTGTTTTAGTCTATGAAGAATTTTAAATTGTCTTCTGTTTCAATTTATCCAACCTTCAAGTACTATAAGATGTAAGATATTATTTAGTATGATCAGGTTGGCAATTTACCTTTTATAGAAATTTATTTTATTTCTATTATCATTTAACATTTTGGATAGTACTTGATACAAAAGAGGAATAAACTAGAAAAAAACCTGGAAGAAGTAGAAAAATATTCTCAGAATACTTTATCCCATATTAATTTCCCTTTCCTTTAATTCTTGTATTGTTTATAAGCTATACTGCACAATCTAGCATTTAGCTATATATCCTCATATTATCTGATAATTGTTTAAATTCTCATTTTGACTTCAAGATACAGGCAGAGACTGTGAATTCTATATAATATCTATGTGATTTCTAAGACAGTACTGGTCTGTTTTGGTTGCTTATTACATATTTGTTCACTGAGAGACTGAAAAACAATACTTTCCTTTGACCAAGGTCTCTGTTCTTTGCATTGGAATGGGAATTCATGTCTCACATGTTGGAAGAAAAATCATAAAGCAGTAACTTCATGCACTTCACTTGGTGTTCACACTTCAAGCATTTAAAATGACAGAATAAGGGTTCTGCATCCATGCATTGCATAACTATTTTCTTGTTCCTAGGGGGAATATTTTAAGTTACAACATGTCTATAGGTTTCAGTATTATTTCCAGGAGAATTCATATATTGCCCCCATCCAGATCTTAGTGGCAGTGATTTTCTTGTGGAAAGAAAATAGGTTTTCAAAAAGTGAATTGAATCTAAAAAAAGGTTTTTTTCAATATAAGAATATCCTTACTATTTTCCTCTAAATGACCAAAGATATAATAAAAAAAAAAAACTTTCTAAGGTTGATAGGGGGCATAATGGATAAAGGCCTCAACTTAAGAGTCAGGAAAACCTAAATACAAATCCTTTCTCTGACATTTTTTTAGTTGTGAGCATTTCACTTTACTTCTGCTTTCCTCAGTTTCCTCATCTGTACAATAGGGAATAACAAAAGCACCTAATTCTCAAGGTTGTTGTGAACATAAAATGTGATAATATATGTAGAGTACTTTGCATACCTTAGATGGATATATAAATGTTCACTGTTACCACAGTGCACAAAAAAATACAAATAAAAAAAGGGTAAAAGGGTTGCTGAACACAAGAGACTTAAATCTTACTTGGAGAAATGGGATGCATAAAAAAGCAAATGGAATATGAGTAGAATAACAATACAACATGACAATGAAATATTGTCTTGTGTCAATGTACATATGATTTAAGTACATGACTGAATAACAAATTAGTGACAGACACTTAATTTCAAGGGCAGGAGAGCTCATGCTGGCTTCAAATCTAGGCAGAAATCATGTGAAAGGATGTGAATTTGAATGTAGCACTGTGAAAGCAGAAATAGTATGAGGCCACCATTTCATTTGGGCAGAAGTGCATAAACAGAAGTACCAAGGAAGGCAAAAACAGTGATCAGATATTTCCTTAATTTCATTGTGATATTCTAGTAACATGAGGATATTTTTCCAGTGAACAACTTTAAAATTACTTTTAGTCTGTTCTAAAGAAATCAACACAAAACTTACAATGAATAATGACTACTTCCTTAAGAAAGACATGCAAAACGATGACCACCTTCCCTTTGATTATAAAAGAGCATATGCATATAATTGTTTTCTTTAACTAATATGCCTCTTTGTCAAATGTTTGTCTTTTTTCAGTATGTGAGTTTTTAGTTGTTTTGAAAATGGCTTAAAAAATAAACTACAGTTTACCAGTCTCTTTAGAAGTTGCAAAGATTCAGATTAAATTTGATGTCTTAATTATCAGAACTATGCAAGAATGTAATTGAGGATAACAAGAGATAGGACTCATTCAAATCTTTAAGTAGGCACTAGATGACCATTTGTCAAGAATGTTGTAGAGGGGGTGAGTTGAAATAGATGTCCCCTGATGCTCCATCCAATTCTGAAATTCTTTGTGATTCTTTGAAATTGATGTATACCAAGACCACAATAACTAGAAGGAGCAAATTGGAAAAAATAAATAAAATTTAAAACTGGAAAGGAAGTTAGAGATCAACTAACCACAGCTGTTATTTTATAGAAGAGAAAACTGAGGCACAAGAAGTTCTGTAATTTGTCAGTGGTTAATCAGTTGTTAAGAAATTGGGCAGGGGCAGAGCCAAGATGACAGAGTATAAGCAGGAAATCACTTGAGCTCTCTCCTGAGCCCCTCCAAATATCTTTTAAAAATGACTAAACAAATTCTAGAGCAGCAGAACTCACAAAGAGACAAAGTGAAGCAAATTTTCAGCCCAAGACAACCTGGAAGGTCTACAGGAAAGGTCTGTTGTGCCAGGCTGAGAAAGGAGTGCAGTCCAAGTTGGGCCATGCTGGTACAGACCCCACTCCAGCTAACCTGAAGCAGACTCCCGGGGATTGAATAAAAGCAGCTGAGGCAGTTTTCAGACTTCTCAACCCAGAAAAAAAACAAAGACAACTTAGAAGGTCAGTGGGAAAGGTCTGCTGGATCTGGGTGAGAGAGGAGTGCAGACCAGCCCTAGCCCTAGACCCAGTGCACTCCTGCTGTGGCAGCAACAGCAGTGTTGATGGCAGCAGCTGCCTCCAGAGCTCAGCCCACAGAAGGCAAGGGGATTGAACAACTGATTAGAAGGAGATCATAGGTATCTCTTTGCTGGCACTGAGGCAGTATCCTGTGGCTTTGCCCATACTTGGATCTGGGTCACAGTCCTTGGTGGCAGTCCCAGGGCAAGAAGGATCACTGGCATAGCAAAGCTTGTGGCAGCAGGGGAGAGGGAACCCTCCTCACAGTTCCAGGGCAGAAAAGAGTGCTTGTGGTCATTCACTGATCAGAGCACAGATCAGGAGAGGAGTAACACCTCACCTTAGGTCATACAGCTTTGGAAAAACTGAAGATTTATGGTTCCCTAGAAGTAACTCTAAAAACAGCTGCACAAAACCCCTGGAACTTGGGACAGTACACGCTTCATACTAGAAGCAGAGACTTACTTTACAAAGAGTTAAAAAGTCAAGTAATTGTCTGGGAAAATGAGCAGACAATGGGGGAAAAATCAGACTATTAAATCTTACTTTGGTGACGAGGAAGATCAAAACATACAATCAGAACGACATAATAAAGTCAAAGTTCCTTCATCCAAAGCCTCCAAGAAAAATGTGAGTTGGTCTCAGGCCATGGAAGAGCTCAAAAAAGATTTTGAAAATCAAGTAAGTGAAGTAGAGGAAAAATTGGGAAGAGAAATGAGAGTGATAGAAGAAAATCATGAAAAATGAGTCAATAGCTTGCTAAAAGAGACCCCAAAAACCACTGAGTAAAATAGGACCTTAAAAGGCAGACTTTTGCCAAATGGCAAAAGAGGTCAAAAAAGCCAACGAAGAGAAGAATGCCTTAAAAAGGCAGAATTGGCTAAATGGGGAAGGAGATCCAAAAGCTCACTGAAGATAATAATTCTTTAAAAATTAGAATAGAGCAAATGGAAGCTAAGGCCTCCATGAGAAATCAAGAAATTATAAAACAAAACCAAAACAAGGGAAAAAAAGAAGACAATGTGAAATATCTCCCTGGAAAAACAACTGACCTGAAAAATAGATTCAGGAGAGATAATTTGAAAATTGTTGGACTACCTGAAAGGCATGAAACACAAAACATCCTAGACATCATCTTTCAAGAAATTATTAAGGAAAACTGCCTGGATATTCTAGAACCAGAGGGGAAAATAGAAATTTGAAAAATCCACCAATTACTTTCCAAAAGAGATCCCAGAAGGAAACTCCCAGGAATATTATAGCCAAATTACAGAGTTCCCAAGTCCAGGAGAAAATTTTGCAAGCAGCCAGAAAGTAACAATTCAAGTATTGTGGAAACACAATCTGGATAACACAAGATTTAGCAGCTTCTACATTAAGGGCTTGGAGGGCTTGGAATATGATATTCTGGAGATTAAAGGAGCTAGGATTAAAACCAAAAATCACCTATCCAGCAAAACTGAGTGTAATGAATGTGGGGGAAAATTGATATTCAATGACCCAGAGGAATTTAATGCATTCTTGAGTAGCCAGAGCTAAACAGAAAATTGACTTTTAAATACCAGACTCAAGAGGAGCATGAAAAGGTACAGAGGAAACAGAAATCATAAGACATTTATTAAAGTTGAACTGTTTGCATTTCTACATAGAAACATGATATTTGTAACTCATTTTAAGGGTATTTTGAGAGAATATATATACATATATATGTGTGTATATGTATGTATATAGGTGTATGTATGTATATATGTGTGCATATGTGTATATATATATATATATATATATATATATATATATGGAACAGGATGAGTTCAATATGAAGGGATATATCTAAAAAAGAAAATTTAGAGGTGAGAGAGTAATGTACTAGGAGAAAGAGAAAGGGAGAGATAGAATGGGGTAAATTATGTCACATAAAAGAGTCAAGGAAAAGTTTTTTACTGTGGAGGGAAATAGGGGGAGGTGAGCGGGAATGAGTGAACCTTACTGCCATCAGATTTGGCATAAGTAGGAAATAACATAAATGTTCAGTTGTGTATGGAAATCAATCTTACCCTACAGGAAAGTAGGGGGAAAAGGGATAAGAGGGAGGGCATGATATAATAGAGGGCAGATTAGCGGAGGGGATAATCAGAATCAAACACTTTTTAGGAAGGATAGGGTCAAAAGTGAAAATAGAATAAATATGAGGCAGGATATGAAGGGAAATAAAGTTAGTCTTTCACAACATAACTATTATGGAAGTGTTTTGCATGGCTATATATGTATAACCTATATTGAATTTCTTACCCTCTCAATGAGGGTGGGTGGAGAGGGAGGAAAGGAAAGAATTTGGAACTCAAAATTTTAAAAACTGATGTTAAAAATTGTTTTTCCATGCAACTGGGAAATAAGATAAACAGGCAATGGAGTATAGAAATCTAGCTTATCATACAGGTAAATAGAAGGGAAAGAGATAAGAGTAGGGAAGGGGGTGTGATAAAAGGGAGGACAGATTGGGGTAAGGGGTAATCAAAATGCATGCTGTCATGGGGTGGGGAGAAGGGAGACATGAAGAGAAAATTTGGAACACAAAACTTGTGGAAGTGAATGTTGAAAATGAAAATAAATAAATTGGATTAAAAAATAAAAATTTGGAGGTACAACTCAGATCTTCCTAATTTTTCTTGTCTGTTACTAAATAATATTGTTTCTATTGATGTATTAGGTCATTTGATTCTCTTTCATCATTTCTATGATTTGTCATTTACGGAGTGTGGGAAAATTAATAATGTTAAGAGCTATGGACATTATATTCATCATTTTCATTTACTGTCTTGGCTTCTATGTCCTGCTCCCCAGCTCTTTGCCTATATCCCTTAAAGTATTGAGGTCTCTTCTTTCTTCCTGTTACAGGAAAATATATTCCTTCTCCTCACTATTCTAACTCCTAAAACCCTGCCATTTATACAAAACCACCCACTCACAATGTTGACAATTTTCAATCTTAAGAGTAACAATTCACTTAACAATAAGGTAAAATAATTAATAGTTCATAAGTACACTAATAAAAGTAAGAAATAAGAAATACAACCCAATCAGCACAGAAGCTTGCATCACACCCTTACAAGGATTCTGTATTTCCTTATCTCTGAAGATGTTTTGTTTCCCAATAGAGATAAAACCATCTGGAGGACAAGGATTGTCTCCTGAATTCCTTTATATCCCCTGGTACCAGACATAATACCTTGCACATAATAGAGGCTTGATAAGTACTTGCTAAATTGAATTCAATTCTATACCAGATCATATTTTCATGAACACACAAATAACTTAAACATATAAAGAATACGCGATTCTGCTCTACATGTTATTTATTGATTTTTAAAATGCTTATCTGAGTAAATCAAAATGTAGCATTGCTGTGTGCCTCTAAGGAGGTGTCTATCATATACATACATACATACATACATACATACATATATACATACATGTATATATATAAAAAATATAGGCTTCTCCATTTGTCATTCACATGGTGCAGATTTCTTCAAGCCCTAGAGGGGACCTATGAGGCTTCCAAAGTAAGATATATGACTACTAAAAAAAATTGGCTTAATAATCCCAGTAGGAAGCAAAAAGAATATAATACAAACTAAGACATTTAATTAGAATAATAACTAATTGAGTTAGCCTACAATACATATAAATTGAAAGGAAAAAAGACAAAGAACTAGGCCCAAAACTGAGCAGGCTGGGTTGAACCTAATGCCCAGCAATTTCAAAGATCCAAGATACTTTGTGACATGAACATTCATCTTTAAAAAAAAACCTAGCACATTCCCAGTGATGTCATGTGATCACTGAATATAGAACACCACAATTTTTGAAGACTTAAAATTATAGGTAACCTAAAAGACATTTGAACAGGTGCTGGAGGGGAATAAGCAGGTTGTAGTACATAAAAACTTGCAATCAAAACTTGATGTAAAAGATGTCCTCAATGATATGTACAGGCAGAAAATAAGCTGTGCAAATAACGTAGCAGGAGTGAAGGATAATAGATGCCATATGAATGCAGCTCTGGTTCCTAAATAACGTGAAGTCCCAGGAGAGAGCATCTGGCTCATCAGGTAGATGATCTGATAATGATCTGATATTCACCAGTCCTTAAGTTCTTCAGGTTTGGGTAACATTTTTATTTTATGTCTTTTCTTTCTCCTTCCTTTCTTTCTTTCTTCTCCCTCTTTTTCTTCCTTCTTTCCTTCTTTCCTCCATAGAATGGCTAATGTTTTCTATGTAATTTACATAGATTATCAAATACTCCTTGTACCACATTCATTGTGTATGACTTCAGAAAGTTATGTGTAATTACAAATTTGGTTTAAATGGGGAGCTTAGTATTTAAAATAATTAAATTGTTAATCATTTTGTAAGAACTATATGATAAAGATCATTTCATCTTAATTATTTTTTTTTGAGAAAAGAGGTTGTAAATCAAAGCTTATCTATAGCTGTAGCTAGATATTTCGAAATCATGTTCTTTTTCACATTTAATGTGGTAAAGAGACTCTTTTTTCTATTTGTCTTCTACAAATTAAATGAGGGCACTAGAACTGTTGCCCAATCTTGTTCCTTTCATCAAAACATTTTTTCTAGATGTTACTTTCTATCAATGCACACAATAATCACCCTGATACAGGCCCTCATGGCTTCATGCCTGGACTTTTCCAATAGCCTATTCTATGGACACTAATTCAAGTCTTCCTTCTTCCCGTCCATCCTTTACTCATTTTCCAAGGTTATTTTCCTAAAGCATAAGTCTGAAAATGCCCTTTGCCTATCGACTCCATAATCTCCTGTAACTTCCTATTGCCTACAGCAGGGCTGTCCAAAATTTGGACCAGGGGCCAGGCTGCATGGGACACCCCTCAGTGTGGTTTATTCAACCCACCTACAAGCAAGAAATTTACATAAATGCTTTAGTAAATGAAGCCGAGCTACTGCAGAGCGCTCACTAAAATGGCAAATCAAAATATATTCTCTATTGTTTCAATAAAAACCTAAGGTTGGATAGCTCTGAACCCTACAGGATCCTCAGTTTAAAACTTCTCACAAAAGACTCTATTTATCTTACTTTCTAGTCCCCTCCTTATAATCTGGGATACATCGAAACTACCCTTCTTGCTTTTCCTCTTACATGATCCTATTTTTTTTCTCAATTACGTGTAAACAAACATTTTAACACGCTTTTTTAAAAAAATTTTGAGTTCCAAATTCTCTCCCTTCTCCCTTCTTTCCCCCCTCATTGAAGAGGCAGCTTGATATAGATTATATGTGTGCCGTTATGCAAAAGTTTCCACATTAATCATGTAGCGAAAGAAAATGCAGCCCCCTCCACCACCCAAATAAAAACAAACAAACAACATGCTTCAGCCTGTATGCAGACCCAGTTCTTTCTCTGGAAGTAGACAACATTTTTCAACGTAAGCCCTTTGGACATATAGATCATTGTATTACTGAGAATAGCTAAGTCATTCACAGCTGATCATCACAAAATATTACTGTTACTTCATACTAGTTATGCTCATTTCACTTTGCATCAGTTCATATGAGTCTTCCCAGGTTTTTCTGAAAGTATCCTGCTCGGCATTTCTTATACCACAGCAGTATTCCATCACAATCATATACCATAACTTGTTCAGCCATTTCCCAGTTGATGGACATCCCCTCATTTTCTAGTTCTTTGCTACCACAAAAAGAAGTGCTATAAATATTTTTGTACATACACATCCTTTTCCTTTTCCTTTGTCATCTCTATGCTACAAACCTAGTAGTGGTATTGCTAGGTCAAAGGGTATGTACAGTTTTATTATACCCCTTTAGATTTTGCTTTCCGGAATGGTTGCAACAGATCACAACTTCACCAATACTGCACTAATGTTCATATTTTTTCCACATCTCCACCAACATTTGTCTTTTTCCTTTCCTATTATATTAGGCAATCTGATGAGTGTGAGACAGTACCTTAGAGTTTTTTTTTTAAATTTGCATTTCTGCAATCAATAGTGATATAGAGTTGGTTTTTTTTTAATATGGTTATATTTAACTTTGACTTCTTTGTCTGAAAACTGCCTGTTCATAGCACTTGACCATATATTAATTTTGGAAATGACTCTTATTCTTACAAATTTGATTCAGTTCTCTATGTACTTGAGAAATGAGCCCTTAATCAAAGACACTTGCTTAAATCCCCCCCCCCCATTTCCTGCTTTCTTTTTAATCTTGGCTGCATTGGTTTTGTTTAGGCAAAAACTTTTTAAAAAATGATGTAATTGAAATGATCATCTCTGCATCTCTTAATTTCATACACTCCATTTTAATCTGCCATTTTGCCTAGCTTCAACTGCATGGAAAAATGATGCCCCTCCACATTAAGGTAATCACCATTGGTCTCATTACCATGCTGCTAACTTCTTTTCCCTTTAACTGGAGGCTAAAGTGTTGAATACCAATCTCTTCCCCATGCCATCATTTTATAAAGGGCAGAAACTGGATTTTTTAGGTTCATTCTATCTGTTGCTCTGTCTTGTTTCTCCTCTACAAAACAAGAAACTCCGGGTGCCCCCCCCACGCTTTCCTGCCTCCTTTTATGTGCTGTCTTCTTCCACTAAATTGTAAATTTCTTAAAGACAAGGACTGTCTTTCTTTTTTATTAATTCATACTTGATGTTTAGCGTAGTAAGTGGCTTAATGTTTATTGGATTGGATTGGATTAGATTTATTGGATTGGATTCACCAACTGTTTCCCATGACAAATATGATCTGTCAATGGACCTCAGCTTCCTAATTTACCTATCTTTTCTCAAAGCTTAGCTCAAATCTCACCTTCTTCAACAGGCCATTCATAGTACTTCTTCCTCATTCCCATCACTGCTAGTTTATTTTTCCCTCTGAAAATACATGACATTTATACCATATAAATCCTAAATATACACAGTTGTTTGCATTTTGCATCTTTAAAGTTAAAACCCATTTTTCTTCCTTTTCTTAGTCTCCTCATGGTTTAGAACAGTGGTTGCTACATATTAACTTATTCTTGTGTATAAAGATGATGATGAGTGTTAATGTTGTGAAATGGGGCCTGAGACTTTAGTTTCTCCTCAAACTCTCCCCACCCCTAGAGTTTGCAAAATGTACATTTTACTGCTTCCTTGGCTATATGTTTGGCTTCCCCTAGGCCTACATCCATAATCTGATGTGAAATACAATTCAGTTCAGTTTTATATAAATTAAACAAATATATACTATGCCCTTATGTCCTTAGGAATTATGATAGCTATTATAGATAAAAAAGAAACTTATTTTCATAAGTCAAATATATATATATGTGTGTGTGTGTGTGTATTTAGAAAAATGTGTTATGTGGATATGACTATGGCATAGTATGTTGGAAAGTGTATTGGACTAGGGGTAAGAAGAACTGCATTCATAGCCTAAGTACTTTCTTTGTAACTGTGGGTAAATCCTATTTGTTATCCTCCTTATACTATGGGAATAATATTGCTTGAAGCATCCACTTTGCAAGGTTACAAAGACTATTATGAACATTAAAGTGTTGAAAACAATGTGTTTTGCTATTACAGAATGGAGAAGTTGTCATAAGAGTTTATTTTAATGTCTCACCTTTTTCTGGTTTATTTTCTAATAGTGTATTCACAAACATAATTGTTTTTAATTCATATATATATATATATATCAGGTATTGATAGGAAATATAACAATCTTCTTTAAGTTTCCAAATTCTCAATATTTAAGTTAAGTTGTGTATGTTCCATTATACACAGCCAGAATATAAATATCACAGAACTGTTTTATTCTTCCATATGGTATCTATTCTCTAATGAATATTGTTTAAAAGGAATGGACATATTTATATTCATGGTAACTTTTATTGCTTTAAGTTAAGCTGCTCTGAACTCTTTTCAAAACATGTTTATTCAGATTCTTTCTCTTTGACAGAAAATGTTCAAAACATGTTAGAATCTTCACTGTATTGTTACACAGGAATGTCCAAATATACACATTGTGCTTATAGTCTATATACACATATACGCGCATATGTAGGTATAGTCTGTATATATGTGTATGTTTATACATATACAAATATATATATAATCAGGATACATATTTTAATGACAAATGCTAAAAAATCAAATGATTTAATGTTTCATTATTATATACTTTCCATTAAACTGATTAAGCAATCAAAACAAAAAAAACATCAATTGTGATTCTCTTAAGCAAGGCATAAAAGCAGAATTTAGGCAAAATTATTATATTCATTATGTAGAATCAAACCTAGTGACACTATACTCACTTGGTTCTGCATTTCCTTGCTATGTGGTTACTTCTCAATCCCATGAAATCCAGCTTCTGCTGCATTTATCCCATCACAACTGTAATAATAGCTGATAGCAGATATCATTATTAGTTCTTTTCCATTAATGTATTTAAGCAGCCAGTCCCCAATGCACTGAAGCCATTCCTTCATTGAAATCCTATTCTTTTAAAGTCCAATTTAGATGCCATCTATCCCCTAAGCACTTCAACGATTTCCCCTATTCAATGGCATGCTAGAGCCAGGTTATTCTGTTTCAGACAGTTGATTGTTAAATTTTCATTGTGAGAGTTTACAACTTGAAAATTTGCAAACTTGAGGAATCAGAGCTAGATTACTTTAATAATTGTTTAAATTAAGAAAATGATGAAGAAAATATTAATAATTCCTTATTGTTTCAAGGAGGGGGGAAGGCAAGGGAGGGGGAAAAATTTGGAACGCAAAATTTTTTAAAAGAATGAATGTTAAAATTCTCCTTTATATGTAAAAAGAAATACTGCCTCACTAAAAAAATTTTAAAAATAGAAATAGATAACAGCAACAAAAATTTAGCAGCACAGGAAAGCAGGGACTTGTGTGAGCTCCTAGCCTGGTCCCTCCAAAAACCTATAAAAAATGGCTCTGAACAAATTCTAGAAATGCAGAACCCACAAAGTAGCAGAGGGAAGCAGAGATCCAGCCCAGGACAGCCTGCATGGTAGCTGGATGAGGTCTAAGCAGAGCGGAGGGGAGCGGAGCCAAGTGTGGGCGGCAGCAGGACCACCCTGACCAAGAGCCAGGTGGAACAGGCCCTAGCACCCTAAATCAGTGAGCTGTGGCAGTTATCAGACCCACAAACACCAAAGACAACAGAGAAGGTTAGTGGGAAAAGCTGTGGGGGGGACAGTGAAAAGAGTTCAAAGTTTGGCCACTGCCCCGGGGCAGCAGGGGGAGTTACAGCTACAGCACCAGAGCTGCAGTTGCTTCTGTCCTCAGGCCTACCTGGTGGGAGTAATTTAGTGGCTGATCACAGCAGGAGTGGAGAGCCTGCTGAAGATCTGAGTCCAGTCCTGTTTGGGGGTTCTTGGGGAAGGAGGAGTGCTGCTGTGGTAGAGCTGGCTGTATAGAAATAGCTCTGAAATCAATGGCGCATACCCTCAAACCTGGAACAAAGTACTCTTTACTCTACAAGCAGTCATACCCTCACAAAAAACTCAAGGGTCAAGTTAGTTGGCTGGGAACATGACCAAGCAGTGAAAATGCACTCAGATTCAGTCTCAGACTTTGGAATCTTTCTTTGGTGACAAAGAAGACCAAAACATACATCCAGAAGAAGTCAACAAAGTCAAAGAGCCTACATCGAAAGCCTCCAAGAAAAACATGAACTTGTCTCAGGCCATGGAAGAGCTCAAAAAGGATTTGGAAAAGCAAGTTAGAGAAGTAGAGGAAAAATTGGGATGAGAAATGAGAAGGATGTGAGAAAACCATGAAAAACAAGTCAATGCATTGCTAAAGGAGACCCAAAAAAATACTGAAAAAAGTACTGAAGAAAACAACACCTTAAAAAATAGACTAAGTCAAATGACAAAATAGCTCCAAAAAGCAAATGAGGAGAAGAATGCCTTGAAAGGCAGAATTAGCCAAATGGAAAAGGAGGTCCAAAAGATCACTGAAGAAAATACTACCTTAAAAATTAGATCAGTGCAAGTGGAAGCTAGTGACTTTATGAGAAATGAAGACATAATAAAACAGAACCAAAGGAATGAAAAAGTAGAAGACAATGTGAAATATCTCATTGGAAAAACCACTGACCTGGAAAATAGATCCAGGAGAGATAATTTAAAAATTATTGGGCTACCTGAAAGCCATGATCAAAAAAAAGAGCCTGGATATCATCTTTAAAGAAATTATCAAGGAGAACTGCCCTGATATTCTGGAGCCAGAGGGTAAAATAGAAATTGAAAGAATCTGCCAATCGCCTCCTCAAAAGGATCCCAAAAAGAAAACTCCTAGGAATATTGTCGCCAAATTCCAGAACTCCCAGGTCAAGGAGAAAATACTGCAAATAGCGAGGAAAAAAAAAAAAACAATTTCAGTATTGTGGCAAAACAATCAGGATAACACAGGATCTAGCAGCTTCCACACTAAGGGACTGAAGGGCTTATAATATGATATTCCAGAGGTCAATGGAGCTAGGATTAAAACCAAGAATCACCTACCCAGCAAAACTGAGTATCATGTTCCAAGGCAAAATATGGATCTTCAACTTAATAGAGGACTTTCAAGCTTTCTTAGTGAAAAGACCAGAGCTGAATAGAAAATTTCACTTTCAAACACAAGAATCAAGAGAAGCATGAAAAGGTAAACAAGAAAGAGATATCATAAGGGACTTTCTAAAGTTGAACTGTTTTGTTTACATTCCTACATAGAAAGATGATGTGTATGATTCATGAGACCTCAGTATCATAGTAGCTGAAAGGAATATGCATATATATATGTGTGTATATATATATATATATATATATACATATATACATATATATACATATATGTATATATACATATGTGTGTGTCTATATATGTATATGTGTGGGTTTATGTGTATATATATATTTATATATATATGTATGTGTATATATATATGTATATGTATATAGACAGAGAGAACAGGGTGAGTTGAATATGAAGGGATGATATCTAAAAAAAATAAAATCAAATTAAGGGATGAGAGGAATACATTGAGAGAGAGAAAAGGAGAGATAAAATGGGGTAAATTATCTCACATAAAAGTGGCAAGAAAAAGCAGTTCTGTAGGAAGGGAAGAAGGGGCAGGTGAGGAAGAATGAGTAAATCTTGCTCTCATCAGATTTGACCTGAGGAAGGAATACCATACACACTCGATTGGATATCTTACCCCACAGGAAAGAAGGAGGAAGAAGACAAAAAAAGCGGGGATGATAGAAGAGAGGGCAGACAGGGGGAGGAGGTAATCAAAAACAAACACTTTCGAAAAGGGACAGGCTCAAGGGAGAAAATTCAATAAATGGGGATAGGTTAGGAAGGAGTAAAATATAGTCAATCTTTCACAACATGAATATTGTGGAAGGGTTTTACATAATGACACGCAGGTGGCCTAGGTTTAATTGCTTGCCTTCTTAGGGAGAGTGGGCTGGGAGGGAAGAGGGGAGAGAATTTGGAACTCAAAGTTTTAAAAAAACCGGACATTCAGAAACAACATTTTTTTTTTTGCATGCAACTAGGAAATAAGAGACACAAGCAATGGGGCATATAAATTTATCTTGCCCTACAAGAGAAGGGAAAGGAGGATCTCGGGAGTGGGATGACAGAAGAGAGGGCTGACTGGGGAACGGGGCAACCAGAATGTATGCCATCTGGGAGTGGTGGGAGGGTAGAAATGAGGAGAAAATTTGTAATTCAAACTCTTGTGAAAATCAATGCTGAAAACTAAATATATTAAATAAATTAAATAAAATAAAAAAAATAAATTAAAAAAAAATTACTAGCACATCTTTGCCCTACCTAGCTGAAATTGTTTACTTCCACTTCAATATTTTTATTCTAGCACTTTGTGTGGGTCCTTCTTTTACTCTCTGTATCATTTTACGTGGCATCATAGTTATTTAAATATGAGCCCTACTTGCCCTCACCCTTTTTAGATTGTAAACTCTCTGAGTTCAATATGATTTTTACCTTTTTATCTTAAAACTGATAGCAAAATATATCCTGTATCATGTTTTTTGAGTATGTTTGTATAATTTCATTGATCAAAGAGATTTTGGATATCATCTATTTTGTGACAGTCAATGCAGGAATTATTTTTTACAATACTCACGTAATAATACAATACTCAAATAGATTGTTATCTTATTGATTTGAGTGTTTATTCCAATGATGCAAATTGAAACTCATCCATACTTGTCCATCTGCAATAGGCCTATCAACATTTACCTACAATGAGTTAGTTCCAGGCCACTGTCCCCTCTGAGATAGATACTAGTTTTCCCTAAAGGGAAACTAAACTGTTGCCAGGACCTTATTTTCCCTTGCTGTTCTTGGCCCACCTTGTTGTTCACCTAATGGCATAAAAATTCCTAATGAGGTTGAAACCCCTTAGACTTGATGGGTGCCTGAAACTGTGACAACTGCCATACCCTTTCCTGATGAGCAGTTGAACAAACTCATTTCCTTATAGAGATGACCTCAAAGATTACGATCAGTGTCACTAACTATATCTTTTTTCTTAATTGTTCAATGAATTACCAGGGCTTTATTTAATCCTCAAATCAAAGCTGATCCAAGACAGTTCTGGCATTAGAACCATTTTGGGCAAGTGTATCACAAGATTGGATTAATGTCTTGTTAAATCTTTTGAGTTATTAGTATCCTGACTCATTCTTTTTTTCTTTTTTTAGTTAATTTATTTTTAGTTTTTAACATTCACTTCCACAAGATTTTAAGTTCCAGATTTTCTCCCCATCTCTCCCCTTCCTCTACCACAAGACAGCATGCATTCTGATTACCCCTTCTCCCAATCTGCACTCCCTTCTATCACCACCCCCCCCTTTTCTTATCCCCTTCCCTTCTATTTTCCTGTAGGGCAAAATAGATTTCTATACCCTATTCCCTGCATATCTTATTTCCTAGTAAAAACAATTTTTAACATTTGTTTTTAAAACTTTGAGTTCCACATTCTCTGCCTTATTCCCTCCCTACCCACTCTCACTGAGAAGGCAAGCTATTTGATGTATGTTATACATGTGTAGTCATGCAAAACACTTCCGTAATTAATATGTGGTAAAAGACTAATTATATTTCCCTCCATCTTATCCCACCCCCCCATTTATTCTATTCTCTCCTTTGACCCTGTCCCACTTCAAAAGTGCTTTCTTCTAATTACACTCTCTTCTTATCTGTCCTCCCTTCTATAATGCTCCCCTCTCTTATCCCCTTTCCCCCTACTTTCCTGTAGGGTAAGATAGATTTCCATACCCAATTGAGTGTGTATGTTATTCCTTCCTTCAGCAAAATCTGATGGGGGTAAGGTTTACTCATTCCCTCTCACCTCCTTCCTCCTCAGCTCTACTGTAAAAGCTTTTTCTTGCCTCTTTTATGTGAAATAATTTGTTTCATTCTACCTTTCCCTTTCTCCTCCCAGCACATTCCTCTCTCACTCCTTAATTTTATTTTTTAGATACCATCTCTTCCTATTTAACTCACCCTGTGCCCTCTCTCTCCATATATATGTATGTATGTGTATGCGTGTTTATGTATATATGTATACATGTGTGTCTGTCTGTTTGTGTATATATGTGTATGTATGTGTTTCCTTTAACTGTCCTGAGAAAGGTTTCATGAGTTACAAATATCATTTTTTTCCATCTAGGAATGTCAACTTTGTTAAGTCCCTCATAATTTCTCTTTCCTGTTTACTTTGTCATGCTTCTCTTGAATCTTGTGTTTGCAAGTCAAATTTTCTATTTAGCTCTGGTCTTTTCATCAAGAATGCTTGGAAGTCCTTTATTTCACTGAATGTCCATTTTTTCCCCTGAAGTATTATACTCAATTTTGCTGGGTAGGTGATTTTTGGTTTTAATCCTAGCTCTTTTGACCTGCAGAATATCATGTTCCAGGCCCTCCAATGCCTTAAGGTAGAAACTGCTAAATTTTGTGTTATCCTGATTGTGTTTCCAAAATACTTGAATTGTTTCTTTCTGGCTGCTTGCAAAATTTTCTCCTGGATCTGGGAACTCTGGAATTTGGCTACAATATTCCTAGGAGTTTTCCTTTTGGGATCTCTATCAGGAGATAATCAGTGGATTCATTCCATTTCTATTTTACCTTCTGGTTCTAGAATATCAGGGCAGTTTTCCTTAATAATTTCTTGAAAGATGATGTCTAGACTCTCTTTTTGATCATGGCTTTCAGGTAGTCCAATAATTTTTAAGTTCTCTCTCCTGGATCTATTTTTCAGGTAAATAGATTTTCCAGTTAGTTTCCAATATTATCTTCTATTTTTTTCAGTCTTTAGGTTTTGTTTCATAATTTCTTAATTTCTCAGAGTTATTAGCTTCCATTTGCTCCATGCTAATTTTTAAGGAATTATTTTCTTCGGTGAGCTTTTGTACCTCCTTTTCCATTTAGCCAATTCTGCTTTTTAAGGTATTTTTTTCCTCATTGGCTTTTTGGACCTCTTTTTGCCACTTCAGTTAGTCTATTTTTAAGGTCCTGCTTTACTTAGTATTTTTGTGTTTCTTCTTTAGCAAGCTGTTCACTTGTTTTTTCATGATTTTCTTTCATCACTCTCATTTCTCTTCCCAATTTTTCCTGTACATCTCTTACTTGATTTTCCAAATCCTTTTTGAGCTCTTCCATGGCCCGAGACCAATTCACACCATTTTTGTAGGCTTTGGATGAAGGAGCTTTGACTTTGTTTTCTTCTAGTCATATGTTTTGACATTCCTTGTCAACAAAGTAAGATTTTATAGTCTGATTTTTTTCTGCTGTTTGTTCATTTTCCCAGCCAATTGCTTGACTTTTTAGCTCTTTGTTAGGCAGGACTCTGCTTCCAGAGTGGAGTGCATTGTCCCAAATTCAGGGGCTTGGCACAACTGTCTTGAGAGATATTTCTAGGGACCTATAAATTCTTAGTTCTTCCAAGGTGCAAAGATCAAAGGAAAGGTATTTGCTCCTTTCCTGGTCTGTGCTCTGGTCTGTGAGTGACCACAAGAACTCTTTCTTGCTTTGGAACTGTTAGGAGAATTCCCTCTCCACTAATGTCACCAGCTCCATCACACCAGCACTCCTCCTCACCCTAGGACCACCACTTAGAATTGTTACCCAGATCCAAGCAAGGGCAAAGCAAGAGAATCCTTCCACAGCACCAGCAAAGAGATTCCTGCAATCCGCCTCTGAACAGCAGCTCAATCCTCCCACCCTCTGTGGGCTGAGGCTCTAGAAGCAGCAGCTGCTGCTGCAGCTGCTCCTGGTGCTACCATCACCCCGGGTCTGGGACTGGATCACGCACTTTTCTCACCCAGGTCTGAAAGACCTTTCCTACTGACTTTCTATGTTGTCTTTTATGTTTGTGGGTTGAGAAGTCTGGAGACTGCCAGAGCTGCCAGTGATTTAGTTTCTGAGACCTACTCCAGGTGTTGCTGGGACCTGGTCTGTGCCAGCACTTCCCACATTGGACTGCCCTCCTCTCAGACTGGTGCAGCAGACCTTTCCTGTCAACCTTCCAGGTTGTCTTGGGCTAGAAATGTGTTTCATTTTGTCATTTTGTGGGTTCTGCTACTCTAGAATTTGTTTAGAGTCATTTTTACAGGTATTTGGAAGGGTTTGGGGGAGAACTCAAGGAAATCTCTGCTTTCACTATGCCATCTTAGCTCTACTCCTCCCTCCTCTGTTTTGAAGGAAAAAGCAAACCCTTAAAGCAAATAAAACCAAGTCAAGAAAAACAAATACTGCATTGGCTGTTTTCAAAACTATATATTTCAATTTTCACCCTACGCATATTACTTTTCTCCCAGGACATGGAAAGCATGCTTTATCATGGATCATCTGGAATTGTGGTTGATTAATGTATGGATTAGGATTCTCGTGTTTTTCAACGTTGCCTTTCTTTGCCGTGTTGTTATTATACAGGTTGATCTCCAGATTCTATTCATTTTATTCTCCATTGTTTCATATAAGTGTTATTACATTTCTCTGAAACTTTTTTTTTCCTTAAATCACTGTAGTATTCCTTTATATTAATATTTGATAGTCTTCCATAAGACTGAGGGCTTTCCACAAATTTGTCATAGGAATTCCATCCAACATCATGGAGGTCTTCATCATTTTCTTCTGAAATCTCAAGTATACCATTGAATTATTCTGGCTACCCACGTACCATCCTTTGCCCCTTCCACGTAATCACCTCATCTTTTCTCTTTAGTATATATTGCCTTGTGGGCAACTTTTACTCTTCTTTGAGATTCCTCACTGGTTATATGTTACAGCTTATTCATACCCACCATGCACTTCTTTATTATCTTGTAATTATTTTAATTCTTCAAAGAATATTGTATTCATATCTAGTTAACATATATCAACAAGATGCTACAGTAGAAAGCATACAGCAGAATTTAGAATTGAAAAGGTGAGATTCTTTCCAAAGAAGTTTGTAGTCACTAAAGTAGCTTTAAAATTTATTTAATCCAGCCCTGTTTTGTCCTTCTGTTTAACTCTTGACCTAAATCTATCTATTTTAAGCATAAATACAGAAGTGCCTCTGAGAATTGTTAGTATTTCTGCAGGCAGAGAGAAAGTGATCTTAGAATTGATGGTTGAGAAAGATAGCATTTCTTCCCATCAATGAGAAAAACTTGACCAACATTGGATTTGTTCCTGGGTAGAAGGGTAGTGTTTCTGGAGTTGTGGTAGCTTTGAGATTCACTTTGGGAGAAATTAGAGAAAGGCAGATTATAGAAGCAGAGTTGAAGGGTATTGTATATTTCAAGTCTCTAAGAGGATGTCTATCATCTTTGTCTCATAGAAAAGCTATGACCAGAAAATAAGACATATCTAATGTTTAATTATTTTTTTTCTGTTGAGGATTATAGGCATTTGGTGAAGTACTTATTCTTCATTTCCCTTTTCCCTTTTGCCCTTCTATCAGAAAAGATGGATATTTAAATCCAGAGCTTTTTCTTTAATTTTTTTAGTTAATTATATGATGAATCAGATATTAATTTAGAACTACCTTTCTTTCAATGAAGAAATCAATCCAAATTCTTTTTGATTCATGTACGTCTTTAAATTCTTACAAAGGGTGTGAATGGGGAATGACTGGCTAGTTTGAATTAAAGACAGGGATCTGAAGTTCTGTCTGAATTTTAGGGACTTTGATAAAGAGGAGATTGACAATCTATGTTTATTTGATATGTTAAAAATTTCTGATATACTTCCAGAAAAGCAGATTTCAAACTTTTATTTCATTCTTGAGTTAAAAGGAGACTAGACTATTGCAATAGCCTACTGGTAGGTCTACTTGCCTTACATTTTTCCTTTTTTCAATTTATGCTCCATTCAGCCACTTAAATGATTTTTTCTCAGGTGCAAATCTGATCAAGTCACCACCACTCCCTACTTAAAAAAAAAAAAAAAACAACTCTAATGGCTCCCAGTCTCCTCCAGGGTCAAACATAAAATGCTTTATTTGGTATGCAAAGTCCTTCATAACCTAACCCCCTCCTACCATTCCAGTTTTCTTCTACCTTATCCCCTGCCACGTGCTCTTTGTGACTTCCTGGAGTCTCCACAAACAAGACACTCCTTTTCTCAGCTCTGGCCATTTTCTCTGGTTTTCCTCTGTGCCTGGAATGCTCTCTTTCCTCAGTTCAGTTTACTGACTTCCCTGGATGCCTTTAAGTGTCAACTATAATCCTAATTTCTCTTAATTCTAGTGCCTTTCTTCTTTTAATTATTTCCTATTTTTTCCTGTATGTAATTTGCTTTGTATATATTTGTTTGCATGTTATAGTGACCATTAGATTATAAACCTCTAGGAGACAGAGACTGCCCTTTGCCTTTTTCTCTGTTCCCTGGGCTTAACACAGAGCCTAGCACATAGTAGGTGCTTAATAAATGTTTATTGATTGATTGTTGTGGTCAAGTTGCTTCTATTTGATTGTAGAAGCCTCTTCAGCCTCCATCACAAAAAAAGAGGGAGGTATAATGAAGTATACAATGACCAAAAGCAAAGTTTTGTCCAAGATGGCTCAATCAGAGGAGAAAGGCATGTATTTTTAAAGAATAAGCTCCTTCTCTTTCTATTTCAGTGGAGGAAAAGCCCTCCCAATAGCCAAATTTGTCTATCCATTTTGACACCTACTGTTTTCAGACATATTTTTGGACAAAGTTTATAGACTGTCCATTGAAATATGTACCATAATCTGGGCAAAAGAGCATTTTTAATCAGTTTTTTTTTTCTCTGTGGATGATCAAGTCAGACATATTTTAGTGATTTCAGATTTCTTCCAGGGCAAGAGGCTCTTCCATGTTCCAGGGCTAAAGGCAGCCAAAACAATGGCAGCCATAAGAGCTTATGGAGCATTGTAATATACACAAGGAATCTCTTTAAATTAGTCTTTACCTTGGGCCTTTTCTGTCACAGTAGCAAACATGACTGGTAAACATACATCTGCCTTTCTTTTGTCACACTTGATAATTTTGATCAGTCATAAAAAAGGATTATTTCTGAAAAGAAATAAAGTTTTCTGAATATAAATAGAAATGGGAAAAGATTCTGCAGATCTTTCTTTCTCTCACTCTCAGCCTTTTCTGGACTAAAGAGATCTAAGTCTAAGAACAATATCACCCATAACCAGATGGCACAGAAATGGCATCAAGAAACTTAGGCAACAAAGGTACAAGTTTCTGAAATGATTTGACCTCAAGTTTCTGAGAAACATGAGCTTTGCCAAGAAGTATAAGAAGGGCTAAAGATGATTAAAGCCAACAACACTGAAGTCCGCAGGACCCTGAGCACCAAAGTCTACCAGGTCAAGTTCTTCAGGCCTAAGACTGCCCACGGCCAATGCCCAGAGTTCCAGCCCCAAGATCACCACAAAGCAGTCAGCCCTGAGAAAATCAAATCGATTCTATTTTGTAATAAATTTTATTTTGTATTACCGCCAATGATTTTGTATCCATGTTTCTTTCTCTGAGTTAAGTTAAGAAGTTCAACTTTCCTCTGAGTTAAATTTAGAAGTTCAGTTTTCCTACTTATCTCTATTCCATTCTTGTGTCAAAGAAATTTGTTATCTTGCAAGTATGCAGGTGATGCCATGGAATCTGCTCTATTGTCTCTGCAACCCTGGCTGTATTTCTAGAAATTCTGGTCTGTTTGCTAAAGACTCCTTTTATTGGTAATTGCTAGCCTTAGCAATAAATTGAACATGCTCACAACTCTGTCTCAGTTTTCCTTAATTTCTATCATAATGGCCCCAGGGTCATTACTAAGCATGGCCCCACTATCAGGAAGCCTCAATCTAAGGTTGCCAGAAACATTGAACAAAAAACTGCCAATGTCATTAACCCTAAGGCTGCCAAGACCACTGACCCTCAAAGTTACCAAATCTGACACCAAGGGTACCAAATCTGGATGCAAGGCCACCAAATCTGATCCCAAGACAGCCAAATTCAAATCTGAAGTAAAGGCTACCAAATTTGATTCTATGGTCACAATTCCCAGTGAATCAAATTCTTCCAAACCCTGTGATGCCAAGGCTGACCAGCTATTGACCCCCAGCCTTTTAGTTCCACTGACCCTAAAGGAAACCAAACTTAAAGATGGTAGGGCTAAGGCCACTAGTCCCAAGATTTCAAAACAGATGCATCAGGAAGAAAGACTTACTTAAACCTTGAACCATTTTTTCCCCCTCAGTCTATTGTTATACAGTGATTCAGTTGTGTCTGACTCTTTGTGACATTATGGGCCACACCATACCAGTACTGTCCAGGGGTTTTCTTGGCAAAAATACTGAAGTTTTTTTTTAATTTATTTTTTCTTTGTTTTCTTCTCCAGCTCATTTTACAGATGAGGAAACTGAGTCAAACAGAGTTAAGTGGTTTGCCCAGGGTTACATAGTTAATAAGTGCTTGAGGCCATGTTGGAATTGAAGTTTCCCCAACTCCAGGCCTAGTACTCTATCCACTATACACCTAGGTGCCTTTTTCTCTGTCAAGATATCATTATACATTATTTTTTTACAAATAAAGGAATTAGAGAATCAAAATGGGAAAAAAAAGTTCTATTTTCCAAGGAATCCTGAATGATACATGTAAATATTTTGATATGAATGAGAAATATCTTACTACAAACCAAAACAAATACCTTAAAATGAGTTTTTGTTCTACCCTAAGTGAATTTTGTTGTTGTCCTTTTTGTTTTTATAATTAAGAAAAGTACGTAATGGAGTTTTGTACTTTTTATATCTTTCAAACAATTGCAAAATAACAAATATGTGGATTATTTTTAAACATGGCTTAGGGTTAGTGACATTGGCCTGCCTTTTCCCTACTAATAACCATGTGAAGGATGCCCTAGATTTGTATTTAGACTCTGAGTTTGGAGTCCAAAT
Source organism: Phalanger gymnotis (assembly GCA_028646595.1). Lineage (NCBI taxonomy): Eukaryota > Metazoa > Chordata > Mammalia > Diprotodontia > Phalangeridae > Phalanger > Phalanger gymnotis. The sequence continues at coordinate 103,085,454 of CM053626.1, read as the reverse complement.
GTGGCAGCTTCACTCTTTTTGATAGTAAAAATAGCTGTAACAATTATAATAATCTTTGCTGATCTTTTACATTGATGTTCCGTTTGTAGTTCACCTTCCTTTTTTGCCTTTAAATGGGACTGGAATGGCTTTGCTCACATAGATCTTTTCAAAATCTTGTTTTAAACAATTGTTACTGTGCCCTGCTTTTTTTTTTTTTTTGCTTTATTAGATGAAACTGCTCAAAATGTATTAGTGGTTTAAAGTTTACAAAGTACTTTAAAAATATTATCTCATTTTATACTCACAACAATCCTTGGAGGCAATTATTGTTATTATTACTATTTTATAAATGAGGAAACTAAGGCCGATAAAGGTTAAGTGACTTTCAGGGTCTTAAAGCTAGTGTCTGAGGCCATATTCAACCTCGAGATTTTCTGATTCCAGGTCCAGCGCTCTATCCACTGTGCCACCTAGTTGCCTCTATCCATCCTTCAAAAAATTAACAAATTAATTTATATTTTAAACCAGGATTGTCTTTGCTTACTATCTCTCTGATTTGGCAAGTAAGTCAGTTTTTTTGTTTGTTTGTTTGTTCCTGTTGTTTTGTGGTTAATTGGAGTGCTTTCTAGGCTCTTTAGTTTTCTAGTTGTGGCAATTGATTTGTATAGATGAAACTACTGTGCGTAGTAATAGCAATCATCATCATGGTCATTTATCCTTATATAACATAAAATCCTTAACAAATTATGACCCAGCTTCTGCTTGAATGCACTGCCATTTACTAAGACCTCCCAAAGAAGGTCAAGACTATATTGAATACTTCTAAATACATAAAAAAGAAATATCCTTAAATTAAACCAAAGTATTTTTGTCTGTAACTTATTTCCTTTCTTCATTGATGCTAGTTCTGATTTTTGTATATAGAAAATATTTTATTATAGAGAATGCAAGTAATTATTATATGGAGAATCAATTTAATTATTCTTCTATATGAAAGTCCACTTGAAGGTAACTATAACTTCTGCAAAAGTCTTTTTAAATCTGGAATAAATGTTTCAAGTTCTTTCAAATATTCCTCATGATGTCAATTTATAAATTTCTCTCCATCTTGCTTACTCTCTTCTGAATATTCTCAAATGTGCCAATGTACCTTTTAAAGTGGTCCAGTCATCACTGTATGCAATTTTACAGATGTGGTCTGACAGTTCAAAATATGTTGAAACACAACCTCCTTAATTCTGAAAATTATTATTATCTAACATTTATGTAGCAACTATTCTGTTAGTCACTGTGCTAAATATTTTACAAATATCCCATTTCTTCTGCATTATTCTCATTATTATTATCTTTCATAGGAGCTAAAGATAGAAGGGATTTTTAAGATTATATAGTCCAAATGCTTCAATTTATTGATAACAAAACTGTACAGATAATTTAAGTGAGGTGCCTAAGAGCTGAGGGATTGGAACCCAGCTCTCTTCTAACGCTAGTATTCTTTTCTCTATATCACACACTTGAGACCTTATTCCATTTTCTATTTTTAGTAGCCCACTAATATTCATATAAATGTTCATTGATTTTGTTGGATTACAGTCATGTAAATAACCTAAATACGCATTTTCCATTTGATCTGGAATTGCATAAAGTCTTCTCGAATCTTCACTTAAACACTTGAATAAATGGGGCTTGTCCTTGTGGGGTAAAGGGAATAACTCATCTACCCTCCAAAGCTCAGACAATCCTCCTTAAGAAAGGAGTGGCCTGATTGGGTAGAGACTGTTCCTTGGTACATATACACAGAGTTCAAGCTCAGTAGCCAATTTCAAACTATCATCATGACCAAGGATATTTTGTACCTGGTTTGATCTGTGTTTGTGTGTGTTTATTTATGTGTGTTTATGTCTGTAAAATTCATCAAAATTCAACAAAGGAATACTACCCTCACATTATAGAGTCCTAAATGGTACCATCACTGTAGATTTCTTCCTCTAGACTACTCTTGCTAACAATGATTAGCAAAATGATTTTGAAAATTCACAATGAAATCAAGGTATGTAGTTATACGCAGATTATAATTTCATGACTTTGATGATTGTTACAATTAATAATACCAATGATAATACTAAGCGGTCAACTATAAAGTAAAACAAAAATACTTATGTAACCCAAAAATCAACATAGAAATTACTTATTCTTAAAATTCTTTATCATTAATTTATATTTCTACTAGAGAGTATACTATTGCCTCATGCTAAGCTTCTAAAATTTAATGACATTTGTTTATATGTGCTTATTTTAAACAATATTTTAACAGATGTGCCAGTGTTTACTGTAGGATTGATTTTTTAAAGGAGAGACACAGTCTTCCCAAGGAAAGGAAAATAAGTTAGTTTTAATTAAAATCAGAGAAATGGCATCTTACAGGACCTGATTTTGAAATGGCTTAGGTATTCTTTTCAATATTAAATCAGTGTTCCAAAGAAATCTTGGACTTAAGGAATAGGAGTGACCACAGAGATGCTATTTTCCTGAAAGATAAACTATTTGTAAACTACAAGAATGCTTTTAGTTTTAGAGAACAATTTGATCTTAATAATTAATAAGAATATCATGGAATCAGTACTCTAGGATAGCAATGAGCTTACTATAGCTAGTTTAAATGTAAGAAAATAAAAGATGCTACTCATTAAAAAATATGAGTACAAAGGTCTGCTTTGAATCAATTCGACTTTACACATATACACAAACCACAGGAATTATTTTACTAACGTCATGGAGAAATGAATACCAAAAGATTGAAAAAGCCAATAGTGGTAACAATATTAAAAATAGAAAAGTAAGCCTGAAGAAAATGCACATTTGCAAAATGCCAAAATTAAAAGCTGATGTGGTAACTAAGATTTTGAGACTATTCACTGCCTTTGTCCTGCTGATCAGGAGAATAATAGGAGAGTGAAAGAGAACTGGTGACATGATGTCTAGAAACTTCTTCATTTGGAATTGCAATATCATAAGATGGAATCATCAAGTATTTACCCAGGATCATCAGGTTTGAGCTGAAACAGCAACTGAGATAACAACTCTAAAATAACTTGACAAAACTTTAATGTTAATCTACAAATTAACAAGACAACAAGAAGTATCATTTGTGAGTACTGATTTTTGAGTTAGAGACCTAAGTCCTCTTCCTATGTCTGTTCTTTAGTTTTTTGACTTTACTTACCCTTTGTGTTTTGGTTTTTCATGTACCAAATCATGATTTTAAAATGCTATCAGAAATTGTTTAGAAAGTTCTAATATTGATTTACAGCCTTAGTCATAGACTAGATGGCCACCTAAATAATATAATTGAAGAATTTCTAATCTTTTGCCAGGCAGATAGAAATCCCATTGTCTGCCCTTCTTTTCATCATGTCATAGATTCTTTGAGCTGTTGTTGTTGTTTGTCTTTCATTCTTAAAGAGGACCATGCCGTCAGGGAGATGATGCCATGACATGCAAATGAATTGCACTTAAGTGAGGGAGAACTATGTAAATTCACCTACCTCACTTTCTCCTCTGGAGCCATCAGGATCCAGTGCAGAAATATAGATGAGGACAACTGGAAATGGCCCTGGATGCAGTGGGAGTCCTTGGCCTTTTTAAGCTAAGGGCTTTAACAGGTTTCAGTTTGTCTGAGGCAGTGCCCATTCAGTGATTAAGGCTAAATATGAAATGCGGCAGAGAATGGCCTCTTTTACCTAATCAAAAAAAAAATTGAAAAATCAATCTGGGAGGGGAAGACCCTCAGGGTTTCTGGCCAAAACAGAAACAATTGATATTTGCATTCACTCTGAGCCAATAAAGACCCAAAAAATGACTAAATGGGGTTTGGCCTGGGACCTATTGTTGGCCAATCAATGAAAGCCAGAGTGAATGGGATTAAGGCATGGTCTTTAAGTTAAAAAAAATTTGCCTGTATACCCCAAGATATCTTTCGAGATTTTGGCAATTAAAATTTACATTCCTTTGGGCAGAGCACTTCTGCAGGTAAGGTGAAAGAAAGAGAGAGGGGGAAGGGAAGGAAGGAAGGAAGAAAGGAAGGAAGGAAGGAAGGAAGGAAGGAAGGAAGGAAGGAAGGAAGGAAGGAAGGAAGGAAGGAAGGAAGGAAGGAAGATAGATTCTTTGAGTTAGAAGGAACCACAAAGACAATCAAGTTAGACCTATATTGCTTAGAATCTTTTCTATTAAACCTTTCTGCTAAGTGGTTACTATATTTAACATTGTTAAATATTTCCAGTGAGAAGAGCCCCACTACTTCCTAAAACAGTCTAGAACACTGTCCAGAAGGCAGCTAGGTGATGCAGTGTATAGAGTGCTGGGTCTGGATTCAGGAATATTCATCTTCCTGAGTCCAAATCTTGCCTTAGACACTTACTAGCTGTGTGACCCTGGGCAGGTCACCTAACCTTGTTTGCCTCAGTTCCCTCATTTGTAAAATGATCTGCAGAAAGAAATGGCAAACCATTACATTATGTTTTCCCAAAATGAGTTCATTATTAATCTCGTCTTTCTCTTACACCGAGAGTTCCTAGGTCTGTCCATGATAAACAAGCAGAATTAAATCTCTTATACCTTTTCCACATGATAACCCTTCAGATACATGAATGGTGACATCATACCTCCTGCCAGGTTTTTTTTTTCTTCAAGCTAAACATTCTCAGTTTCTATAATTTCTGTCTCATGATATTGTCTGTCACTCTGTGCATTCTTCTCACATGTAAATGTGTGTATCTTCCCCAAAATGGTACCCAGGTTTAATAGATTAAGCTATGTACTTTCTGACCAGTTCGAATCTAGAGGAACTGTTGCCCTGCTCAATCTGCATACTCTGCTTTTCTTAATGTGCCTTAGATAACATTAGTTTGTTGTTTTGTGTCTTTTTTGGTTGTTGCTACCATAGATCATTCTTTTCACTCATATTGAACTTCCAGTTTCCTAAACTTTTCCACAGAAACTATTGTCAAACAACTTCTGTCCCATTTATACATGTGAAATTGATTACTGGAACCCAAGTTAACACTAAAAAGACAGTATCAAATAATGGAAAAAAAACCAATTAATTGGAAATGAGAAAACCCAGGTGTAAGTCCCAACTACCACATGTATGTACTGAGTGACAATAGGCTATATCCTAGCCTCCCTGAAGCTCAGATTCAAAGGTTTGATTAGGGATAATAATAATACTTGCTCTCTGTTCCATAGAAGTTTGCTGTGCGTAAAAGACAATGGTAACCTTCAATTGCTAAAGAAAAGTGAATTAATTTGTAAACCTTAAATTGCTCAAGAAAAGTGAATTATTATGAACACCACTACTACTAGTACACTACTACCCACACCCCCATCCCCACCCCACTACTACTACTACTACTACTACTACTACTACTACTACTACTACTACTACTACTACTACCATTACTACTCCTAAAACTATAACTATCACTGCTACAATTCCAATTATCATCTTTTTCATATGAAGCTCATAAAGAAATGAGCAGTGGATAAGGTGTTATCCTGTTATTATTCCTTTTTATTTGATATTCTATAAACTAGTATACTAGTGGATAAAATTACTTTTTGGGAGGGGGTGGTAATTGTTAGAAGGTAACCTCATCTCTCGATGCTCCCTGAAGGCATTCTCAATATTCATCTAGTAACAGACAGGACAACAAGGATGACATGTATCTTCTCATGTTCCCATGTGATCGTGACCTCTTTAGTTAGGACTCTATACTTTGAAAGCTTTTCATTCTGTGTAGCTTAGAAATTATGGGTATCAGCAGAAATGGGTTAGAAGACACGAGTATTTTGAGAAAATTTATTAAAATATTATTCCAAATTTTAATGAGTATTGTTATCATTATCACCATCATTATCAGCAAATCAGAATTACATAAATGTTGCTCTAGAGTGAGATGAAATCTCCTCCAAGGTTATCCAGACCATTAATTTCCAACTCTACAGAAGTATGGCCTAGTTCTTTGGTATGAATCCACTGACAATCTACAATTGCCAAGTTCACAAAAATAAACAGAAGCTGTGGTTTCATGGACTATCTTATGATTTTAAAGAATCCAATTAATGTCAACCTCAGTTCCTAAATTTTGCCAGTGATTGCCCAACATGGGATCTAGTTTATGCTTAAAGGAGAAAATTATTTGACAAAAATTAAGAGTCAGGACTTGGGCGGAGCACCAAAGAAATTTTATAGCTTAAAAATAACTGCTAAGCATTCTGAAAATGTAATTATGTCTTTTCTAGTAGCTTTACAACCATGCAGTAATTTGATTTAGTTTCCTCTGGAAATTAAAATCAAGGGTATCTTTTCTTTCAGGCTTTTGGAATGGATAGTCATATGCAAGTCAATTTATCAAAAATTCACTGAAAATTTCATCATCATCATAGTAAACACAACAATAAACTCACATTTCTGCTGTGCTTTGTAGTTTCCAAAGTACTTAGCCTACAATAACTCTATAAGGAAGTTAGTATATATACTATTTTCCCAAATTTATACATGAAGAAATAAAGCTAAGAGAGATTTAATTGTTTCCATAGCCACAAGCCTACTAAACATAAGAGCTAGTATTTCAACTGAGATGCCCTGATTCATATTCCAGCATTATTTACTCCATTGTGCCATGCAGCATGATAAATTTGACTATAATGTTTCCATGGATTTGTAAATTCATCTATGTAATCCTTCCTTTGTTTCAGATCACATCCATCCATACTTTCCATTGGTGTGATATTCGATTTCGTTTTCTTCCTTAAATTCTTCAAAGGGTTATAGCCAATTTCCTTCTCCAACTCATTTCACAAATATGGAAATTGAGGCAAACAGGGTTAGATAACTTGCCCAGGATCACATAAGTTCTGAGGCCAGATTTGAACTTGGGAAGATGAGATTTCCTGACTTCAGGCCTGGCACCCTATCCACCTACCTGTCCTTTCTTTGTGATTGGTTGGCTTTACCTCTTGGGAGGTATTATTGATATCGATTAAAATGCTCTTCAGTATTCTGTGTCTAGATGAAATCAATACAATGTAATCTTTAGCACATTAAGAATAACAACAGAAAGAGTTGCCAGTATATACAGTGTTTTAGAGTCTTAAAAAAATTTACAGTATCTCAATTTAATCTTTTAAGAAACATACATCATGCAGTTCCATGGTTTACCCACACTCACACAGCTAGTATCAAAACAAAGCTTCCCTGCCTCCAAATCTAATGCTCTTTTTCTTCTACATCATCCTGTCAAGGAAAAAGAAAGTGATTGGAATAAAACAGATTTCACTAAACATTTTATTCATTCTTACCAATGAATCATTTCCTTTTTTTTTTTGAAAGTAGGTTCCAAGGTTAATAAACCATACAACTCTGAAGAGTGTATCTTATTTTCATTTATTTATTCATTGCACAAATGAGATGTACAAGATTTTCTTGCTGAAAAGCCATTTTTGTGGCTATTAAGGATTTTATCTTTTTAGCTAAAGATAGCTCCTTAACCATATGTAGAAAATCAGCTGTATCCTTGCAATCTCAAGCTTCCTTAGAACTTTAACTATTATCTATTTTTTTCTTCCCTTAGAATAAAGAAAAAAATGAATTCAAGATTTTTAAAAAGCAGACCAAAGCAAAATCAAAAATGTTCTTTTTCATGTGGTCTTACCTTTCATTTTTCCTAATGATACATGGATATAGTTTTGAAAGTCTTATTAATTTGCATTCTAGGCTTCTCAAACTCAAGTACTGTGGTGTAGCATAATCCAAGGGAATTAAACTCTCACGTCTCTTATCTAGATGTAATAATTAGATGGATTCTTGATCCCTTCTAACTCAAGACTATGAATCTAAATACGAAACCTGGAATCTTCAGTAATTATGAAAATACAGGGTTAAAACAATAGTATTTACTTTAAAAAATACAAATGACTAATGAAATAGGAAGTAGACAAAAAATAGGTATTGCAAACTGTTAACTCACTCTATCATATATGTAAATAAAGATACATAAAGTTAACTACCCTGGTTAACAATGGGACAACATTTAACATTGTTTAATATTTTTCCTAAGAAAACAATGATATAATATTGGGCATCATAAAATTTTTAATGCACATATATACACATACATTAAAATTATCTGAGTCTTGTTCTGAATATCTGCTGAACTGTGACCAACTAAATTCCCCATAGAACTCAAGATTATGACAGTGTCTCCATGGATTCTTCTTTGCTCCACCAAATGTGTTAATGAAATGCCAATGCAACAGACTCCCCCAATTATAAATTGTAGAATACCCTTGGTCTCAGCAGCTATTTGAACTATAGAGAACCCCTCTGATTTGATTCTGATATCATTTGAGTGAGGTCAATTATTATAGTACCATCAAGAAAAGTAATTCTCCTCCAAGCTTTTCCAAACTAATTTCAGGAGGATAAAGTAGCTAATAGTCTACAGTTTTCTAAATATGTGAACTGATTGTTTACTGGATACTGCTCCAATATGGCAGTAGAATATAGAACTCAAAAAGGTTATGATAACTGATATTGGTAGGCACTGGTGATTCCCTAAAACAGCTTTTCTTAACCTGGGATCCATGAGCTTGTTTTTGTAATATTTTGATAACTATATTTCAATATAATCGATTTCCTTTGTAACTCAAATGGATTTGTGATCTTAGTGATTTTGATGTTGTCTTCAACCAAACGAGCTGAAACTCATCCATGTCTGCCTATCCTGTGTGCTGTCATTGTGTCCGTCCTTCATTTTCAAAGAGGACCATGGCATCAGGAAGATGATGACGTGACTTGCAATTGACTTTGATTTGAGTGAGGGAGGACTGTGCAAGGTCACCAGCCTCACTTTCTCCTCTACAGCCATCTAGATCCAGTGACCAGTTATTCATCAGGATGACTGGCAATGACCTAGGATGCAATGGGAGACTCTGGGCTAAGGCCTTAAGTTTTCCCTAGCAGAGATACGCAGCCTCCTCAAGGCCTTCTTCACTTTTTACTGACATAGCCAGGGCACCAATGGAATATTCTAGTTACCTACTTTTCATCCTTTACTTTGTTACCAGTCTATCTCTAGATCTTTGATTATATATTTTACTCCAGTTCTTTTGAAGGTTTTTTTTCAAATATTTTAATTGCCTATATTTCACAGATTGCTCATATCTCCCTGTCCACCTCTGTGATTCTCATTTTAAAATTTTTGGAGGCAGCTATACTGCATGTGGCAACATTATTGATAATTCAGACACATATCCTCATATGGATTGATCATGAGCCTGATTTTTCCATTGTATAATTGTGAGATATGGCAATCTCTTTCAAGACTTGATGGTATTTTTTCAAGTCATCAGTATTCTACTTCGACTCATTCTATTGGGATACTTATAGTATTTTTTCTTTCACTTGGAAATTCTGAATTGTAGTTACTATGTTTCTACAAGTTTTAATTTTGAAGCTTTGTCTTATGAGATGATTTGTGGATCTGCTTTCATTTTGGCCTCTGCAATTAGAACCAGGCTCTTCTTTTTGGTTATTAATTTCAGATTTGTTGTTCAGTCATTTTAGTTGTGAATGACTCTTCATGACCCTGTTTGGGATTTTCTTGGGAAAGATACTACAGTGGTTTTCCATTTTCTTCTCCAGTTCATTTTGCAGATGAGGAACTGAGGCAACCAGAGTTAAGTGACTTGCCCAGGGTCACATACCTAGTTAATGTCTGAGGCCATATTTGAACTCAAGAAGAGGAGTCTTTCTCACACCTGGCCTGACACTCTATTCACTGCACCACCTAGCAGTCCCTAGGTTCAGATGCTTAAGTGATCTTTGTCTCTTCTTGGTATCTATTTAAGGTAAATCATTTTGATATAAGGTATACTTTTTATATTTTAATTTTCTGTTGGCCTTGTTCTAAACTTGCTTATATTCTATTGGTGTTATTAATTTCTGTTTGTTCTATTCAAATTTTCAAGGAGTTTATTACTGGAGTAAGGTTTTGTATCTCATACTAAGTTATTAATTCTCTTACCAAGTCTTTCCTTCAAAATTGGGACTTTTTTCCATTTCTCCTTTCAGTTATCTTGCTTTATATTATCATTTGAAATCTTAAAAATGAACCATTATTTTTTAAAAAGTTTATTGATTTTTAAAATATGTGTTTCAAGCATTTTCAGATTTTCTCTACTCCATATGAAATCTCAAAGTAAAACAAGTGAGTAAAAATAATAATATCATAACTATCAGAAATTTCATGTAATATTCCATGTCTGTAGCACCCTTCAAACTCTCTACTTTAATTATTTTTATTATTCAACTGAAATTTCTGTACATTTCTTCCCACTGCACCTCCCTTTAAGGAAAAAGAGAGAGAAAAGAAAAACAAATTCTCTGAAATAAATATGCATAATCAAAGTAAAACAAATAGCCTCATTGTATCTACAGAAGCATTCCTTTCATTCTGCACACTAAACCTGTCATCTCTCTGCCGGGTGATGGATAGTAGGTTTCATTATCCATTCTCCGGGAAATTAGTTAGTTATTGTGTTTTTCATAATTATTACAGATTTCAGAGTTGTGTTGGGTTTTTGGTCTGTTTGTTTTTATACTGTTGTTACTGGGTACCCTGTTCTGGTTCTCACTTCATCATTATTTATAAAAGTTCTCAAACTTAATTGTTATATTATTGATGCTATTGAACATATTATTTTTATCGTTCTGTTTAATTCTGCATCAGTTAATATCATTTCATGCCTTTTTAAAATCCTCTATTTCTTTTTATATACTTTAGTACTCCATCACATTCATATTTCAAAACTTATTTATTCAATAGTCCATTGATGTACCCCTTTAGTTGCTATTTTGCTTTACTGCCCTAAAATGTTGCCATTTTTGCATAAAATAATTGTTACTATCATTTTCTTTTTAATAATATATTTTTTCTAATTCTATGTAAAATCAATTTTAATATTTTTAAATTACCTTCCCTACCCTCCCTCATTATTGAGAAATCAAGCAATTTCATTAAGGTTATACATGTGCAGTCATATATGTATGAAATATATTTCCATATTAGTCACGGTATAAAAGAAAACAGACAAAAACACAAGAAAAATAAAGTTTACAAATATACTTAGATTTGCATTCAGACTCCTTCAGTAGTTTCTCTGGAGCTATAGAGCATTTTTCTTCATAGGTCCTTCATAATTTTCTTGATCAAAGTATCTAAGTCATTCACAGTTATCTTACAAAACTGGTATTACTGCATGTAATGTTAATGGGATTTGTATATCTTCCCTGCCTATTAATAGGCTTCACATGGAACCCATTGGGGGAGAGACTTGCCCTAAGGGGAAGCTTGCTTATAGGAAGGCTCATACCTTTTGCTAATTTCTAATTAGGCACTGAGTCAGGAGGGTTGTGATGCCCTCTGGCTCTGAGAAGGGTATATGTACTCTGAGGTGAAGTTTTGCTTTGAGGGCTCACTCATAGGAAGGATGTTCCTGTGATTTGGCTAGATGAGACTCTGGGTAGCCATTATGGATCCCTTCCCTCCCTCCCCTGGCTTTGAAAACCCAAGTGTTGGTGCTTCTCTCTCTGGTAACTATGTATGTATTTCTTTGGTCAGACAGTTGGATATGTTTGTTGATCTGTGCTATTTTCTCTGTTTGTATTTTCTCTGTTTGTCTCTATGTTCAGGGTACTGACCTTTCCCCTGAATTAAGTGAATGATATATATGTTTGATTAAAGTAAGATTGTTGATCTGTTTAAAAGCTATTTTTCCTTTAAAAGCAGATAAAAGAACCTGTGCCAGCAGGCCATCTTGGGGATGCTCAGGTGCTTGCCCTTACACTGTAGTACAATGTTTTCCTGGTTGTGTTCAATTCATTTTGAATCAATTCATTTAAGTTTTCTTAGGGTTTTCTGAAAGCATTCTGCTTATCATTTCTTACAGTACAATATTATTCCATCACAATTATGTACCACAACTTGTTCAGCTGTTCCACAATTGATTGCCATCCCCTCAATTTCCATTTTTTGCCACTACAAAAAAAAATATGCTATTAGTATTTTTTGTACATATAGGTCCTTTTTCTTTTTTATCTCTTTGGGATACAGATCTATTAGCATATTGCTAGGTCAAAAGAGTATGCAAAATTTTATAGCCCTTTGGATATGGTTCCAAATTGTTCTTCAGAATAGTTGGACCAGTTCACAACTCTGCAAACCATGTATTCATGTCCCAAGTTTCCCATATCCCCTCCAACACTTGTCATTTTCCTTTTCTGTCATATTAGCCAATCTGATAGATGTGAGGTGGTACTGCAGAGTTGTTTTAATTTTCTGTTTGGTTTCCTTTAAAGACCGATGATTCCTCCTTGTACTGGGGACCTGGGATCAGTAAGTCCATAGTATGTTGGAAGCAGGGGCTAGGTTTCTTCTGACACATTTGAAACCTGCTTTTGCATAATAATAACAAGCTGAGATCATTTAAGTGTGTGCTTATTATGGCATGGTCTATTTTTATTTTTTTTTTTAAATCTTGGGCTGTAGAGGTATAAACCAAACAATGCCATAGCTAAGTCAACTGAGTTACACTGCTTAGTAATTTCTGTCTGTAATTCCAAATTATTTTCTAAAATGATTGTGTCCATTCACAAGTCTTTCAATAGTACACCAATGTACATGTTTTCCTAAAAGATTTCCAATAGTTATAATTTTCCTTTTTTGTCATTTTCACAATCTAATGAATATGATGTGGAACCTAAGAAATATTGTATTAGCAGGGTTTGGGAGCAATATTTTTATCCATATGTCTAAAAATTGCCTGGGTTTCTTGCCTTGAAAATTGCGTGGTCATATCCTTAGACCATATATCAGTTGTGGAACGTATCTTACAAATTTAAATCAGTTCCTTATATATCTTATAAACTGGAGGCAGCTAAATTGTGTAATGGATAGAACACTGGGTCTATAGCCAGGAAGACTGAAGTTCAAATCTCCCTTAGACACTCACTAGCTATTTGATCATGGTCAAGCCATCTAACCTCTGTTTGCCCCAATTTCCTCAACTATAAAATAGGAATAATTAAAGCACCTGCTTCACAGGGTTGTTGTGCACAGTTCCTAGAACATAGCTGGGGCTATATAAATGCCTACATAAACAAGATATTTATCAAATAAACTTGCTGCAAATAATTTTCACTTTAATCTTAAATTTATTGAATTTGTGCAATTAAAAAAACTATTCAAAAATATCTATTTGATCTTTTTAATCCTCTCTATGTCTTGTTTTATTGTTTTTTTCATAATTATGATATGTAATCTTGTCAATGTCAATCTAATTGCTATATGTGACCTTTTATATGAAGTTCACATATCCCTTCTTATGAAGAACTTATACCAAGAACTTATCTTGGTATAAGGTATGAGGTGGTATGTTGTTCTAAATATGCTTTTCCCATCTTGTTCTTCAGTTTTCCCAACAGTTTGTGTCAAATATTAAGTATTTATCCAAATAGAAAGGGCCTTTTATGTATAGAATACTAGAGAACTAATATATTCGTGTCTTTATCTTTATTGTTAATCTGTTCTACTGATCAAACTCTCTATTAAATTGTCTTAAGAATATATGCTTTATAGCATAGTTGAGAACCTAGCACTGATAGGACCCCTTTGTTCCAACTTTTCATTGTTATCTATGAGTTCTTGGCCTTTTCTGCCTCCATATGAGTTTTGTTATTTTTTTTTCTTTTTTTATAAAGTAATTCTTTAAATTTTGATTGGTATTCCATTGAATTGCTTAATTAATTGAGGTAATATTAATATTTTAATACATTTGGTCTATTAGCAATTAATACTTTCTAATATTTAGATCTATATTTCTGTTCATTTATAGTTGTATTTATAGAGTTCCAATGCATATCTTGGCAGTTAGACTCCCAAGTGCCTTATACATTCTGTGGTTATTTTTAATAGAATTTCTCTTTCTACTTCTTCCTAATAGGTTTTATTGGCATTATATAGAAATGCTGATGATCTGTGTGGCTTTATTTTATATCTTAAAAGTTTGCTGAAGTAATCATTTCCATTACTTTTCTAGTTGAATGTTTAGATTCCTTTGAGTTCCATTATATCATCCACAAAAAATTATAATTATACTTTTTTGCCTATTGTTATTCTCTCAATTTCTTTTTCTTCTCTTTTTCCTATAGCTGACATTTCTAGTGCTAGGCTTAATAGAAATGTAACAATAGATGTCATTTTTTAACTTATAATTTTATTTGAAAGGATTATATTTATCTCTATTACATATAATTACAGATTGTGATTTTAGAGCTATCCTATTGGTCATTTTTAAAGAGAGGACCATTTCCCCCATGTTTTCTGGTGTTTCGTGTTGTTGTTTTTGCTGTTGTTGTTTTTATAGAAATGGATTTCGAATTTTGTCAAAAGCTTCTTCTGTATATATTGGTGTGTTCTTTGAACTCCTGTTCATTTTATTAATGTGGTTGTTTAAGTTTAAAGTTTTCCTAATATCACACAACCTCACATTCCTGGAAACCCCTTCCAACCCCCCGTCCCCATGCTCTTCCTTGTACAAGACACTTCATTTCCCAACTGCTGACATTCCCACTGGCTTTCCCCCATGCCTCATCTCTTTTGAATGTTCTGCATCGTTGTGGCTTCCATAGCTTCCTTTTAGTTCCAAATAAAAACCCATCTTGTAGAGCAAATTGTTCCTAATCCCTCTTGATTCTAATTACCTTCCCTCACTTGATTTTTTTTTCTAATTTATTCTGTACATAACTTGTTTGTATACAGTTGTTTGCATGATGTCTCTTCCATTAGACTCTGAACTCCTTAAGGGCAGGAGTTGTCTTATGCATTTCTTTCTATCTTCAGTGTTTATTATGGTTTTTGGCACACAGTAGATGCTTAATAAATGTTTATTTACTAATTGACAATATTATTCTATTGCATTCTTGTAGAACAAACTTTAAGCCAGACCTCAAATCAAAGGGCCTCTACAATATTATATTTTTAGTTCTCTGCTGACACAAAAAAAGTTGCCATGATTCTGGGTGTGTGTGTGTGTGTGTGTGTGTGTGTGTGTGTGTGTGTGTGTGTGCAAATGAGACCTTTCTTTCTGTCTGACCTCTCTGGAGCTATATCCAGCTTCTATTGTCCTAAGGCACATGTTTTCCTTATGAGTTTTTAATTCTAAGTTCTAATCTTATTCCTAACCTCTTCCTTCAGTATTTTAATTAGGCCTTCTAAATACTCTGAAATCTTGTGTGGGCATTCCATTTTCTTTTATGGAGGAAGGGGATCTAGTTGTATCTATTTTAGAATTTATGTATAAGTTTGTTCATTTCCTTATATTAACTGTCTTTTCTTCTTCCCTATCCCATCTGTCACCTCTTGATGGCAAATTCCTTTGGACATTTCTTGTGTTTCCACCTTTTTATTTGAAGTTTTCAAAATTTATTTTCTGTTTCTCCAGTTGTTTTCAGGTGATAAGGGAACCTTGACATATATTCTGCCTCTCACTGAGCTACTGCATTGAAGGCTACAGAATAAAAGTTTGAAAAGAGACAAGAATTTGAGTTGAAGGTGGGAATATTATTACTTAGCCGAGACTGCATGGTATATAGAAACAAAAGCTAAGTAGAAAGTAGGAGAATCTGATTCTAGTCCTAACCATTAGTTTTCTGATTCTCAGCAAACCAGTCCTTTAAATTTCAAGATGTAGCATGGGATCTAATTAAACTCACAATATATAGGAAACTGCATGAGGCACACACCAAATACAAAACAATATACTTTTCATTCATTCATTCATTCATTCATTCATTCATTCATTCATCCATTCATCCATTTGTTTGTTTGTTTGTTTGTTTGTTGAAGCTTTCCAATTGTTGCACTTATTCTGGTTCTATTTTTTCATCTTGCCTTCTTTTTTGGCCTCCCAACATCTTGTTTTGATGTGGCCTACTCCCATCTTGTCACTCTCATCTATTCCATGATTTTAGCATTCTGAACCTGCACGTTGAACTCCTAATTTCACATTGTAGGATGAATTAAACAGCAGAATTTTCCTAAAATTTGAAATATGGTTAGCCATGAAGATGTTGGAGTGGTGACAGGTTTTTCTATTTGCTCACTATGTGTCAAGGATATTGGAACACTGCTAGATAAAGAGATATTAGAGACAAACAGGTGTTGGAGACTGATGAAATTTATCAATTTACACTATTTGAACATTGATGGGCATCTCTTGTTTTAAGAGATTGATCAAGTAATTCCTTTTGTTGAATTGAGTTTGTTGAGTTTACAGAGTAACTTTGCTTGAAATATTGCCATAACTGGGGGTTACTTCTGAGAGAAGCTCATTAATTTGTTATTCATAAGAATCACTGTTTTAAACTGGCATATAAAAGGAGCCTTCATCTAGAAGTCAATGTTCTTTTTTTTTTCTTTTTTCTGTTTAATGGAATCTTTACATTGAAGCAGGTGTGGGGAAGAATTCTATATCCCCTTCTCCGGGAGTTTTTGATGGTGGCTTTGGAGGGATGTAGGGCTGATATAGGCATGCTGGCTCATTTGGCCCATTCTTATACTATGCTGTCCCTGAACTACTAGATTTTAAGTTTGGGGGAATTTCCTAGGCATTATGACCAAGAATCTAATTTTCTACACTGGGAGATTTATTGGGCAATCACAAACTTAGGGCTTATCTTACAGTTACTCCAAATTTGAGACTCCCAGAATCTGGTTTCTATCCAAAGATGAGGAACTCCTTAACAGCTTGACTACATAATCCATTCTTCCATACAGAGAATGGAGAATTATTTGGGGGTTGCCTAAAAATTAACACTAAATTTGAGAATTTGAGAACTCCAAGAAGGCCAGCGGTATTCTGATTTAGCCTCTTTGACCCACACACAGCTTCCTTTTACCATGTGGCCTGATTGACTCTGGCTTCTGTGAGGGAGCTTTGGCTTCCTGGTCTGGAGGCATCAAAGATCCCAACATCCTATGGTCTTGGCATCTCAGGTTTTGTGGATGTCCGAGGCCATATTATACCCAGATGACTGACTGATTGGATGCATTTCCAGATGGAGAAAAAGGTGGTCTCATTTAGAGAAACTACATGTCACTGTATCCTTAGTATATTTCTTTGCTGTGTTAGAGCAAAGTTAACCTCCTCTTTTTTTAAATATTCACTGACTTGTAAATGCTGCATATTATCCTAACATCAACAGGCTTTCAAGCCACATTTAAAACAGGAATGAAATTTTTATACAAAAATTTTCTTGGGAACTGTGCCTCATAGAGGAATATGATGTCCCATATGGTTCTTGTAGCTGGACTGCAAGAGACAAAAGGAAACATCGGAAGCTGCAATATACCTGAGCTTTATTTTCTACTATCACTAGAAGTTAATCAGAAAACTTGAGTTTAATAGATGGAGGATTGTCTTTCTAAAAGACACAAAGTGTGCTTCCCTTTCAGCTAAGTCCAAGCCTTCTGAAGGTCACTTCTTGGTATGAAGCATTTTCTGGAATGTTGGGGGTGTTGCATTGTTTGGTTTTATTTCAAACAATAGCCAAAGCCACTGGGGAAGGTATTGTTATGAATCTTTTAATAACACAGCACTAGACAGAGAAAAAAAAAGAATTACAGTGATTGTTTTTGACATTGTCACACACACACATGTGTGTGTGTGTGTACGTATATAACATTTAAATAATCCTGTAAGTCACTTGTGATTTCTTATAATATCATTACCTCAAGGACCTATGTAGAATCTGTTGCCTCTGTTACCCTAAGAATTTGGAAACCTAGACATGAGTAATAAATGAACCACATTTAGAAGTTTCTTTTTTTTGGATAGACTTCGTTTTTTATTTATTTAATATTTTTAGTTTTCGGCATTGCTTTCCACAAGATTTCGATTTACAAATTTTCTCCTCATTTCTACCCCCCCCCCACACTCCAAGATGGCATATATTCTGACTGTGCTGTTCCCTAGTCAGCCCTCCCTTCTGTCACTCCACTCCCCACCATCCACTTTTACCTTACCTTCTTGTAGGTAAAGATAGATTTCTATGCCCCATTGCCGGTATATCTTATTTCCCAGTTTTGTGAAAAAACAACTTTTTTTTTTGAACATCAGCTTCTAAAACTATGAGTTCCAAATACTCTCCCCTCTTCCTTCCCCAACCATGCTCCCTAAGAAGGCAAGAAATTCAACACAGTTCACATGTGTGTCATTATGCAAAACCCTTCCACAATACTCATTTTGTGAAAGACTAACTATATTTTGCTCCTTCCTATCCAGTCCCTCTTTATTGAATTTTCTCCCTTGACCCTGTCCCTTTTCAAAAGTGTTTGCTTTTGATTACCTTCTCCCCCATCTGCCCTCCTTTCTACTGTACGCCCTTTTTATCCCCTTCCTCCTTCTTTTCTGTGGGGTAAGATACCCAATTGAGTGTGTATGTTATTCCCATCTCAAGTCAAATCTGATGAGAGCAATATTCATTCATTCCCCCTCACCTGCCCCCTCTTCCCTCCCAACAAATTGCTTTTTCTTGCCACTTTTATGTGAGATAATTTACCCCATTTTATCTCTCCATTTCTCCCTCTCTCAATATATTCCTCTCTCATCCCTTAATTTGATTTTTTTTAGATATCATCCCTTCATATTCAACTCACCCTGTGCCTTCTGTCTATACACACATACACACACATATATATTTATGTATGTATGTATGTATGCATGCATGTATATTCCCTTTAGCTACCCTAATACTGAGGTCTCATCAATTATAGATACCCCTATGGGCTGTATACCCCGATGGGCTGTCTTCTGTTCCACTCCCATCTCTGTGTGATAGACCTTACCCAGTGACCATCCAGGCTGTCCTGGGCTGGAGTCCTGCTTCCCTGTGCTCTTTCGTGGGTTCTGCAGCTCTACAATTTGTTCAGAGGCATTTTTTACAGGTGTGTGGAGGGTCCTGGGGGAGACCTTTAGGCATGTCCCTGCTTTCTAACCGCCATCTTTTCTGAATCTTTTTCCAACTCTTCCATGGCCTGAGACCAATTCATATTTTTCTTGTAGGCTTTTGATGTAGGCTCTTTGACTTTGTTGACTTCTTCTGCCTGTATCTTTTGGTCTTCTTTGTTACAAAAAAGATTCTAGAGTCTGAGTCTGTGTCCTTTTTTGCTGCCTGGCCTGAGCTACTTGACCCTTGAGCTTTTTGTCAAGGTATAACTGCTTGTAGAATAGAGAGTACTTTGTCCCAAGCTTGAGGGGCTATGCTGCTATTTTAAGAGCTACTTTGCATAGCAAGCTCTGCCACACCAATGCTCATTCTCCCCCAAGAGCCGCCAACCAGGATTGGACCTGGTTCTAGGCAGGGCAAAGCAGGCTTTGCACTCTCGCTCTGATAGGGCACTTAATTCCTCCTACCAGGTGGGGCTGGGGCCAGAAGCAGCTGCAGCTGTAGCTCTGGAAGCAGCCTCAGAGCTGTACTACCTCTGTTGCCCTGGGGGCAACTCCTTTCACTTTGTCCCAGCAGCTTTTCCCATTAACTTTCTCTGTTGTCTTTGGCATTTGTGGGTTGAGAAGTCTGGTAACTGCCACAGCTCACTGATTCAGGGCGCTATACCTGTTCCACTTGGCTCCAGGTCTGGTTGGTTCTGGCTTGGCTCAAGCTGGGCTCTGCTCCACTCTGCTCCCAGCTCCATGTGATAGACCATTCCCAGTGACCATCCAGGCTGTCCTGGGATTGAACCCTGCTTCCCTTTGCTATTTTGTGGATTCTGCAGCTGTAGAATTTGTTGAGAGCCATTTTTATAGGTCCTTGGAGGGACCTGGGTAGGGGGAGCTCAAGCAAGTCCCTGCTTTCCAGGCTCCAGCTTGGCTCCACCCACATTTAGATGTTTCTTAAACTCTGTGTGAGAAGAATATGAACTGAAAAAACAGAGGATACTTAAATCACAGCCCTCTGGATTGAAACTAGTCTATATTAATATAGACTTGGTAGGACTAGAGCCATGTGTTACATAGGTTATAAGCTTTTACTGCAGCAAGAATGTGAAAATATAGGTTAAAAAAGTAAAATTTGCTAACTCTTAGAAGTAGCGTTCAATAAGCATTTTTTCAAGCTTCCAGATTACAGTGTGAGCACTGGTGCTTGAAATTTGTGAAGGCTTGTTTGCTGTTATGTAGGATAAACATTACAAAATAATATTTCATATTTCTACAGCACCTTATGTTTACAAACAACTCTTTGCAACCTTATACCTCAATGAACAGAATACATTGATATGTGGAGCAAAAAGAATATATAGTCAGAGAGAAAAATGAAAACTACAGTTACATCTTGTATCTTTTCCCTTTAGATAATTATTATAGTATCTATAGCTCAAAATATTCATGCCAGCTTGGGTCTTGCTGGGGATGGATTCAGAACCAACCCATATATGGTACGTACCTTGATGGGACAGACAGTTATGATAGCTTCAGGATGAGGTCAACTTTAGAGTGTTTTCCCCCTATCATAGCAAAAAAAAAGTAACAAAAAACCCACACCCCTCTAATCTAAATGATCAGCTAAAATTACTCTCCCCCTCCAAATACTAGCTTGTATAAGTAAAGGAGAAAATGACACTATAAGCAAATTGGTGAGCTGTTACACTCAATATTGCTTCCAATCATAAAATTTTCCTAAAGCAAATAAGCACTTCCTTTTCACTAAATAAATTGCAATAATATTATTTTGAATGAAACTGTGATCAAATAGATGTTGATCAAATGTTAATGATATTTGAGAGCAGCATTTTAACACAAATACATTTAAAATAATTTAATTAAATTTAATAAACACATAATAAACATTTAATAAACATTACTATATGCCAGTGAGTATGTTAGGGGCTAGACTTACAAAGACAAAAATGAAAAACAGTTTTCGCCCTCAAGAAGATTAAGTTAATTAATTAATCTTAAGTTCTTTCTGTATTTGAATTCTTTGGAGGTATATCTAGCTTCTGTTCTAAGGCATATATTCTGCTTATGAAATTTTGATCAAAGTTCTAATTTTATTCCTTACCTCTTCTTTCAGTGTGTTCATTCAAAGTCTTCCAACTGCTCTGAGTTCAAAAGTATTCTACAGAAGATTTAGCATGCATATATGTATGTGTATGTTTGCATTTGGGAATGTTGTGGTATAGGATTAACATTCTAAATTTTACTTGAAAAACGTTTTTTGGTTTCTTTGTGCATCAGTTGACTCTTAAGTGGATAAGTTGACTCTTAAGTGGATTCCCAGGGTCTATGCTAGGACTGGGGATACAAAAACAAAAGTCTAAAGAAACAGCGAATCTAAAAAGTAGCCCCTGCCTTCAAAAAGATTACATTCCACTGGGGACACATGTACATAGATACTTTTATACAATATTAATAATAATAATAACAATCCTTGGATTCCTTTTCTGGGAAGACAATATTAGTGAGGAGTTAATGGGGGGCAGTTTGCAGGGGAGATGTCTGGCAAAGTTCATGTAAAAGAATTATGTGCTTCCTTGTTTTTATGTCTCTTCCTGTGGATCCCAAGAATTTTTAATGAGATTAGGAAGTATACAAAAGGCTCGTAAAGACTCAATACATTGGTAGCTTTCTATTCCTTTGTGTAGACTCTTAGAATAGTTTAAAGCATATTTTTTTTCCTTTTTTTTTTTACTTTGAGTGGGCTATATAATGTTAGTCAAAGGGTAGAAAAGAAATTGACCTTTTAGTTTATGTCTCTGCCCTCAGGAAGGAACAAATTTCTCACATGTCACACAGCTGAGATTCTATCATATTTTAAAAGATCTTCAAAAGGAGGATATTCAACGATACCTCCCCGCCCCCCACCCTTCTGTTAACTGCTTCTAGTTTAACAGCCCATAAGGTCGTAGAGGGCTGCCATATCTCTAACTTAAATCCTTTATATATTGTAAATTAAAGCCATTTCCTTTCCTTCTGTACTCAATGGAGACAGAGAAAAGCCATTTTCCATCTCTACACACTAACACTTCCTTTCCTTGAAATTCTTTATTATTACTACTACTGCTTTTATTGTTTTAAGTTTGTTATTAAAAAAAAAACTTTCAGCCTTCTGATCAGTAAGCTAAAACATTCTATATAAATGTCTGAGTTAATTTGAAGTGATCTTTAAGTCTTCTGCAAAAAAACTACTCATTTTTGTGTTGGGTTATTAGAATAAAATAATGTTGATTGTATCAATTTTACTATTCTTGAGTCTCCAGGGGTAAGAGGGTTACAAAAATTTTGTGGACTTACACATTTTTTTCCTATTTGCATCTATTTAAATGCTATTGTTCTGCTCTAAGAGCAATTTGTCTAAACAACAGCTGCAATAGTAAAATCTGCCTATATTTTTGAAAATTCGTGATACTTTGAGAAGTAACTGACCTCTGAAAACAAACAAATAAAAAGCACAATAGTGAATAAAAAACATATTTCAGTCAACTATTATCTCCATCTGAATATAGCAGACATGCAGCCTGGTAGACAATAGAAGGCTCTTTCACAAATTATTTGGTAGCACAGAGGCGCCTAGATCCCCAAAGCCACAGTAAATACTAAACACTGAAGCTGTTATTCAGTGGAGAATTTGCATGGGGAAGCAAAGGTATTCAAAACAAGTGTTTCACAGCTCATAAACACAAGCACTGGTCTTCGTTTCTGTGACTGGATTGAAAAATTCAAGCTACATCAACTTGTACTGTGGAATAATTTACATAATATTTTTCCTTATGAAAATTTTATTCTTTCAAGTACCTGACTGCTGTTAGCATTTTCTTGGCATTGGAAAATGAAATCTTTCATCTGAAAATATGTTGTAATCTGTGTGTTAGAAAATATTCCTATGCTCCATCAGCATTATATCATATAACATATTATGTTCAGAATAAGTAAGTACTGAACCAATCACAGATTATTCATTTGAAGAAATAGATTGAAACTTTAAGGTATGTTAAATTCAAATATTATTAATAATGGACGAATTTCCTTATTTTTCAGACAAAGAAACAATCCTCTCACCCCCAACTTTCTGACTACTTCTAGTTTCATTGCCCATGAGGTCAAGGAGGACTTTCAAATCTTTAACCTAAATCATTTATATATTATAAGTTCATTCCCTTCCCTTCTGTCTTCAATGTAGACAGAGAACAGTCATTTGCCATCTTAATACACCAACACTTCCTTACTTGAAAGTTGTTACTATTATGTTTTCAATGTTTATTACTTAAGGAAAAATAAAAACAGCCACTTTCTTGGCAATGCACAAAGAAGCAAAAGCCCATAGATGAAGAGTGACTTCTTCAAAGTCACACACCTAGAAAACAAGGCCCAGGAGGCTTACTGATTTGTCTAATGTTATACAAGTTAACAATTAAAGGTGGGAATTGATGCCACAGTTCTTTCCATCATGCTGCATATACTTTGTAGGGAGAAAAATGATAAATTCTACAAAAGTTCTCCCTCCAAAAGCAAACATACTTTTTATTTTGGGGTTTGGAGGGTTTGGGGGTTGGGGGGATAAGTGTGGTTCTGAGATCTTAAACTTCATTAAATACATGTAAAATTATGAAACTACTTGAACAATGATAATATTTACTATGCATATCCAAATGAATACAAACTAGATAATCATTGACTCTGGTAATGGATGAAACATTCCAAAATAAGAAATGTTACATTGTAATGAAAATAAACTGATTCAGATTTTAAACTGACTATTAAGGGAAAATGGTATGGTAAAGATTTAAATGTGTATTTTTGTGAGATTAATAACCACCTCAAAAAAGTAAAATTTGACATTTTTAGATTTGTCAAATTCTTAAATGGGTACAATGATAAGAATGATGATGTCCTGAAGTAGCACTAAGTCTTAGATGCACTTTATGTCCTTGAATATGTTGCCAAACCTCTTGCCAAGCCACTTCCCTCGTTTTCCCCAAAGATTCTAGGCTTTTATTAGAGCTATTTTACTTCCTCTTCTGTCCAATGGTGGTTAAGGATCTATTCGAACAATCCAAGGCAAAGCTGTTTCTTTCCATAGTTTCCTTTTTCATTTTTAAGAGATCCTCTTGCCATCTGGAAGACATTGATGTGGATTCTTCTAAGGCTAGGGATATCAAGTTTACACCTCACAACTCCTCCCCAGGTTGTCTTTTTTTAGGTCTATTAAATTAGTTATAGGTCTCTTAAGCTGACCGTTAAGGGAGTTTGTCTATCCATAAGGTAGCAGGATGGTTTCTAGAACTGTTTTGTAACTTTCACTTAAACTAATAAACTCACATCATATATATGTTACCATGATCGACAGCTACCTTGAATAATCACCCAGTCCAACCACACAAACATGGAAACTTCCTAAGTATATGTATTTCTCTTATAACCAAATCTTTGTTTATTATTTTCCTGAATTATTTTCTTGCCCAAATTGGCTAAGATGCAACCTAGTCTAGTAACATTGATAAATTACTTTTCAATAATTCACTCAGTTAACAAGCTGACTCTGTGTTTCTTCTTTGTTTTCTGAAGACTAAACAAGAAGAGCAGTTACATCAACCCTGGACAAATTTGGGTTGCATAAAGAGAAAGAATGCATTTAATGCTGGAATAAAAAAAAATCCTAATTGGTTTCCAAAGTAGATCAGGGAATACTTGTGTTTGTTGATCTTCAAGAAAACTTCCTTGATGTAAGTTACTTAATCCTGGTAAGTTAATCTGCTTTCCTAATAGGATGATAACCCTTTTCTGTAACTTGCTTATTGATTGCCTATTTGAAACTTACAATCTTTTAAAGAGACTACTCACATACTCAAAGGTGAAGTAACGAGTCCAGGATTTGAAACTAGGAATTCCTGATTCTGAGATAGCTCCTTATGTATTCGATTATATTTCTAAGAAAAGACAAGACAAATAATAATGTGAATGAATGAATGAAAGTATAGTCAGTCAATAAATATTTATTAAGCACCAACTACATGCCTTACACTGTACTAAGTACTGGTGATACAAAAATAAAGCTAAAAAAAGTCCTTGTCCTCCAGTTCACAGTCCAAAGGGGAAGATAGCATGAAAACAACTATGTAAAAATAGCTTTATAAGAAGATAGAATTTAAATAATCTGTAGTGAGAAGACACTAGATTTAAGAAGGATCAAGAAAGGATTCTTGTTGAACATGAGGTTTTGGCTGGGACTTGAAGGATACTAGGGAAGCCAGTAGGTGGAGATGAAAAGGGGAGGATTTCAAGCATTGGGGCAGGCAGTGAAAATGCCTGGAATCAGGAGATGAAGTTTCTTATTCTAGGAACAGAAAGGGGGGCAATGTCACTAGATCTAAGAATTCATGTGTGTGGGTGGGAGGTGGGAGGGTGGAGAGCGCAGAGTAAGTTTCGTTTATGTTTAAGAAGAATGAAAAAAAGTAGGGAAACATGTTAGGTAGAGTTTTGAAAGCCAAATAGAGGATGTTATGTTTGATCCTGGAGGCGATAGAGATCCACAGGATCAGATTTGTGCTTTAGGAAGATCATTTTGACAGTTGAGTAGAAGACTGTCAAACAATGTGTTAAAACTGATTTTCTAAAATAAAAAGGAAACGGTACAAAGTTACTGAGACATTTATGATTTAATTTGCAAAGCTAGCGTTTGCTTACTAGATCAGGTCACCTGACTCCTCAAAGGTCAGAGACAAGGAGTGCTTTACAGAGATTTTTTTTTATAACAAAAAAGGAATAAAAAATGACAAAAGTTTGTTTTGAACATAATTCAATTGGACAAGGCAGGTCACCTGACAGGTTAGCTTCTCCCAGACTTCTTAATTCTATGTCAGACATACTTTCTTCCAGGGGGTAACTTTTGTAACCAGAACCTGGGAAAGAAGAACTTGTGGTCAGTAGTTAGTGTCATCTCTAATTTTCCTTAATAGAATCCATGACTCAACTTAGACTCTAGCTTAAAAAAAGAAACATGGATTTAATTTAACTTCTGGCTAATCTTTCTCCAACTATGAGAAAGGTGAACTTGGCCTCTGATCAATCCTGCCTTCTGCTTAGCTTTGGTCAACCTCCCTTTCTGCTAGAAAGGAGGACTTAACCTTTTGGAAAAAAACCTTATAATGATTATTTTATTCTTCTAAATTATCTGCTATTAAATGATAAAGTCTTCCCAACCTATCTATTAGCTAAATTTATAGGTAAACTAGACTTAAGAGACTATCTATGTTAGTCTAGCTTAGTTTAAGATTGCCACTTTCTAAAAAAAGATTTCCTATATTCAAACTTAAAAAAGAAATCAAAAAGAGCTGATTTCTTTTTTTCAAATGTGCTAAGCATTGAGGATACAAATACAAAACAAAAGCAAAAACAAATAAACAAACAAAAATAAAGTACAGGACTTCAAAAAGCTTAAGTTACAATAGAAGGATTCAATATTTATGAGGAAATGATGACCAGGGAAGGGATTTTTCATTTGTAAAAATTGAGGAATGGAGTCATCAATGAGATAGCACTGTATGGAAGTCAGCTAAATTTAACCAACATTTTCTCATTTGAGACTCACAAGAATCTTTGTTCTAAGTTTTATAGTTATTCATAATATGCTTATAGAGGATAGGAAACCGAGTATCAGAGAAGTTAAATAACTATCTCATGGTTATAGTATTGTATTTTGGGTTTGAATTCAAATTTTATGACTCCAGATCAGAATTCTATCTACTTCAAAATCCTCAAACACATCCTGTCTGGTTTGGACATTGGCTAACTTGGGGAAAATTCTAAAATTCATGACCCTTGGAGGCTTTAAGTTGGAACATTTTGAGTCTGTAATCCTACTGTACCATTGCAAAAGAGAGAGAGAGAGAGAGAGAGACAGAGAGAGAGAGAGACACAGAGAGAGAGAGAGAGAGAGAGAGAGAGAGAGAGAGACAGAGAGACAGAGAGACAGAGAGACAGAGAGAGACAGAGACTCAGTGGAATAACAAAGGAAGATTGACACACAATAAAAGAAATGACACTGCCAAAACAATGTATAGAAAGGGGACATATCTGGTCTGTTGTAATAAGGCAGTTAGCTGGCACAATGGAGGAGTATGCTAAATGTAGAACTGGGAAGTGCTAAGTTCAAATCTCATCTAAAATGCTTACTGGTTGTAAGGTGCTGGACAAGTCACAATATTCCCCAGGTTCAGTCTACAAATCTGTAAATTAAAGATAAAATGTGCATCACGAAGTTGTGATGACAAATATACATCACATTTCAAACTTTACCTTAGTAATATTTTTACATCTCTCCAATTACACATAAAGATAATTTTCAACATTAATTTTTTGTAAAATTTTGAGTTACATATTTATCTCCCTTTCTCGCTTCTCTCCACCCTCCCCAAGACAGCAAGCAATCTGATAGAGGTTATACAGGTACAATCATGTTAAACATATTTCTACATTAGTCATATTGTGAAAGAAGGATCAGAACAAAATGGAAAAACCATGAGAAAATAAGGAAAACAAAGTGAAAATAGTATGTTTCAATCTCCATTCAGACTCCATAGTTCCTTCTCTGAACATTTTTAGCATTTTCCATCACTAGTCTTTTGGAATTGTCTTAGATAATTGCATTGCTGAGAAGAGCTATTTCTATCATAGTTAATCATAGCAAAATGTTGCTATTGCTGGTTCTGCTCACTTCACTCAGCTTCAGTTCCTGTAAGTAAGTCTTTCCAGGTTTTTCTGAAATCCACCTGCTCATCATTTCTTATAGCACAATAGTATTCCATCACATTCATATACCACAACTTGTTCAGCCACTTCCCAATTGATGGGCATCCCCTCAATTTTAAATTCTTGTCCACCACAAAAAGAGCTGCTATGAATGCTTTTCTACATGTGGGTCCTTTTCCCTTTTCTTATTTCCTTGGGATACAGCCCTAGAAGTGGTATTGCTGGATTACAGGATATGCATAGTTTGATTGCCCTTTGGGCATAGTTCAAATTTCTCTCCAGAATGGTTGGATCAGTTCATAACTACACCAAAAATGTATGTGTTCCAATTTTCCCACATCTTCTACAACATTTATTATTTTCCTTTTCTGTCATAATAGCCAATCTGATAGGTGTGATGTGGTAACTCAAAGTTGTTTTAATTTTCATTTCTCTCATCAATAGCAATTTAGAATATTTTTTCATATAATTATAGATAGTTTTAATTTCTTCATTTGAACAATGCCTTGCATATATCCTTTCACCATCCATCAATTAGGGAATGACTTGGATTGTTATAAATTTAACTAGGTTCTCTATATATTTGAGAAATGAGGCATCAGAAACACTGGGTGTAAAAAAAAAATATTTCCCAGCTTTCTGTTTTCCTTCTAATCTTGTTTGCAATGGTTTTGTTTGTGCAAAACCTGTTCAATTTAATGTAATTAAAATCATACATTTTGTATTTCACAGTGTTCTCTATCTCTTGTTTGGTCATAAATTCTTCCCTTCTCTGTAGATCTGACAGGTAAACTATTTCTCACTCACCTAATTTTCTTATGGTATCATCCCTTATGTCTAAAACACGTACCCATTTTGACCTTACCATGCTATAGGCTATGTGATGTTGGTCTATGCCTGTTTGCTATCATACCATTTTCTAGATTTCCCAGGAATTTTTGTCAAATAGTAAGTTCTTGTCCCAGAAGCTGGAGTCTTTGGGTTTATTGAACAGTAGATAACTACAGTCATTGAATACTGTGTCTTGTGCACCTAACCTATTCCATTGATCCAACATTCTATTTCCTAGCCAGTACCAAATAGTTTTAAGGATTGCTGCTTTAGAATATAGTTTTAGATCTGATGGCTAGGCCACCTTCTTTTGCATTTTCCCCCATTAATTCCCTTCATATTCTTGAATTTTTATGCTTCCAAAGAATTCTGTTACTATTTTTTTCTAGCTCCATAAAATATTATTGTATAGTTTGATTTGTGTGGCACTGAATAAGTAAATTAATTTAGGTAGAACTGACATTCTTATTATTATAGTTCAGACTCCCCATAAGCAGCTGATATTTTTCTAGTTGTTTAGATCTGACTTTATTTATGTGGAAAGTATTTTGTAATGGTGTTCATATAGTCCCTGGGTTTGTCTTGTCAGGTAGACTCCCAAATAGTTTATATGGTCTACAGTTATTTTAAATGGAGCATTTCTTTCTATCTCTTGCTGCTGAGCTTTGTTGTTAATATGTAGAAATACTGATGATTTGTGCAAGTTTATTTTATATATTACAACTTTGCTAAACTTGTTAGTCATTTCAAGTAGTTTTTAAGTTGTTTTTCTAGGATTCTCTAAGTATACAATCACATAATATGCAAAGAGTGATAGTGTTGTTTCCTCATTGCCTATTCAAATTTCTTAATTTTCTTTTTCTTCTTTTATTGCCAAAGCTAACATTTCTAGTACAGTATTGAATAGTGGTGATAATGAGCATCCTTGTTTCATCTCTGTTCTTATTGTGAATACTTCCAGCTTATCCCCATTACATATAATGTATACTGATGGTTTTAGATAGATGCTATTTATTATTTCAAGGAAAAATCCACATATTCCTATTCCTATGCTCTCTAGTGTTTTTTTTTAATAGGAATGGGTGCTGTATTTTGTCAAAAGCTTTTTCCTCATTCAATGAGATAACCACATGATTTTTGTTAGTTTTGTTATTGATGTGGCCAATTATGCTGATAGTTTTCCTACTATTGAACCAGCCCTACATTCCTGATATAAGTACTATGTGGCCATAGTGAATTATCCTCATGATAAATAGCAGTAATCTTTTGTATTATTTTCTTTGAAATTTTACATTAATATTTGTTAGGGAAATTAGTCTCTTAATTTCTTTCTTTTTTGGCTCTTCCTGGTTCAGGTATAAGTACCATATTTGTGTCATAAAAGGAATTTTGGAGGACACTTTCTTCACCAATTTTTCAAAATAATTTATATAATATTAGAAATTTTTAAAAAAAATGTTTGATAGAATGCATTGAAATCCATCTGATTTTTTTCTTAAGGAGTTCATTTTTAGCTTGTTCAAATTCTTTTCTAAAATGGGGTTTAGTATTTTATTTCCTCTTCTGTTAATCTGGGCAATTTGCATATATATATATATATATATATATATATACATGTGTGTGTGTATATATATGTATATATACATATATATATTCATCCATTTCCATTAGATTGTCAGATTTATTGGCATACATTTGGGCAAAAATAGCTCCTAAGTATTACTTTAATTTCCTTTTCGTTGGTGTTGAAGTCACTCTTTTCATTTTAGATACTGGTAATTTGATTTTCTTCTGTTTTTTTAAAAAAATCAAATTAACCAAAAATTTATCTATTTCATTTCTCCCCCTAAAACCAACTCTTTGTTTTATTTATTAATTCAATAGTTTTCTTGCTTTCAGTCTTATTAATCTCTCCTTTGATTTTCAGAATTTATAATTTGATATTTTTAATTTGTTCTATCCTTTTTGGTTGCATGCCCAATACAATGATCTGTTTCTCTATTTTATTCATGTAAGCATTTAGAGATATAAAGTTTCCCATAAGAATAGTTTTGGCTACATCCCCTAAGTTTTGGTATGTTGTCTCATTGTCATTCCCTTTGATGAGATTATTGATAATTTCTATGATTTTTTTGTTCGACCCACTCATTCTTTAGGTTTAGATTATTTAGTTTTCAATTAGTTTTTAACCTGTTTTCCTTGGCCCGTCACTACATGTAATTTTTTATTGCATCATGACCTGAAAAGAATGTATTTAATATGTATGCCTTTCTTCATTTGATTGTGAAGTTTTTATGCCCTACTACACGATCAACTTTTGTGTAGGTGCCATGTACTGTTGAGAAAAAGTATGGTGCTTTCTATCTCCATTGTTTTTTTTTTTTTTCCCCAGAGGTCTATCTTATTTAACTCTTCTAAAATTCTATTCACCTCCTTTACTTCTTTCTTGTTTATTTTGTGGGTAGTTTTATCTAGTTCTGAGAGAGGGAGGTTGAGATCCCCCACTAGTATAGTTTTGCTTATCTATTTTTTCCTTTAACTCAACTTTTCCTCTAAGAATTTGGATGCTATACCATTTGGTGCATATGTGTTTAGTACTAATATCACTTCATTGTCTATGGTGCCTTTTAGCGAGATGTAGTTTCCTTCCTTCTCTCTTTTAAATAGATCTGTTTTTGCTTTTGCTTCATTCGAGATAAGGATTGCTACCCCTGCTTTTTTTTTTCAACATAACCATAATATATTCTGTTCTAGCCTTTTACCTTTACTCTGCTTCAAATGTGTTTCTTGTAAAGAACATATTGGAGGATTCTAGTTTTTAGTCCACTTTGCTATTCAGTTGAATTTTATGGTGGAGTTCATCCCATTCACACTCACAGTTATGATTACTTACTATGTATTTGCCTCCATCTTATTTCTCTCCTCTTTATACTTCTCTCTCCTTCCTTTCACCTTGACTCCCTTCACCAGGATTTTGCTTCTGACCACCAGCTACCTAAATCTGCCCTTCCTTCTATCAAGCCCCCTATATTAATTCCCCCTTCCACTGACACTTCTGTACTCCCTTCTCTCAACCCCCCCCCAACCTTTCTCTTTTCTTTCCTCTTCCTCCTTCTATTTCCCTATTGGGTAAGATAAATTTCTATACCCAACTGAGTGTGTATGTTATTCCCCTTTGAGCCAAACCTAATTAGTGTAAGGTTCACCCTCTCCTTTTTTTATCTCTACCGTAGTAGGTTCTTTGTGCCTCTTCATTTGATGTGATTTATTTACTCCATTCAGCCTCTCACTTTCCTCTTCTCCCAACAAAATATTTTCTTCATATCTTATTTTTTATATCATCAGATCAATAACTTATACTCATATCTTCTTCCTCATATATACTCATACCTTCTAGCTGCCTTAATAGAGATATAGTTCTCAAGAGTTACAAGTATTATCTTCCTGTGTAGAGAAAACATTTTAAGGCTTATTGAATAACACTTTTTTTCTTTCCTGTTTATCTTTTTATGTTTTTCTTGAGTCTAGTGTTTGAACATCAAATATTATTCAGTTCTTGTCTTTTCATCAGAAAAGTTCAAAGCCCCATATTTCATAAAATGCCCATCTTTTCGCCTAAAAGATTATCCTTAGTTTGTCTGAGTAGTTGATTCTTGGATGTAATCTAAGCTCCTTTGCCTTCTGGAATATCATTATCCAAGCAATCTGATCCTTTAATGTATAAGCTTTTAAGTCATGTGTAACACTGCCTCTGGCTCCTTAATTTGCAAATTGTTTATTTCAGGCTGCTTGCAGTATTTTCTCTTTGACCTGTTAATTTTGGAACTTGGCTACAATATTCCTTGGACTTTTCACTTGGGGGTCTATTTTAGGAAGTGATCAGTGGATTCTTTCAATGACTCTTTTACCCTCTGGTTCTAGGATATCAGGGAAGTTTTCCTTGAAAGTTTCTTAAACTATGCAGTCCAGGCTATTTTTGATCATAGGCTTCAGATAGTTCAATAAATATTAAATTATCTCTCCTGGATCTATTTTCCAGGTCAGTTTTTTCCAATGAGGCATTTTACTTTTTCTTCTTTTTTCTCCTTTTGATTTTGTTTGACTGATTCTTGGTGTCTTATAGAGTCATTAGGTTCCACTTGCACATTTCTAATTTTTAAGGAATCATTTTTTTCAGTTACCTTTTATACCACCTTTCTATTTGGCCAGTCCTACTTTTAAACGATTTGTCTTCTTCAGTGGATTTTTGTGCTTCCTTTTTTTAAGCTGTTGACTCTTTTCATAAATTTCCTGCATAACTCTCATTTTTTCCCAATTTTTCTTCTACTTTGCTTACTTGAATTTTAAGATCCTTATGAGCTCTTCCAATAAGACTTTTTGGGCTTGAGATAAACTCATATTTCCCTTTGCAGTTTCACATGTAGGTATTTTGGCATTGTCCTCTTCTGTGTTGGTGTTTTGATCTTCCCAGTTGCCATAGTAGCTTTCTATGTTGAAGGCTCTTTTCTGTTTCTTACTTTTTAAAGCCTATTTTATTACTTTTAAAGTTGAGCTCTTTTCCTGGGACAGAGGGGGCACTATCCCAAGCTTCTCATTCTAGGTACCAGAGACCTGGTCACTGCCTTTCCAGGCTGGGGCCTCAGGTGCTTGAGGCTTATCTACTATGCTGTGGTGGCCAGGTCTAGTTGCATCTGTCATGTTGGGTTTCTAGGGCTCACAATTTGCCTTCGGGGCTGGGACTGGAGGTATCACAGCTGGCATGCTGAGCCAGGACCAAAGGTCCCCTGTTTCTTATCTGTGTTGTGGCTCATGAGTCTCCTATGGCTACACTTCTGTTTTATCCAAGTGAGACATCTTCCCTAAAGTCCTTCCAACTTATCTTTTAGGTAGAAAATTATTTCACTCCATATTTTTGTGGCTTCTATTGCTCCAGAATCCATTTAGAGGCTTGATTTGATGTTGTTTCTGAAGGAAACTGGGGAAAGTTCAGGCAACTTCCTTGCTTTTCTCCTCCATCATGGCTTAGGCCCTCCCATCTTTCAACTTTAAAGTGTTATGTAAGGTTCTCCTCATCGTTATCATGATTATTATTAATATTAAGGGAAGGAAGCTTACTTCTACCAGAGGATTTAAGACTTACAGTAAACATTTTCCATCCCTTTGGGGAGAATTGGTTTATCAATACTCAGAGCAATGGAACTTGAAGCAATTCTCTTTCTTTTTTGAGGGTCATAAGTCAGCATTTATTGTTTAAGTTGAAGAACAGGTTATGAAATGGTGGGGGGGTACGGGAAAGGGAAGAAGGGAGGAGAACAAGAGCCTCTCATCTGTGTCTGCTCTAGACAGGGTTGATCCTGATTTCTCAGCCTTGGTCCAGGGCACACAATGAAACACATGATAAGATGAGGTTCTGGGGGTACATGTTTAGGAAAACATCATGGGGTGGCTACAGTTGCACATCCAACCAGAAGTGGGGGCTGGGATTCTCCTTCGATTAGTGGCACCACTTCTTTTTAGGAATTGAAGCATAGTGATAAGTTTCATCCCACTTATTTCAGCTCTTATAAAACATTCTTGTAGTTAAAGTCTTTATGCTAAAGAATTCCTTCATCACTAGTCTAAGTTCTTGTACTTTGCTTCTGGTTTCTTTGAATATGCATCCAACTTGTAAGCTGCCTTCTCAAGAACTTCTCAAGAACTCCTCAATTAAAGTGATCTGATCCAGATAAGGCTGAAGTACTGTATATTTCTGGTTTAAGTCCTTTAGATTTACTTCAATATATTTCATTTCTAGATACTTCAAGCTAGTCTATTTGTTCATATTTTTCAGAGGTTTATGGTCTTCACTGGTGGCTGTCAGCTCACCTGTAAAATACGTTGCCATTTTGGAGAACATGTCCTGGCACTGCCCCGTGATGTCTGCCTTGGCAAGCTCCGTAGCCTCCTAGGCCATCTCCAACATGGCATCATCTAGGCCAGGGAAGGGAGGTTGAAGGATAGAGGGAAGGATGAGAGAGAAGGGGGAGAAAGGGGAAAGGAGAGAGGAGGGGAAGGAAGAGGAGAAAAGGGAAGAGCGAAGAGTCAGAGAAGAAGATAAGGGGAGGGTACCCTTGAAGCAATTTTTAAAGACAATATGAGGTTATCTTGTTTGTTGCATCTTTAAATGGGTGTTTTTGCATTTTTATAAATTGGCTTATCCATATTTAAGATATCTGTGAGTAGAATACCTCTTTAATATATTTCTGTACTTCCCTGCTCCATGTCCTTCACCCCAAAGCATCTCATATACTCTGGCTATGCTTGGCATACTTTTAGTTATTGTTTGTTTTTTGGGGGAAATGTTGTTTTTTTCACAAAGCAGAAACTACGATGAAAGTTATTCAGATAAAGGTCACAACACATATATTAAAATGTGAATCCATCCTTTCAATTTAGAACACTGATTCCTCTACTTTAACAATGAACTTCTTCAAAAGAAAAATATTCCCATCATGTTCAGAAAATGTTCTCTTAAATAATGTTCTTAGATCATATTCAAAATTTCTAAAATTAACAATAGATAATTCTAATAAAGGTACACAAGTGCATAAATGAATAAAGCATTTTTAAAGCACTTACTCTGTGCAAAAACAAATAAACAAACAAACAAACAACTGCTAAGCATTGAGGGTACAAATAGAAACGTGAAATAGTGTATGCTCTCAAGGAGCTCACTTCTAATGGGGAAGATAATGCACACCTAAGATTTCAGCTACAAGGCAAAAGAGAAAGTATCACGGTAGTTGTTGAGGATGGTTGGCCCTAATCCAGGAATTGCTTCCTTGAATGATAATTATATGGATTTAGATGGAAGCAAGTATGGTTACCCCGGTGATATTATCACTCCTAGCTCTCTTGTGCCTATCTGCTTGTTGGTGGTCAGCAGTTGGTGGTGGTGGTGATGAGGAAGATGTTTCCTCAGTTGTTTATCCACTCATAGATAGCTATGGGGTCTGTGCTAGAAATATGTCTAATGGCTTAGGAGATCCTGTTATCCCCAGAGATCTTGAATTCAGGGTCCTGGGCTTTTCCCAGCAGGGTATGAAAGGAGACAGTTGTCAAGGCAGTGGTGGTGGTTTAACTTGCCTAGGACATGCTCCCTCACATCTCTCCTTCAGGATGCTTTTGCCAATCAGTTAAGCTGGCTTGCTTGTGTGTGGCAATTGATGCTGACAGTGAGATAAACAATTAATCTTAAAAATAACAACGTGAATAACAAAAAATATTATTCTATATTTCTTGTCATAGGATCTTAGACTTGGAGATGGATAAGATTTTAAAGTTAATCTAGTCCTATCTTTCATTTTACATTTAAGCAAATAGAGGAAAAGATTCAGTGACTTCCTCAAGATCTTGAAAGTAGGTAGAAGGTAGAAGAGCCAGAATTTAAAGCCATGCTCTCAGACTCTAAATTCAGTATACTTTCCAGTACACTATTCTGCCCCCAGATATTGAAGAATAAAGCTGTCAGCCCCATCAGGACAGGTAGGTATCCTATCCATTCATTCAGTGGCAGTCCCTGATGAGGCTTTGCCTGTCAGGTACCTCAGCCTACTCTAGATAGTATTCCTTTCACTTGTGAAAGGATATAAGTCCAATATGGATACCAGAGTCATAGGGGCTAGGGAATAGAGGTACATGACATAAAACCATAAAGGAACCTTTGTGACCCCAACATAAATGGGGTGACATAGGCTCTGGACTCACCTCCTGCAAAGGAGGACAGGTGGAAGACAGCAAATGGGTATGAGATGTACTACCACAATGAGCTCATCCTCTCTACGTCCACAAGTTCTCAATCCTTTTTTCCTATGGCTAGAATGTGAAGAGGACATGGGTAGGTACCTAAGAGGCAAGAGGGAGTCAGCAACCAAGCCCTTGTTTGCTAAGCAGAATCAAGCCCTCTACCTCTAGCCCAGCAACAGCAAGCTCTCTTTCTAAAATATTCCCCAAAGCCTAGAGACACTTTCCTTTGTTTTCAATGGAAAAGAAAAGTGAATGCACTTATTTACAAGTTGTATTTTACAATAGCCCACAAGTTTGACATTTGCTTCATTGTTCCCCTGTATACATTCTGCCACAGTTTTGTTGTGAGGGAGTGTGTGTAGAAGCTGCTAGGTGGATGTGCCCCCCATATTGGAAAATTCTCCTCTAGATGCCTTGAGAGGCCAAGAGGATATACCTATGATACTGGAAACAAAAAAATAGTTATTACAAATATTGAACAATACAATGATAACTATGTTAAAGTATTGGAAGAGTTCTCATGTGGAAGAGAACTTAGAATTGTTCTGCTACTAAAAAATTTAAAAAAAAAATTAGAATTAGGAAAAGACTATTATAAATACCCAAATGAACTACAAAGGACATATGAAGGATGACACTATCTGTATCCACAGAAAGAACAGCAAAATAGAAGTGTATATAGAATGATTTTACACACACACACACACACACACACACACACACACACATACACACACACACATACACATACCCACACATACAGATTTGTGTCTAATGGTAGCCATTGCTAGGGTAGAGATGGGGAAAAGGAAGAAAAAAATGCTTACATGGTAACTTTATTAAATATGCAAAAGGAATAACAAGTTGTGCAAATTAGATTTGCAGTTTCATGTGCAATCATCTTATTATTACACTATTTATAAAAATGCATCTTTTATTCCATAAATTAAAAATAAAAAAAGAAAAGCTAGTCATTTATATTTGTCTTTACCTATAAATCTAATTCTTGGCATATGCATTTCATATATTACATAATTTCTTGATCATGAACAGTTTATAGTTGTGAAGATATGCCTATAAGTGCAATATTTTGGGAGATCTTTCTTTCTTCCAAATTTTTTTCTTTAGTGATCTTCATATTCCTGCTACTAGAATCACTAATAAAAAGAAAATGAGGGTGGATATATCAATGGTTCTTTTATTAAAAGTAAAATATATTTCTGACTTTATTTCATCTTTTATATGGTATACTTTTATTCTGATAAAATAAAAATTCTTAATAGTAAATCATTCTCAAAATGCATCTATATATTGATACAAGGTAGACATTGTCATATTCACTATACCAAGGAAAACATGAAGAACAGAAGAAATTAAGTAGAAAAAATTCTCCTGATTCTCATGCCTAGGCTTTATGTAATTGTGTTATACCCTACTGTGTTTCTCTTCTTAAGTTTCAGTGACAATAAGATGATACTAGTTCACAATAATGAATTCTTCCTGAGCCCAAAATTAATATTCTGACCATTTAAAATTGTTCATTTATTTTGCATATTGATTACAAAAGTATTAATAAATAAATTTAGGCTTTTTATAAGGGACTGTTTTTGATACTCCCTCTAGCCATCCTTCCCATTCTCCTTCAGCACTATCCTTAGACTATATAAACAGTTTCTATTCTTACAAAAAATTAAAATTTACCAGTGCTGTAGCTAAACTTCTTGGCCCAAGCTGTCAGCTTGATAATCAAAAAAATGCTCTATATTAAAATATAGTACAAGAAATAATATGTGAATTTTAACAATTGCTATCTAGAAACAAAGTTCCTGTATTTAATATAAATTAGTGATTCATATTCTGTACTCATCAGACCCTATCCTGATTTAATATGTTGGTTTCCAAGCAATGAATTTTAAAAATATGTCGATAATTTGGAAAGCAAAGAGAGAATAGTAACCATAATGGTCAAGGAAATTAAGATCATGCTATATGGTAACTGCATGAAGGAATCTGTTATGTTCATAGTGCTGATGAGAAGATTTAAGAGACTTAAATATGTTCAAGTTATTTCCTTGCCCTGCTCGAATTAATAACAGGATCATTAACGCAAATCTAGAAAAGGACCTTGGTGTCACAAAGAGTCAGAAAATGTTGATAAAGAACAGGTCATGCCAGACTAAATTCATTTCCTTAAAAAAAGTTACTGGGAAAGTGGAATGCTGAGAAAACATAGTTTTATATACTAAGTTACTTAAAATTTAGCAAAATATTTGGCAAAACCTTTCATGTTTTTTTTGGAAAAGATGTAAAGATATGGGTTAGGTGATAAAAATCATTGGGTAAATTTGGAAATTAATGAATAGCCAGACCCAAAGAATAGTAATGATTTGATGTCATTCATGGAAATAGGCCTATAGAAGCATTTCCCAAGGTGAATTCTTGCTTGGTCCTGTGATGTTAAACATGTATTAGATATAAGAACCAATCAGATTAGCAACTGACATGGAAATGGGGAAGACTGAAACAGAATAAAAAATATTCTTATCTTAGAATTTGAGACTAAGCATAAAAATATAAATTTTATTAAGAAAATACTAAAATGTAAAAAGAAAAATATCATGCCTAACAAAAAGCTTCAAAACATAACAAATGGATTTAACAATCAGTAACTATCTTAATATCTGAATGCCACCTTACTATCAGAATGTCAATTCCCTTAATAGCAAAATGAGGTTTTCTAATACAAGACCATAAAATATGTTTAAGGAAGCATTTGCATGTTCAGAATAAGCTTAAAATTTTGTGTTCCCTTGCCACAATTTTTGGAGGAGGGAGCCCTTTAAAAGTCATATTTTATTCTAATTTCCCAAGAAACAATAATTTTCTCAAAATATATGTGTCTCCTATCCTTGGTTTCTACTCTGATTTAACTAAAACATCATTAATTAAAGACATGAATTTGTTAAGACTATCTATGATCTTATATCATTCAATCCATCAGTCAACAGACATTTTATTGACTACTTTCTATGTGCCAAGCACTGCACTATGTGCTTGGAATAAGAAGAGAAAAATGGGATAATTCTCACCATCACCAAGTTCACATTTTCACATTTCATTAATATTCTGGAGACCATATTTCTGGAAATAAGAATTCTAGAATTGCTCAATCTGAGATTCAGATTAGTTTAATGTATGTCTGAAGAAAAATCTACCTTCTATTAGAAAAAAAAATGTTAGAGTGTGTGTGTATGTGTGTGTGTGTGTGTGTGTATGTGTGTGAAAATGTTTTAGCGTCTCTTTGGTTTGTATCATTTATACAAAAGCTGCAATATGTCTCTACTTATTAAACAGTTTTCAATTTCTTGTACAGTAGCTGGCTCTCATTTTCTTAAACACAGCATAATCCAAGTACCATGTTACTTCAGAAATTCCTTCTAATTATTAAAAGCATAGCTTTATGATAATTTTTGAAATACAATTTCAACAATATAGAAATATTAACACAAAACACTAACATAATCAAGATATCAAACCAACCACATTTTTATTATTATCAATCCTATATTATTAGTGTAGTTCATGAAAGCTCAAAGAATCCTTATTCCCAATTGTAATTTGCAAAGATGACTTAGGTTTCCAGAGCTAGGCTGGTTATATTTCACCTTTGATATCCTAGTGGTACACCCTTAGGATGACAGGGTGGAAGGGGTGGGAGGAAAGGAACCTTTTTCTAATTCCATTGGTTAGAGTCTTCATTGGTATCAGCTGAGAATAGTTTAGTTAGATAGTATTAACTCTCTTAGAAAGAGATATTTACTAAGTTATTTAAGAAAGTTTGATAGAAAGCATCTCCCAAAATCTGTGACACATTTTGTCATAGAGTCCAGAAAAAACACGAGCTCAAGTTTAAAGAATATGTGTCAAAGAGGTAACAGTTCCTATTTGCTGAAAGTCCTTTTATCTCATCCATAGGTGATCAAAAAATCCTCCCTAAAGATGGTGAAACTGAATCAATTTCTTCTTGGCTTCTAATTGAGAAGAAGATTCCACTTGATCTGGCGATACTGCTAGGGCCCCAATGTAAACAAGTGAAGTCTAAAATTTTCTGGAGTCTTGGAAGCTTGCAAGGTTGTCCCCTGACACAAATTGGGGAGAATGGAGACCAATGCCAAACCTGAGCTTTCTCTTTCTCCTTGAGGTAGTTGTTTATCAGAGGCCTTCTAGAAAGCTACATTTGTTCCAACTTATAAAAGTTAATTCCCTCTCAACTCTCTTCATAATTTATAATTGGTCCCTTGGACTTGGTCAGGTTTCTTAACCTATCCAAACATAATTTCTGTGAAATGTCATTCTAGTTTTTAGGAATTTTACCACTCGCTTTCTCAAATCTACTCTGTCTTTTTTTTCTTTCTCTTTCCACGTGCCATATTCTAGATGAACTTATTCTGATTTCTGTTTAGGCCCTTCTCAGAAATTAAGATTATCCTTCTTCTTGTGACTAAGGCATTTAGTTTCTCCAGGTGAAAGTCATGTTCTGCAGTCATAATTTTCTCAATAGCTTGGCCATATTTCTATTTTCTGAAATCAACTAGGTCTAAAATTGCCTTTACCTCTCTGCTGCCAGTTATATGACCTGGTGTTCATTAGTTCCTGTGGAAGTCCATGCTTGTCACCTCTGGTAGCTGTCAACTAATATGAACACTTTTTTTTGTCCAGATGTTCCTGGGGATTGGGAAGTACTATTTGTGCATGTCATCATTCACTAGTTTCAAATAGAAATTCCCTTTGTGTTCACATACTCTCGTGTTCTTATATATCTCCCGAATTTAGAAATATGTTAAGGAACTTAATTGACCTTCCCATATAAGTCTTTTCTGAATCACACTTTGGTATAGCAATGCTACCTCTCTCCCCACTAGAAAATTGCTTTGCATTTAATTTTCTGTATATATGCTATTTCTTCCCCCAGTAGAATTTAAACTTCTTGAGATCAGGAGCTGATTTTTCTTTCTTCTTCTTTCTAAAATTAATGCTTGTATTGTGCTTTGAATATAGTAAGAATTTAATTATTTCTTATTGAGTTAGACCATTATATCCATTTTATTTAGTACTGTTTATAAAGCCTTCCTAAAGTACTACTGTAAACAACTTTAGCTAAGGTTCATTCTAGTAGTTTGTTGTTGTTTTCTGTCTCCCAACATAAGCTGTGTAAATTTTTTCTGGGGCTTCTATTTTGGTTGTGAATATTTGGCTAGATTCAGGTATTTAAATTTTAAAATTTGGGAGATTTAATTATCTCAGAGATGGATACCTTAGGTATTTTCTTCCCTGCTGCTTTGTATGATGTGTGGTTATTAACATCCAGGTCTGTGTGTGAGCTGAGTTCTGTTCATCAGGGTTAATTGAATAATATACTACTATCTTCTTCATTAGGTGATTCAGATTCAAAACAATGTCCTTTTTCAGAGTGGCAGTTGATACTAGGTTTATGTTAATGTGCTCTTATAATTATTTTTATTTTAGTTAAAGAGTATTTGTCATTAAAGTAGCTTTTTATTTTGTACGTGTATTCGGTAGGAAATGAGGAAATAAATGGCAGCTTAAGAAATGTAGAGTCAACGTAGATCTCTTTACTTTCTGTTGCTACTCTATCTTCCAAGTTATCCTGTAATATAACAGTCATGTTAGATATCTTGGCCACAAAAATCATGTTCAATGTTCACATACTGTTGCCTTTTCTTTTCCCCACAATCTCTGTTTCAAGTGGGTGCATTTACTTCTGTAGCAGAAATAAACACATAGAAAATCTATCATATACTACTGTAGGAATATATATGCTGATGTTTGCCAGCAATGAGACATAGATAAGGGTTGGGCAATAGAGGCAAATTCTCTCAAGTAGGAGAAAATCCTGACATGGTACCATGTATAAGTTCACAAGTCAATTTTGTGCATACTTGACATGCTGGTGGGGGAGGAGTGATGAACAAGCTCTTTAAGTTTGGAGTTCAGGGTTTATTAAAAGGGTTTTGCTTCTCACTATCCTTTTTTTTCCTTGTAGATTAAAGTGTACTTGCTTTATGCTCCATATACTTCTTCTTTTGGGGGGAAGTGTTTGTATGTCAATATGATCTGAGGAAAATGTCCAATTGACAGATATTGTTGATCCTGTCTGGAAACACTTTTTAAGGGACAGGTCATTTAAAAAAAATCAAGATGATGTAACCTATTAACAATACAAAGTGACTTTCCTCAGTCTAGTCATGGGTTACAGTGGTTGCATGTACTATGATCACCACCACTACCAACAGAAACAAGAACACTTTCATTGGAGTATGAATGGATAAAGGAATGAACAAAAAAGAAGTAACAAAGGGTGAACAAAATTATTGCTGTAGCCAACAAAGGGATAACATTTAATGGTGATCGGAGCAAGTTGAAAGGGGGTGTAGAGGGGAAAAGTGAAAGGAGGGAGGGTTAAATTTCCTTCCCAAGTAAGGGATAAGCTATAATTCAGTATCTAATTGACTATGAACTAAATGTCTATCCAAATTTAGTGCTATGTTTTTCACTGGACGCCCAGAATCCAAAGAGCTTATAATTTCCATAAATGAAACTCATTTTAAAGTAACAGGACAAAATCAAAAGACAAGATGGAGGGCTTGTCAGAGGGTTGCCTTTTTTCTGATCAATCTCCCTGAATCTTTTTTTTTTAATTGATATGGTATGCATTTTAACTTTTTAAAAGAAATGTATTTATTTTGATTTATGGAATAAAATAATCATTTTCATAGCATAGAAATGAGCAGAACCAAGAGAACACTGAATTCTATTTTAAGGGATTTTTTGTCAATTAAAGTTGATAATGGCTATTATCAAAAACAATAAAGCACTTTATTAATCTGGTCACTGATTACTGACTTATTAATCTAGCATCAGCCAAATGGACAACTGTGTCCGAAAGATGTCTTTGCCTATGAGTGTAGTCATAGGCCAGATCTACTATAATTTATCATGATTCTCCTATAGCTCTGTCTTGGATGGTATTAATTGAAAACCA
Source organism: Phalanger gymnotis (assembly GCA_028646595.1). NCBI lineage: Eukaryota > Metazoa > Chordata > Mammalia > Diprotodontia > Phalangeridae > Phalanger > Phalanger gymnotis. Next base: position 103,041,929 of record CM053626.1, on the reverse strand, counting down.
TTATATTGCCAATAATAACAAAACAGGGACATTTATAATTATATAGCCTCGATGTAGAAGCAAGCAATACTCATGGACTCCATTATAATAGCAACAAATTTAATTTTTGTACCTGAACTTATTCCTTCCCAGACTTTTTGAAATTGAATAGAGATTTCCAGGAGGGAAAGAAGCTGTTTAAAGGGGAGTGTGATGAGCACATGTGATTAACCAATGTGCATTTAAGATAAGAAGAATACATTTACTTGGTTACAAGAGTGACTTCGGGATAGAGAGGAAGCAAAGATAGTAAGGAGAGTTAACTATTATCAGCAGAAACCAATTATAGGGTCAGCAGCAAACTAACATAGGCTTAATGGCTTAATGTTCACAATTTGTCTGTCTTTTTAGCTACCCTCTGTCAATCTATCTATCTATTTAAATGTCAAATCCATCTATCTGCATCTATTTATCTAGCCATCCTTCCCTGACATGAAGCAATGAGCCCAGTGTGAGACTCTAAAAGAATAATGAAAAAATGACCCACATAAAATAAATTTATTGCTGTTGCTAGGAATAAATTTTACATCTGATACCGTCTGGGTGACCTGAGGTTACTATGGAAAATATTAAACCACAAAGGTTATTAAATAAAAGACACTAGAAATATTTAGTAAGAAACTGAGTGAAAATATTTGTGAAGAGTTGGTGAGAATCCAAGTCATTAAAAATTAGGATTTGGCCTTTTGTGAATTCATTCTTTTTCTCAGACTCAAATATGAACAGCCTTGCACGCAACAACAGCAAAATACTCAAGTTGAAGATGAGATCATTCCAAGTTCTTATATTCTGAATTCCTCTGTTGTTTTGGGAGCCTTGATAGCTTCTGTTTCCTGTTACATCTCTTATTCTTAATTGGTTCAGCATTTTTGCAAAGTGGATTTTTCTTTTTCTCACTAAAAATGTTGTGTGCAAACTCTCATCAGAGTCAATTGATATATTTAAATTTTTAGGGGAAAATTAATGCTCAAAAACCTGCCCAACTTTACAAATTTTATCTTACATTAAAAAATCCATCTCAATGCTGAAAAAGATAAGCTCCATTCATTATCAAATTCTCTTCTTTTAAGGGATATCTTAGGAACTTAAGCAAAATTCTACAGTTGAAGATCCATGGATGATAATTGCTATTGTTTTAAACAACTATTTCTAAAACATTATTAGTAGTTACTTTCAATAGGGTAATCTGGCCTATGACCACTCTTTCGCAGTGTTCTTGGACATATAATATGCCACTGAAGCTTACTTAAGAGAGAAATAATATATGGTTTATTCTCATCAAATCAAAACCATTTTATAAGAATTAAATTCAGCATTTCCTTTCTTCTTCCATGAAAAGGGAGAGAGTCATATTTCAAATACTTAGATGTTTAAAGGAAAATTTGGACATCTTATTTATGACCTACTACAACTGCTTAACTAAAAGAACAAAGAATGTGAGTGACGCTGTTTTGCCAGAGGGAGAAATATGACTTAAAAGCTATCCAGTAGTATTTTTGCTCAGGCTTCAGATGTATTGAGCATGTAGATGTATCAAAAGTATTTTATAAGGAGGTTATATTGAAACTATGGCAAATCATGCTTTTCTTCCAGTCTGAAACGTGTTGTCTTATTACAAAGGAGACATTTTTTTGTGATCTTCAGACAGACTTCATGTACTTGAGTGCTCTAAATCAAGGAAATGAGACAGGATTGTGAGATCTTTCATGTAATCAGATTCTGAAAAATGCTCCCAAACAATTAAAATACTTATTCTCTAAGACACAATGGAGTAATAATAGCTAACATTTATAAAGCGCTTTAAGCTTTGATAAATGTATTTTGTGTTTTTGTTTCTTTTGATCTTGACAGCAATTCTGGGAGATAAGTGTAAATATTATTTCTCATTTTACAATAGAGAGGTTAAGTGATATGCTCAGGGCCACATAGCTACTAAGTATCTAAGCCAAAATCTGAACTCACGTCTTCCTTACTCCCAAGGCCAGAGATCTATCCTCTCTACCACCTAACAGGTAATGGGCAAGTCTAGGTGTCAAGGAGACCTGGGTTTAAGTCCTGCTAGTGATACAGACTGGTTTTGTGACTCTTGGGGAAAAACTTTTTTTTTTTCTGTGTTCTAAGCAACACTTTAAGATTATAAATTTCAGTGCAGTTACTTATCTGCATTAATATAAGGAATCCTTCTACCACAAATCAAAGGTTGTTTCTATTATATGTGTGTATGGATATATGTATGCATGTATATATATATATGTGTGTGTGTGTGTGTGCATATACGTATATCCATACACACAAATATATATAGAGAGAGATAGACACAGACTTGGGTATAGATAGATCTATATGCAGACCTCTGTATAAGATCTAACTATATCAGTATCTTAAAGATACATTATTGGGGATTATCTAAATTTATGTTAATTGATAAACCTTGTTTTCAAAATTGCCATTCTTTAAAATTTTACTTCAGGGGACTTTCCACGTTACCTAATTATGAAAGTAGGAAATGTAGTATTAATGATTCTCAGCAGTCTCATTATTCAGAGGATTCTCTTGACTGTGATAATCCTCTAATTCTCTTGGAGTCAGGCCATACCTCACAAAGGGAAACATTGATTTAAAGATCTAGAACACAGTGAGTTTTTTCTTTAATTATAATACATGCAGAGAAAGAATGGCATTAGTTTTGAAGTAATTGTGTTACAAAGATAAGTAAAACAAAAGGAATATTAATGGTAAAATTTAGGGAAAGAAGAACTTGCAAAAGAAGGAGGAAATAATCATGGTAAGACCTTAGTTTTAATTTAGGGTTACCCACAGGAAGGATATTTATTTTTACGTTAACTTTGAGAAATCAGATTATCACTAATTTAGCAGTTTGACAAAGTCAGGTCCCTCATGACCCATGATGTTGATCATTTCACCAGTTGACGAGTTTTCCTTTATTTACCTTTACAGCTCTTTTACATGATCAATTTTCCCTACTCACATAGATATCACCTTGGCTTGAGCCCTCATCATATTTTACCTAGTCTCCTAACTGATATCCCTGACTCCAGTTTATCCCTGTTCAGTTCTATCTTTTAAATTGTCAACAAGGTGATTTTTCTTTATCAAAGATTTGACCATATCATTTATCTACTCAATCAACTCTAGTGCCTTCGTGTCATGTCTAGAATTAAACACAAAATTTTCCATTTAGGTTTTAGAGCTCTTAACCCTATATTTTCTTCCTCTTAATGGTCATCACTCTCTTTATTGAACTCTGTGATCCAGATAAACTGGCTGTCTCTCTATACCTTGTTCATGACACTCTCTTCCCATCTCTATGCCTTTGAACTGTTACATATTCCCTTCATGTACTCCTTTCACACCTCTGCCTCATAGTGTATCATTCTTCCTTTAAAATGAAGCTCAGGCAATATCTACTTTGTGTTTCTTGATTCTCTCAACTAATAGTGCCTCCTTTCCTAACATTTTTTCTATTTAAATTTTTTCTATTTATTTGTATTTATTATATTTATATTTATCCTACATATACTTATTTAGGTCTTTGCTGTTTCCCCAATTAGAATAGAAGCATTTTGCTTATGTGTATTTTTTTTCCTTTTATTTCATTTGTGTCCTTAAAGGCTGAAACAGAATAGGTATTTAATAATGTTTGTCATTTAATCAATTAATCAATTGATTACTCTTGAATAAATCTCTGACAGTTTTAACATGGGAGTATTGACATATATTTCTAAGTTTTACATAAGACATGGGTAATGTCATAGATAAAATGGTATCATTAATTTGCATAATGTAAGATGTTTTAAAAGATGTGACCATAATGTATTTTAAATATATTATTACATTTGAACATCCAAACAATTCATATGTCTATACTGTAACTCATTAAAATTATTACATGTGTAGTATAAAGAAAAGAGACTCCTACATTTAAAACAGTCAGTGTGATGAATGGAAATTTAGTCACATGACATCCACTAGTTCTTAAAGGAGTTCTACAGTTAAATACCCTGCCAAGAACTTGAATATTTTAGAAGAACTGAACTACAAATCATGTCACAGGTCCTTGGCTCTGTGACTGGATCTGTTTTTTCAGTTTCTACTTCTGGGAGCCAAGATGACTGAGTAAAAAGTAAATTGCTATAACTTTCCCATATTTACCTTCAAAAAACCCATAAAATAATGCCCCAGAACAAATCTTGAAACAATGAAAGCAGTGGAAAGATGGGTTAGAGAGGTCTTTTAGCCCAGGAAAGTTGGAGGATAAGGAAAAAAGGTTCATCTCATCAGGGTAAAAGAACTCCAGGGGAAAAAAAATATCTTCAGGGCCAGTTGGGTTCATGAGTGAATTCTACCAAACATTTAAAGAATGACTAATTCTAATACTATATAAACTATCTGGAAAAATAGGTGAAAGAGTCCTACTAAACTCCTTTTATGATACTAATATGGTGTTGATACCTAAGCCAGGAACAGCTAAAATAGAGAAAGAAAATTATAGACCAATTTCCCTAATTAATACTGAAACAAAAATTTAGACCAAAATACTAGCAAGGAGATTACAGCAATAGCTCACAAGAATTACACACTATGACAAGGTCAGATTTATATCAGGAATGCAGGGTGGGTTCATTATTAGGAAAACTATTAATGATTGACAAAAGTAAATAAGAAAACCAACAGAAATCATATGAATATCTCAATAGGTGCTGCAAAGCTTTTGAAGAAATGCAGCACTCATTCCAAATAAAAACACTATACAGCATAGGAATAATGGGAGCATTCCTTGAAATGATAAGCAGTATCTTTCTAAAACTATTAGTGAGCATTATCTGTAATGGGGATAAGCTAGAAACTTTCCCATTAAGATCAGGGGTGAAGTAAGGTTGCCCATTATCACCACTGTTATTCAATATAGTACCAGAAATGTTAGCTATAACAATAAGTGAAGAAAAAGAAATTGAAGGAATTAGAATAGGCAATAAGGAAACAAAGCTATCACTCTTTGTAGAGAATATAATGGTATACTTACAGAATCATACAGCATCAACTGAAAATTACTTGAAATAACGTCTTTAGCAAAGTGGCAAGATATAAGATAAGCCCAAATAAATCATAAGCATTTCTTTATGTGACCAATAAAGGCCAGCAGGAAGTGAGAGAAGGAGAAATACCATTTTAAATAACTGTAAACAATATAAAATACAGTACTTAGGAGTTTATTTGCCAAGACAAACTCAGTAACTATATGAACACAATTGCAAAACACTTTTCACACAAATAAAGTCAGATCTAAACAATTGGAAAAACATTGCTCATGGGTTGGGTGAGCTAATATAATGAAAATTACAATTTTGCCTATACTAACTTACATATTCAGTGACATACCAAACTACCAAAAAATGTTTATGGTGATAGAAAACAACAGCAATATTCATCTGGAAGAACAAAAGGTCGAAAATATCAAGAGAATTAATAAAAAAAAATACAAAGGAAGTTAGCTAACAATACCAGATTTCAAACTATATTATAAAGCAGTCATCATCAAAATTATCTGGTGCTGGCTTAGAAATAGAATGGCAGATCAGTGTAATAGATTAGGTACAGAAGACACAGAAGTCAATGACCAGTAAACTAGTGTTTGATAAGCGTAAAAACCCCAGCTTTTGGGATAAGAACTCACTATTTGAGAAAACCTGTTGAAAAAATTGGAAAACAATAGGACACAAACTAGGTAAAGAACAACATCTCCCCTTATGTACCAAGATAAAGTCAAAATGGGTGAATGATTTAGACGTAAAAGGTGACACCTTAAGCAAATTAGAACAGCAAGGAATAGTCTGCCTGTCAGATCTATAGGGAAGAGAAGAATTCATGACCAAACATGAGATAGAGAGCATTACAAATTGTAAACTAGATAATTATAGATTACATTAAATTACAAAGCTTCTGTACAAACAAAGCTAATGCAACCAAAATTAGAAGGAAAACAAATCTGGGAAAGAATCTTTGCAGCAAGTATCACTGATTAAGGCCAAATTTCTCAAATATACAGACAACTAAATCAAATTTATGAAAATACAAACCATTCTCCAAAGATAAATGGTTGAAGGATGCAAATAACTTTCTGATGAAGAAATCAAAGGTATATATAGGCTTATGAAGTAGTGCCCTAAATTACTTTTTAAAAAAAATAAAATTAATAGTATTTTATTTTTACCACTTACATGTCAAGAAAAATAAATTTAGGATTCATTTTTACAAGATACTGGATTTCAAATTTTTCTACCTCTCTTTCCTCTTCTGAAAATGGTAGGTAGTTTGATATAGTTTATACGTGTGCTGTTATGTAAAAAAAAAAATTCCATATTAATCACAGTTGTGAAAGGAACAGAACAAAAGAAAAAAAGCATGAGAAAGAATAAAGTGGAAAAAAAAATAAGCTTTGATCTGTATTCAGAGTTCATTAGTTCTTTATCTAGACATGGATGGCATTTTCCTTCATGAATTCTTTGCACTTGTTTTAGATGAGTGTGTTGCTGAGAAGAACTGAATCAGTCTTAGTTGATCATCACACAATATTGCTGATACTGCATACAATGTTTTCTTGGTTCTGCTCATGTGACTTTGCATCAGTCCTTACAAGTCTTTCCAGAATTTTCTGAAGTCTTCCTGTTCATCATTTCTTAGTGCACAATAGTATCCCATTGCATTCATATACTGCAGCTTGTTCAGCCATTCCCCACTTGATGTGTATCCCATTAATTTCCAATATTTTGCCACCATGAAAAGGGCTACTATAAATATCTTTGCACATGCAGGTCCATTTCCCTTTTTTATGGTCTCTTTTGGATATGGACCTTGTAGTGATATTATGGATCAAAGGGTCTGAAAAGTTTGGTTGCCCTTTGGGCGCAGTTCCAGATTGTTTTTGAGAATGGTTGGGTCAGTTCACAACTCCAGCAGTGTATTGGTGTCCCAATTTCACCACATCCTGGCTAACATTTATCATTTTCCTGTTCTGTGTGATATTATTCAATCTGATAGGTGTGAGTTGGCATCTCAGAGTTGTTTTGATTTGCATTTCTCTAATGAAAAATGATTTAGGGTACTTTTTCATATGCCCAAAGATAGCTTTTATTTCTTGATCTGAAAACAACCTGCTCATATCCTTTGACCACTTATCAGTTGTGGAATGGCTTGTATTTTTATAAATATATATTTGAGAAATAAGATCCTTCTAAGAGACTCTTGCAATAAAGATTCTTTCCCAGATTTCTCCTTTCCTTCTAATCTTGGTTGCATTGGCTTTTTTTGTACAAAAGCTTTTCTAATTTGAAATAGTCAAAATGATCTATTTTACATTTTGTAATGCTCTCTATTCTCTTTTTTGGTCATGAATTCTTCCCCTTCCTATAGATCTGACAGCTAGACTATTCCTTGTTCTTCTAATTTGCCTATGGTGTCACACTTTATATCTAAATCATGCACGCATTTTGACCTTATCTTGGTATACAGTGTGAGATGTTGTTCTTTACCTAGTTTAGGCCTATTGTTTTCTGATTTCTCTAGCAGCTTTTCTCAAATAGTGAGTTCTTTTTCTTTTCTTATTATGTATTTAAGCTTTAGTATTCAAGTCTAAATTAAAAAAAAAGATTTTAATGAAGAATTTGCATACTATACTTTGCATATATGTTTAGAATTTATATTGCTTCATTGTCTATGGTACCTTTTAGCAAGATGTTTCTTTCCTTAGACCTATTAAATAGGTCTTTTTATTTTTTACTTTGTCTGAGATCAGGATTGTTACCCCTGCTTTTTTTTTTTTTTTATTTCAGCTGTAGCAGAATAGATTATACTCCAGCCTCTTACCTTTTACTGTGTGGGCGTATCTCTCTCTGCACCAAGTATGTTTCTTTTAAACAACGTTTTGAAGGATTCTGGTTTTTGTTCTACTCTGCTATCTACTTCTGTTTTTTTTCCCCTCCTAACTAGTGTTTTGCTTCTGTCTGCCACCTCCCCCATCTGCCCTACCTTCTGTTAGTCCTGCTCCCCCAGCCAACCCCCCCACCACATTACTTGATCTCCTCCCCTTCTACTTCCCTGTCAGGTGTGATAGATTTCTATCAACTCATTGTGCATGTGATTTCCTCTTTGAGACAATATTGATGAGTGTAAGGTAGGCTCATTGCCTACCATTGCTTACTCCCCTGCCCTGTAATAGGCTTTTTCCACATCTTTATGTGAAATAATTTACTCCATTCTACCTTCCTTCTGCACCCATTGTACTTGTCTTTCTCATCCCTTGATTATATTTATGTCATGCCCCTCAAATTCAACTTATACCCACATCCTCTGTCTATGGATATTCCTTCTAGCTGTACTACTAATCATACAATTTTTAAGAATTACAAGTATCTTCCCATGTAGAGATGTAAATTGTTTAGCTCTATTGAATCTCTTGGTTTCTTTCTCCCTTTTGCCTTTTTATGCTTCTCTTGGGTCATAATATTGGAGGTCAAATTTTTAGTTTAACTCTGGTCATCTCCTTATAAATGCTTGAAATCCTTTTATTTCGTTGAATGACTGTTTTTTCCCCTTGATCTATTATGTTTAATTTTGCTAGGTTAGTGCTTTTTGGTTTTAATCCTCTCTCCTGTGCCTTTATCATGTTCTATGACTTCAGGTCACTTAATGGTTGCAGCTACCAAATCCTGTGTAATCCTGATTAGCACTCCCCAAGGTTTGAATTATTTCTTTCTGGCCACTTGTAATATTTTTTCCTTGACCTGATGGTTTTGAAATATAACTATAATGTTCCTTGGAATTTTTCCTTTCGGATCTCTTTCCTCAAGTGATTGCTGGATTCTTTCAATGCCTATTTGGCGATTCCAGGATATCAGGTCAGTCTTCCTTGATAATTTCTTTAAAGATGGTGTCCAGGTCCTCCTTTTGATTATAGCTTTCAGGTAGTCAAATGATTCTCTTATTGTCTCTTCTTGATCTATTTTCCATGTCAATTATATTCCCCATGAGGTATTTTACATTTTCTTCCATTTTTCTTAATTGATTTTTGATGTCTCATAGAGTCATTAGCTTCCACTTGCCCAATTCTAACATTTAAGGTGTTGTCAATTAGCATTCATACTTTCTCTTCCATTTGGTCAATTGTACTCTTCAAGGAGCTGTTTTCTTCAGTGGATTTTTGAATCACCTTTTCTATTTGGCCAATTCTACTTTTTAAGCAGTTTTCCAAGCTCTTGACTCTTTCTTCATAATTCTTTTGCATCTCTCTCATTTATTTTCCCAATTTTTCTTCTACCTCTCTTCTGTGATTTTCAGCTCCTTTTTGATCTATTCCAATGAGTTCTTTCTGGGTTTGAGACCACTTCCCATTTTTCTTTGGGGTTTTACCCATGAGTGTTTTGGTATGGTTGTCCTCTTCTGAGTCTGTGTCTTGGTCTTCCCCATCACCATAATAACTTTCTATGATTAGATTCTCTTTTTTTCTCATCTTTTTTGGCCTTTTTCCTTTCAAAGGTTTTGTCTCAGGCTTCTTGTGCCAATGGCTGTAGGCCCTGGCTGTTTACCTGGTGCTGTGCTGATGTTGGCCTGAGGCCCATGAGGGACCCTGGTGTCCGGTTTTGTGTTGAGGGGAATTGGAGATGGATGGCTGGTGCTGCTGGAGGCTCTAGTGATCTGGCAGCTTACCTGGTGTTGAGCTGGGGTCATAATTGTGGTGTTTGGAATATGCTGAGGCTTAGTGGGATATTTCTGTATTTCTTTAGGCTACATTGAAGCATGTTGAGGTTTGGCTGCTAGAAGGCCCCTGTTTGCCTGGAAGTGTGCTAAGGGTCATGGAGGTCTGGATGCTGGAGGATGCCTGTTTGCCTGGGGCTACACTGGAGCACATGGTAGTTCTGAGCTGGCGTCTTTTTGTTTCCATTCTTATACTAAAGCATGTGGGGGTCATGGTGTTGCTGTTTGCCTGCTCCATCACACTAGGTCTCAGTATCTCTTGCTGGTTTACTAAGATGGGGCTTGCTGCTAGCTTGTTGGGACACTTCCTGTCCTATAATGCATTCCCTTTTGCCCCTAAGTGAGATGGACCTTTTTTGATGATCCTCCATCAAGTCTTTCTGCTGGATCTGGTTCCAGGGTGTGTTCTGGGATGCCATTTTATGGTTATTTGAAGGTGAATATGGGAGAGCTACAGTGATACTGCTTACTCTGCCATCTTGGTTCTCAGAAGTTACATCATCTAAATCACTTTTGATTGGAGAAAAGGAAATTAAAACAACTCTGAGATACTGCCTCACATCTTTGGCTAATATGATAAAAAGGAAAATGATAAATCTTAGAGAGGATGTGGGAAAATCAGGACACTTACTATCCTGGTGACATTGTGGACTGTTCCAACCATTCCATTTGTAACTATGCCCAAAGGGCTACAAAATTATGCCCATCATTTGCTCCAGTAATAGCACTACTAGGTTTGTATCCAAAAGAGATCATAAAAAAGGAGAAAGGACCTACATGTGCAAAAATATTTATTGCCATCCTTTTCATGATTGCAAATTATTGGAAATTGAGGGGATGATCATAAATTGGGGAATGTCTGAACAAGCTGTGGTATACGAATGCAAGGGAATACTATTGTGGACTAAGAAATGATGAAAAAGCAGATTTCAGAAAATCCTGGAAAGACTTGTATGAACTGATTTTGGTGAAGTGAGCAGAACCAAGAAAACATTGTATGCAGTATTGGCAACATTGTGTGATGATCAACTAAGAATGACTCAGCTCTTCTCAGCAAAACAATCATCCAAAACAAGTACAAAGGACTCATCAAAAAAAATTTCTATCCATATCTAGATAAAGAACTAATGGATTCTGAATGCAGATCCATGCATTTTTCTCACTTACTTCTTTCTTTCTTGGTTTTTGTGTTCTTTTTCTTCCTTCACAACTCTGACTAACATGGAAATATTGTAACATGACAGCACACGTATAAACTATATCAAACTGCTTACCAGTTTCAGAAGAGGGGATGGAAGGGAGGGAGAAAATTTTGTAAAAATGAATGCTAAATTTTTCCTTGACATGTTAACTAGGCAAAAAATAAAACTCCCTTAAATTTGACAAAAAAAAAGATCTTTTAATGTTTCCAATAGCCATGTTTTAATGGTGTAGCTATTTGTTCTTGTACACAATTTTCAACCTCTTTACATTTTAAAGTTTTTCATGAAATATTGAGGCAAGGGAAAAAGCATCAACTGGGGTATCAACCTGATGGTGATGAAGTTCTCAAAAGTTAGTTAGACTGGTCCTTACAAGGAAGAAAAACATCATTTTCTCTATTTTAATAAAAGGGACTTTATGACCTTCCTAGCTCTAAATCTTTGAACCTTAAAACACAAACTCCTGAAAGGCAATAGACTGTTTAGTTTAGTTTTGTTTTCTTAGTACTCCAAACTGTAGTAATGTATTTTTTATGTAGCAGTCACATAATACATGTTTGGTGAGCTCAATTGGCAGTATTTGCCAGAATCTATGATCTGATGTTAGTCCTTGAAGACCTACAGTCACTTACTTCCATGTCATAATGACACATTAAAGTAGGATTTTATGGGCTATGGAAATAATTATTTAAAATTTTGCTTCTTTAAAGAGGCAGTATAGTCCGGTTCTACTTTAATTCAAACTCTTATCTAGTTTACTAATATTCAATTATGTAGTAATATCTGAGACAAAGTCTGCACCTGCATTACTGAAGGGCATCTAAATCTTGAAGGAAAAAAGAAACAATAACATGTCCTCTCTACTTGAAATTCATTCATCCAGGAGGTCTAAAATTTTTAATATTGCCTGTTATATATCTTGCATGCATTCAAGCAATGAACGTATTCTAGCATTAAATACTGCAATGGGCTAGTTGCAGATATAGTCCTCCAGTAGGTTATTTTTTTTCCTTCGGCATTTCTCTCTTCCCACTCTGTTCCCTGTACATTCCAGGTTGTGAGTGCTCCAATCCTGCCATATAAAGTATGGCATGAAAGAAATAGTAATATTATACAAAGGAGCGTTTGTTTACTGTGAAGCACAATAAACCTTCGGACATCCATTACTTGTCTTAGGTGGCCAGATTCTCCATCTAATGGATTCTGTTAACCTAGAGAAATTATCATCTCCAAATAGATTTCATTCTGATATATCATGTGGGTTACTGATCTGATTTGGGAAACAAGCAATTGCCTTGAATCAGAAACAGTTCAATTGAACCTGAAAGACGTTTTGATTATGGCTCCAGCCTGGAATAGAATACGTGAAACTAGGGCTGGTGAGAGCTCTTCAGGGGAGTTAAGATACTCAGGCAAATACTGCTATTATGGCTGCTTCTCCTGTACAAGTATGTGCTGTACTTAAAAATAAAGTCTGTTGACATTGCTGCATCATTATAGGATATTGTGATGCAGAAGACAATCAAAAAATGTTTTTCAACTGTCTGCTGCTCCTTTATAAAAACCTGATTTTAGTGCAAATCTTTTAATAACAAGATCATAGAATTTGAGAAATGTTACAAATCTCAGTGGCTATCTAATCTAACCAATACCTAAGAGGAAACCCTATTATACCATGTCTGACTTGACAAGGGTTTATTAATCCTCTGCTCGATGACCTCTCAAATGGGAGGATTTGGCACATCTTGAGACAGCACATTCCATTTTGGTTGTTAGAAAGTTGTTACTGCATTTTTCTTTCTGTTATCAAACCTAAATCTGCTTCTTTACAACTCCTACCAATTGCTCCTGGCTCTGCTTTCTGGGACCAAATGGAAACAATCTAAAGTTTGCCCCCTTGGGATAGGGAAAAAGACTAGGTCTGTAATTGCATTTGGTATAAGCAACTTTTCAGTGAGGAAATACCCCTACTAATGTAGGTCACTGCTCTCTATGTAAATTATATTCTTAATGATTTTCCCTAGAGCATTGACAAACCAAAGTATTCTCCCAGAGTCACACAGCCAATATATGTCAGAAAGAGGACTTCAACTCAGGACTTCCTGACTTTGAAGTCTGCTCTCTGTACAGTAAATTAAGTTGATGTCAACATAACAGCTCTTTGAATACTTGAACGTAGCTGTTTTGTCCCTCTGAATCTTCTTAAGGCTCAATATCAGTAAATTCTTCATGTTTTTTCTTACATGATATAAGGTTAGGACTCTTTAGAATTGTAGTTATCCCCCTTTGTTCACTCTTCAGTTTATCAATATCTGTAAATTGTGTCACAAAGAACTTATCTCAACTCCAGATAAGGTCACATAAGGGTTGAATTTAAAAGGACTATTGTCTCTGTTCCTGGAACTATGCCTCACATAACGTAGGCCAAGATTATATTTTGGTTTTTTTTGGCTTTTGAATCAAACTACTTACTCATATAGAGCTTATTGTTGTTGACCAGTCATTTTCTCAGTTGTTTCTGATTTTTGTGACCCCATTTGAGATTTTCTTGTCAAAGATACTGGAGTGGTTTGCCATTTCCTTCTTCAGCCCATTTCACAGATGAGGAAACTGAGGCAAACATGATTAAGTGACTTACCCTAAGTCACATAGCTAGTAAGTGCCTGGGGTCCTATTTGAGCTCAAGAAGATGAGTTTTCCTGACTCCAGGCCTAGCACCCCATGCACCATGCCAACTAATTGTTCCCAGTATAGAGTTGCAATCCACTAAATCACTTGAATCTTTTTCCAGATCAGTTGCTGACTAACAATGCTTCTTCCATTCTGTATTTATAATGACTTTTTTAAACACAAGTATGATACCTTTATCTTGATTGTGCTTCCTTCCTCTTTCCAAAGAGGTGATAGATAAGAGAAGAAGAATGAGATATCTGTTTTCAACCTTGATAAATTATGTGGATCTTTATGTACTGCTTTTTTAAATCTGTATATGTATATACATATATATATGTGTGTGTGTGTGTGTGTGTGTGTGTGTGTGTGTGTGTGTGTGCATATATATATATATAAACATTAGTATGATTCAACCTTACTTATTGCTAAAAATTTAAGCAGAACTTCTATTTTAGGGGAGAGGAAAGGAAAGAAAGAGGAAGTTAGATGTTCATGATAGAGACATAAATAAACAAACAAAAAGAAATAACATCATTAAAACAGGAAAAATACACAGAATAAAAAGTTTATAAGGGAACATAAACTGAGTAATTTTGTTAAACTCTTAACATGAGTTCACAGATTCTATCATGATATTTTTGTTTCATATATTGAAATATTTCTGTTCATTAATTATTAAATTCAAAATATTTTTTTAAAGATGAGTTGATTAGATTCAATTTTAACAGAGATACTTGCAGATGAAAAATTTCATTCAAACTGAGTCTGATCTGCTTACAAATATTCATGCTGTTGGAAGCATACTTTTATTAACAGGGAGTGAGAATACTGCTGTCCTGTGTGCTTGGGCATATGTCTACAATAAATCATCCCACAGATTTGAGGGCAAAATTAACCTCTTAACATAGAAAAGTAGTGAAGCTGCAATGAAGCCTGCAAAGCACATGATATAATTCTAGTTATGAGAATCAACTGTGTTTTCATTAGAGAAGATTTTATGTGGTATAAAACAGCTGTGTTTCTAGTATCCCTAGAGTCAAGTTTGAAGGCTTTGCCAAGTCCTTCTCAGACTTAAATATGCAAGGGATTCATGCAATGGCATTTCAAAAGACAGAAAAGAAGGATGGAAGGAAGGATGGAAGGAAGGAAGGATGGAAGGAAGGAAGGAAGGATGGAAGGAAGAAAGGATGGAAGGAAGGATGGAAGGAAGGAAAGA
>CM053626.1:102965103-103026528 GCA_028646595.1 Phalanger gymnotis | reverse complement strand
GGCATCAAAAAATTTATTCAGGGCCCAGAGCAACAAATTAGCGAACCAACCTCCCCATTCCAGTATTGTGAACACAAGCCTCCAGGCCCAGTAGGCCCGCCTCACAAGAGTAGCCAGGAGGCCACAGAAAAATAAGATGGCATAAATCATATTCACCACTCGAACTCCTGGGTCCACACAGGGGTCGGCTCTGCTTCGGATTTTTTCCAGCTATAGTTTTCTTGGCTCTCCTGGCAGCCAAGCCTCTGGCGTTCTTAAGCCCCGCCTCAACGACCAGAGACCAGAGTCCAGAGACCCATTGGTTCCGGAATTGGCCCTTTTTAAGTCTTTAATCTATGCCCACAGGGGTTTCACACCTTTTAGGGCTTTGGGCCTGGGGCTTAGCGTTTAACAGGTGAAAGTACTTTCACCATAAACAAAAGCCAAACTCCTCAAGGGCACCCATTAAACTAAGCCCATTTTGCCTTACTGGCACATATACCAACCAGATTCTTTCTTTTTTCCTTAATAGTATATATATTTTTTTTACAATTACATGCAAATAAAATTTTCAACATTCATTTTTTTGAAAATTTTGAAAAGTTTTGGGTTCCAAATTTTGTTACTTCCATCTGTTCTCTCACCCCTTCCCAAAATAGCAAGCAATCTGATAGAGGTTATACACATACAGTCATGTTGAGTATATTTCCACATTAGTCATGTTGTGAAAGAAGGGTTAGAACAAAAGAGAAAAGCCATGAGAAAGAAAAAACAAAACAAAACAAAAAAACCCAAAAGTGAAAATAATATCTTCAATCTGCATTCAGACACCATAGATCTTCCTCTGGATGTTGAGAGCATTTCCCATCATGAGTCTTTTGGAATTGTCTTGGATCATTGTATGACTGAGAAAGAAGAGCTAAGTCTATCATAGTTAACTACTGAAGAATGTTGTTGTTGCTGTATACGATGTTCTCCTGGTTCTGCTCACTTCACTCTGCATCAGTTCATGTAAGACTTTCTAGGTTTTTTTTTTTTGAGATTTGCATGCTCATCACTTCTTATAGCACAATAGTATTCCCTTAATATTATTTTAAAAAATAAAAGGAGAAAAGGTCAAGAATATTAAGGGAATCAATAAAGAAAGGTTGAAAGAAGAAAGCAGAGCAGTGCTAGATTTCACTCTATATTACAAAGCAGAAATCATTAAAACTCTCTGGTACTGGCTAAGAAGGAGAGTATTAGATAAGCGGATTAGATTGTGTTCACAATACACAGTAGTAAATAATCATAGCCATCTAATATTTGATAAACTCAAAAATTCAAGCTTTTGGAGTAAGAACTCCCAATTTGACAAAAAAAAAATTCTTGAAAAACTAGAAAGCAGTTTTGCAGAAAGTAGGCTAAATGGTTTAACATCATCTCACAGCATATATGAAGATAAAAACAAAAAGGGTACATGAGTTAGACCTAAAGGGTGATATGATAAACAAATTAGAGGAGCATATAAACTTTTCCCTTTCAAATTTATAGATAGCAGAAATTTATGACCAAAGAAAAGATAGAGAGAGGGAACTAAATGGATAATTTTGATTATATGAAATTTTTAAAATGCATGAACAAAACCAATACAAACCAAAATTAGAAGGAAAACTGGAAATTTTGGAGAAATTGTAGAAAGTTCATTTGATCAAGGACTCATTTTTCAAATATATAGGGAATTGAGTCATATTTATAAAAATTAGAACCATTCCCCAATTAATAAATTGTCAAAGGATATGAATTAGCAGTTTTCAGAAGGTGAAATCAAAGCTATCTATAGTCATATGAAATAATAGTCTAAATTGCCATTAATTAGAGAAAAGCAAATTAAACCCATTCTGAGTTATCTTATACCTATCAGACTGGCTGACATGAAAGAAAAGGAAAATGAAAAATGCGGGAGAGGATGTGCTACCCTAGCAACAACTTTGACAACTAAATATCCCCTCTACAACCTGAATGAGAATATGACTTGAGTGGCGGTTAGCAGCTTTATATGTGCACTGCCTGACCTTTTGCTGAATTTTAATTGAAAGATCAGCAAATACATTTGTGAAAAGTTGTAATGACGGCTTTACTTTTTTAACCATAGTCTTTTCCTGGCTCACAGTCCTTCCATTAAACCCCGTCTTGTGATAAACAGCAAAGCCAGCTGACAAAGTCACTAAGGCTGGCAATATATGTAACATTCTGCACTCACCACTTCCCAAGCTCCTCATCTATCTACGGAGAGAAAGGAAGTGTGTATGTAGTGAGTGTATATGTATCTTTTGGTTTTTCATCTGTTCTCTGCAACCAAGATTTATCATTCCAGATAATTAGAGCTTGTTTTAGCACATGAATCTTTTGCTGTTTTTATTTCATATACCCAATTCCTGGCCAATCCTTTAAGCCCTAATTAAGAAAGACAAATGCCACTTTACAATACCATCTTCTTTCTCAGCGTTTTGCTTCCTACCAATCCTTCAATGTCTCTTTTCGTGGATCTAGCATCTAGAAATTCTTTCCTTCTGACAGGGTAATTCATCCCCATAGGGATCACCAAGAGTAGCTAGTAGTTATTAAGTCTGAAAAGTCTCAGGAAGCTGTCCATCTCATTCCAAAAGCCCATTTTGGAAAGATAGTACATCTGAGCAGTCAGTTCTGTTGCAGGCTATCCTGTATCTTTCAGATACACCACTAACTATATTGTCATCATCAAAAACACACTTAAATGGTCTGTAACTCATCCTCAATTATTCCTGCGTCTCTAGCAGCTTTCTCTCAGTAGCAGCCTAGGAAAACCCAGAATAAAAGGGGTAACCATGCTTCTCTGTGTTTTCATTTTGAGTATTTTCTTCAGAGCATAAAATGGAAAGATATTTTTCCTTGAATTGGAGATGGTTGTTTACAGTAGATATCTGAGGGCACCAACATGGACTTAGCCTCTGTACTTTGTTAATCTTTGTTGTCAGGGAAAAGAAAAAAAAAGTCACATCCGATTCAATTTTTATTAAGTGCAAAAGCTCAATTATATATGGTTTAACTATTTATTTATAATGATAGTTGACATTCATATAACTTTTTAAGTGTTACAAAATGCTTTATATACATTCTCATATTTGTTCCTTATAATTTCTTTGAGGTAGGTAGTATAAATTGTATTAATTCTATTTTACAGTTGAAGAAATTGAGGTACCAAAGAGATTAAATGACTTAAAATCATCTCACATTTAGTAGGAAATTGAAATTTGAAACTAGTTCTTTTAACTTCAAGTTCACTGTTCCTTTTCTTATGCCACATTGCCTTACATATTTTTTAGCTATATTTATTTTTGACAGGGATAAAAGGAAGGCAGTTGAAGTTTCACTTTGATGATTTTTGATGGAAGAAATTAAGAAAGTTACATGCAAAGGGCAGACACTTTAAGGTTTAGAGATGTCAGCCTGCAAAGAGAGATCTTATTATTGCAATTGTATGTGGAAATCACTTACAAAGCCATAAATTACTATTTAGGGCATTTAAGCAGAATGTCACATATTTACAACATTTTCTACTTTTTTGAATATGCAGCATAAATTTAGATTCATAAACACAATTGAGAAATTAACAGTTCTGAGTCTTCCTTAAAAGAATATACATCCAATTCCTGTCATAGGTTATTTGTTTATGTAAAGGCAAGACAGGTAGCTATGGTTTTACAGTCTCAAAATTTTCATTTTGAAATATTCAGTAGGGAAAAAAATGGTCTTAAGCAAAAGCTGCTAAAATATATTTTTGCTGTTAGAACCAGACTCTGTAACTAGTCCAAAGGAGCTCAGCATCTTAAGTCAAGAGGCAAATGGAGCGAAGATGGCAGTTTGCGTATCAGTGATACCAGAGGTTAAGAAGCAAAAGTTTTCAGCTCTAACTGATGTCAAAGATAGCTCATAATTATTCAGTTACTGTATATGCCTCTAGTTCTTGAATAATTTTGACATAAAAATGAAGGAAAGCATTCTCCAAAGAGAACAGGGAAAATGTTCAGGGTAAAAACATCATCAGTACAAATTAAGGTACTCCATTAAATCCACATCATTAATAAATTGTGTGCATAAAATCATGATAAGTTGTGAGAATATAATATTGGAACCTCTGTAAAAATGTACCTGTGTTTAAAAAAAAGATGAAGAATTGTATGTCCCTATAAATAGAATTTCACTGAAAGGAATAAGAGAGGTAGAAACTGAGGGGACACAGGGGGAAATATCAGGAAGGAATTTGAGGACGAATGAGAACTTAGGGAATGGAGGGTGTGGAAAGACAGTAAGAGGGAGAGAAGATAGAAGAAAAAAACACAGGAAAGCAGAAGAGACATTGGTATCCTTTAGAGAATTCACTTTCAACTGTATAATGAATTTGATATCAGAGAGCCTAGGTACATATCAATGTTCTGCCATTCAATAATTCTGTGTATCTTTGGTAAAATCATATAACTTCTCCAAGGCTCAGTCTTCTCCATAAAGTACAGGGTCTGGATTAGATGACCTCTCATATCTCCCACCTTCTAAAGCTATGGTGTTATGATCACATTTGTGTCCTTTTCTCCAGTTCTTGTCTCTAACCCCTTATGTTGCTCTTATATGTCTGACACAACCTATCATCTTCTCTGCTACCTGTTTGGTGAGTATCTGTGTGCCTATGCACTGTTAAAAATGCAAAGAGATAATCGTGTATGTGTTTATTCACAAAATATGACTAAATGTGCTCTAAAACCCATGGCCCTCCTTGACAGATAGTCACACGCAGCCAGGAAATACGCATTTATTAAGTGCTTATGATGTGCCAGGCACTGTGCTATGCATTAGGGAAATTAAAAAAAGAGAACAACATTCCTTCCCCTCAAATGGTTTATATTCTAATGAGGGAGTTTTCTATGCAGGGACATCATGGCAAATACTAGAGTTAGAAGCACAACTGTGAGGTTAATGGAGCACAGCCAACCTAGGGTTGTACTCACAATGAAGACCTAGGAAAGAACTCAGTGGGAAAAGGGGACCAGCATGGGGAGATGATTTTCCAGGATGAGAAGGCCCCACGTACTAAGGGAAATTCTAATAGATAAGCCATGGTGGTGAAGTCCATGTAGTCAGAAACACAGGTGGGAGGGGATGAAACATGGCTGGACTGGGACTTTACTCATCAATGGGAGAAGGGGTCCAGCATGGAAGAGGGATGTTCCAAGATGAGAAAGTTCCAGGCTTTAAGGGAAATTCCAATTTTAGACTGTAGCTGCCTTATATATGGAGTCAGGATATCACAGCTTGGAAAATGAGGCCGTCCTTCAATAGTCCTGTGCCTATCCTTCCCCTAATTCACTATGTTGCTAATACAACAGAACTTACTGTTTCATCTTCTAAGTTATTTTTAAAATAAAAACAGCTTCATCAGAATTTGGGCAATTTGGGGCAGCTGGGTGGCACAGTGAGTAGAGCACCAGCCCTGGAGTCAGGAGCACCTCAGTTCAAATCCAGCTCAGACACCTGATACTAGCTGTGTGACTTAGGGCAAGTCACTTAACCCCAATTGCCCTACCTTTCCCCCTCAAATAAAATAATTTGGGCAATTTAAATGAAGCCAAATGTAGGTAATATGACATGGAGAAGTCAGGAGGCACTTCTAGCTATTAGTTACTCTTTTAATAAGAACTTGAATTCCCCTGCACTAGAGAATAAAGTGGAACAAGTCCAAATATACTCCTGGTAGCTAGACACAGGAAAACAGCAACAGATATGGCTGAGGCTCTTCCTAGAATGAGAAGAGATAGGAATTTCTCTGTGCCTATAATTAAGGTGTTAATATACAAAAGTCTCATATATAGTCAAATTTTAGTCCTGATATTCCCTAAATCCAACGCTCTACTACCCATTATGGGCTCGTTCATGCAATTTTAATGCTACTGAGTGAACTTGATGGTATTTTTAGACGGAATGTGCCTTTGAGGTTATCTAGTCTATATCCTTCATTTTACCAATAATGAGACTGGTCCAAAAAGAGTAAGGAACAATGTCCAAATTTGAACCTAGCTTCTCTGGACTCTAATCTGGTGCACTTGCCATTGAGCCCTACAGTCTCTCAAAGCATTTTGTCAGCAACTAAATATTCAACTGCTGGTGCCAGTAAAATCATTTTTGCATTTGGTCCTATATAAACCTATAGGGGACAGAGGAAGGTTTTCTTCTCCTCAGATTATTAAGGGAACAATGTTAGACTTTCCAGGTAATGATTGAAAATTAGGCTGATTAACTGCCATCATACATGTATACCATTATGAATTTATGCTGCAATTTTTTTTATCTTCATGTAAAAATGTATTTGAGGATCATATTTAAAATATTTTTGTTATTTTCTTAACATTAATATATTTTTCAATTACATAGTTCAGTTCAGATATCAATATCCCCAAAATGTTTTTTCTTAGCAAAGACTTCTGTTCAAACAGGAATTTTGAGACCATGACAACTTATATAACTTGAAAGATAATTATGTTGGTCAATTTATGTTAAAAAAAAAAAAAGATGAAATGGATGCTTGATTAAATTGACTACTTGCCTGCCTGACTTCCCTGATTTATTTTACTATATTCATAAATCTTTTAACTGAACTGATCTTAAAATTTGAATTACACATACTATGCTCTATAATATAGCAGTCCAAATGAATGAATGAATGAATTAATGAATGATTTTTTGCCAAAAATTGAGGACTTAATAGAGAAAAGTGAGTTCCTTTGGTTAGAGAGGTTAACTTAACTTCATAACTTACATTCTGCATTTAAGATTATGCCATAGTAACTCATTATTTCTATGAAAGCTTCAGAAATGTTCAAGTTATAAAGTTTAATTAAATCAATAGCTATGTCTCAAATAATATTTATAATATGCATGCATGCATGCATGTGTGTGTGTGTATGTGTGTGTGTGTGCAGTAAAGTTGCAGTTGAATTTGTATAAGGAACTCCTGGTGTGGAAATTATCTTCACCCATTCAAATCAGTAATTCACCTGTGAACTACAGATTTAGAAAGTTGCTTGTAGTATGGAGAGATTTGTTCATTGGAATATCAGTAATATTTTAAAGGCAGAACTTAAATCCATATCTTCCTGATTATGTGAGTGGCTTGCAGCACTGCTGCTTCTTACTTAGATGCCATAAAGTAGAAATTACTCTAGAGTGAGGGAATGCACTCCATAACTACCTCCCCAACCCAGTAAACATTTATTAAGTGTTTTCTATATTCCAGGCACTTTGCTAAGCACTGGGGATCAAAAAATAGGCAAACAACAGATCCTGTCCTCAAGGAGCTTACAGTCCAAGAGGGGAGACAAGATGCACACAAATATATACAAAGCAAGTTCCATACAGGATAAAGAGGAGATAATTAATAGAAGAAAGGCCCTGGAATTAAGCAGTGTTTGGACAGCCTTCCTATAAAAGGTGGGATTTTAGTCAGGACTTAAAGGAAACAGAAGATGTCAGTGGTTGAAGCAATAGAAGGAGAATATTCCAGGAAAGGGGAAGCTAAAAAAAATGCCCAGAGCTGGCGGATGGAGTTTTTTTTTTTTTTTTTTTTTTTTTTTGTGGAACAGCCAGGAAGCCAGTGTCACTGGATCAAAGAATACATATTGGGAAGTAAAGTATAAGACTGGAAAGGTAGGAGGGAGTTAGGTTATGAAGGTCTTTCAATGCTAATCAGTATGATGTATTTGATCCTTGAAGCAATAGGAAGCCACTAGAATTTGTTGAGTGTCTTTGGTATGGGGAAGTGAGGGAAGGTCATATGACGTGATCAGACCCGGGCTTTAGGACAATTTCTTTAGTGGTTCAATGAAGGACAGATTGAAGTAGGAAAAGATTTGGGGCAGGCACACTCACAACCCGGCTGTTGTGATAACCTAAGCATGAGATAATGAGAGCTTGCCCAAGAGAGGTGGCAGTGTCAGAGGAGAGAAGGAGGCAAAGATGAAATTGACAGGTCTTGGCATTATTTTAGATGTGGGGTATGAGAAATAGTGAGAATTCCAGGATCATTCCTAGATCATCCCTGAGGAACTGGGAGGATGGTGTTGCCCTCAGCAGGTAGGTAGGAGAAGAGAGTTTAGGGGGAAAAGATAAAGAATTCTTTTGGTGTTATATTGAGTTTAAGATGGGTACAAGACCCAAATAAAGATATCTGAAACACACACACACAGACACACACACACACACACACACACACACACATACATATCTCTAGACTTTCACTATAGTGTGCATTTCATCCATGGCATATAGAACCTACTTCCTTTTCAATTATGTAAGTTAAATTCCAAATAATTGTTTACACAATCATTATACATTTAGTGGCAAACTTTGCCAGTAGACAATTCAAGTGCTTTCAATATCTCGAGGCCAGTTTTTCCGAACTCTTGAAAAGACTTTATTAAGTGGATGTCGAAAAAGTGTTTGAGTTAACCTAGTGAAGCAAATGTTCAAATACGCCTTTCTTCCAGACAACCACGGAGGTCCCCCAAGTGTTCTGGACTTATATAGGAAAACTTGCAGGGAAGCAGGAGCAGCAGATGGAAAAACATTTGGTCAAATTCACTGCCCATAGTATTTGTTTGCCAAAGTACTTGAAAGAAATGGTCCATTTTGGAAACATTTTCTGAAAGAACAAATGTTTGCAACTGAAACAAACATTTGGGCTATTAGGAAGTGCCCAAATAAAACATTTTCACAACTGAAATAAATGTTTTACTGAGGAAATGCTTGCCAGTATAAATATGGCATTTGAGGTAATGAGAAAGTTGCAGCCAGGTCACAACAGCTAGAGCCAAAATAGAGAAGCAAACATTTCCTTCCCCCAGCATTTAGGTTAAAAACCTATTTCATTAAGAATATCTCTTCTAATGATCTCTAATTTCATAGCTGATGCTTTCATATTATCACAGTTTAACTGGCAAGAACACCTGGAGAGTACACAAATGATTCTTACTTACAATACTCTACCTTAAGGATTTGTGATTTTTGTCAGCATAGGAATGGCTTCCACTGACACAGATTGTAATTTACCTTTCACCGTAGTGAACTGCTTTCGTGAAGCCTTGTGGACAGGATTCTTTTACTTAGTGGCCAGCTTCCTGGGGTTTGGCCTCTCTGAACTGAACCAGTCCTGGTCCTGGCATAAAACACACAATCCACTGATGATTCCAGAATTAAAGTCTTTCTGGTTTAGTTAGACCTATAAGATTTTGAACTATGAATACCATGATGATTCCTAAGAGTATGTTTCTGGTTGACAGATTTGAATTTCAATTATATTAATGTGCCCACTGATTTGTTTCACAGGAAAAGTGAAGAGTTGAGAAATGTAGTGAGAGGCGCTATGGTAGAGTGGATAGAGAGCAAACGTTGGTGGCAGGATGACTTGTGTCCAAATCTTGCCTCTAAAACATACTGGCTGTGCAACCCTGTACAAGACCCTTAAAATTTCAGTGCTCTAGGCAATTCCTGAAGACTATAAATTGCAGAGAGCAAGGTAACACCTTGCTCTCAGTAAATTCAGTAAATAGGCTTCTTTAAGAAGTGAGTCAAGGGATGATCCCTTTAATTAGAAAACAAAAAGAGAAAAAAAAAATCAAGCTGGGAGGAGAAGACCCTCAGGGTTGCTGTTCCAGAAGAGAAACAGTTACCATTGACATTCACTGTGAGGCAGAAGGAAAATACAGCCACTAAGTGGAGATTAGGCGGGGACCTATTGTGGTCCAATCTATAAGTTTCTGAGTGAACTGGGTTTAAGGTTTTAAGAAAGTAAGAAAGAAAGAGAGAGAGGGAGAGAAAGGAAGGAAGAAAGAAAGAAAAATAGCCTGAAAACCCCAATTGGACAGCTTCTGGCCATCAAAATTTACCTTCTTTTGGAGAGGGAGAGGGAGAGGGAGAGGATGAGCTGAGTTACCCAGCTAGCTGGGTCTCCTTGCCAGGCAGCTGGATCTACTCACAGGTTGTTCTTGTCCTTCGTTTTCTAAGAGGACCATGACATCAGGGAAATGATGACATGAATTGCAGTTGACTTTGATTTGAGTGAGGGAGGGCTGTGCAAGGTCATTAGCCTCACTTTCTCCTCCAGAGCCACAGTGGACCCAGCTAGTTGGGTAACTCAGCTCTTCCTCCTGATGGCTTCCTGATTGGTAGAGGAAGTTTCCTACCAGAGAGTTCTCTATGCCAATGAAATCATATGTACAGTATCCAATCCCCCACCAAACAATATAAAGGAAACAATATTGGACTCTAAGCTTTGTTTGGCCTGGCTTCCCACACAATGCAGTTACCTACTTTGGACAGATAACTTAACTTTATAACGTCTCTTGATTTCCTTATCTCTAAAGTGGGGATCCTGAAACTCCATATATCTAATCTTAGGGTATTTGTGAGTATGAACTGAGAAAATGTGTTTTATAAGAATTGGGCTGTAAATATGTTACCCATTATTAGTATAATCCAATGATTCAAGGAAAATCAGCTAAGCTGTCATATCATGATGAATTAACCATCTTTTGAGCCTTAATGAAAACATTGCCTTCCCTCATTTAATTTGTTCATGAAAATCACTCCTCCATATGCTCATTGTTGCCAGACAGGCTCTGTGATCTTGGACAAGGCCTTTCTCTGGACATCAGTTCCTTTATCCTGGAAAAGAGTGAATAAGACTAGATAACCATAATTTGGTTGTATTTGAGTTCATCATTGAGGTCAAATACCCAGACTGGGACCTCTCATTCAAAATCCAATGCTCTTTCCACTCTATTATTGTAACAGCCATGTTGCTAGCAGTTGCTGCGGAGGTGAAAGAACAACAACAAGAGCACACAGGAGGGCTGCTAGCACAGATTCTTTCATCTGATTTTCTGAGGAAAGCAACTGTAAGGGGTTAACAGTCTTTAATTAAACACACATATATCATTCACTTAATTTAGGGGAAAAAGTCCACACCCTGAACTTCAGAGAGTATACAAACAGACATTATAAGCATACATTATATAAACAAAGCAAATAAACACAAACCAGTAGAGAAGCTTCTAACCTTCTAAGCTCTGGTAACATACAGTTACCAGAGAGAAAAACATCAACATCTGGGTTTTCAAAGCCAGGGGCTCCATGACGGCTACCCAGAGTCTCATCTGGTCAAATCACATGACACTCTTCCAGTGAGTGAGAGCCCCAAACAAAATGCCAACCTCAGATAACACATACTTTCATCAGGGTCAGAGGGTGTCACAACCATGCAACTAAAACCCATGTGAACTAGGCTTTCTTATTTCTTAAGCAAGTCATTAAAGACTCTTGATTCAATCAAAGACCCTCTATTGAAACAAAGGCAAGACTCATCAAAGGTACTTCATTACCTCAGCATTCCAAAAGAGAAAACAGTAAAAAAAAAAAAAAGTCCCACTCTGATAACCATTACAATTATACCTCCCAACTTTCTCTTTATTATGATATTGTATGATCATTTTATTCACTTTCAATATAAAGACCAAGATCAGAGAATGCTGACTTTTTTTTTCAATAGGGGAATGAGAAAAGTAGATAAATACCAGTTGCAGGATACATTACCTCAACTTTGCTACAAGGGAGCTATAAGCAAAGTCTTACATAGATTCATAAAAGAAGATACACTACATGAGATTTGAGATTATTGGAATAGCTACATAAAGAAACTGGGAACATTAGACAATACTTTGAGTAGTAACCTATTCACTAGCCATATAGTTGTCGGTATTCCTGTATTTGTCTTGTACATTTGAAGATCTTTAACTCAGTCCACAAGAATAGGATCATTGAATTGAGATATAGAAGGTATTTTAACAATTTCCTAGTTCAATTTCCCTTTTAAAAAATGTATGGAAGGTGATTAGATTAGAATACTTCCTATGCAGTTGGATATATGCATTTGGACTCCATAGTTGTGTTCCATGCCCTTTGTAAAGGACAGGCATGATCAGAGGTTCATGGTTCTTCCTTTTATTTGCATGATAAAGGGAAAAAAGAGTTGCAGCAAAGAGAACTGAAAACTGATCCAGAAAGGGCTACCACTATGTGGACCAAAAGAAGCAAGGAGAAATGTCCTCATCTCTTTTCAAAGCAACCTCTTTTCTGGGAACAGCCAATGAAAGTTGTCCTCTGAACACAGCAAAAAGAGGAGAGCAAGGAACTCTGTTCACCTTCTCCAGCAACTGCTAAGGTGGCCATGATAATGCATTAGTGCAATTCTTTATCTTCTATGAGGCTAGATTTCAACCCAATGCACAAGAATAGTAATCCAGAGAGATAAATATTTCCATTCCAGACAGTAGTGTTGTGAGTCCATAAGGTCGAAAATTATTCTGTGCTGACTGAAAGGGGAGGGGATCCTGCAACTTCAGTGATTCTCAAGGAGAAGAAACAGCATCACCAGAAGAAGTCGTTAGGAAGATTCTGCCATTCAAGCCCTTTTAAAAGCCAAGGCATGCCCTGGCTTTCTAGGAGGTCTGGACTTTGAGAATTGCTTTAATGGTACAAATCTGAAGTGAATATAAATTACATGCATAGGATCCAAAAAAACATTTCTCATCTAAAAAAGAAAGTGTTACTTCACTCTTATGAGTCTGTTGTATTTTAAGCATTTTTCCCTTTGTGGGAGATAAAATGAATAGCTGTCATATCTCATATCTTCTACTAGTATATTGAGTAACTTTTATTGATGTAATCCTGTGAAGTCCTTTCAGCAGAAGTCCTACACATGAGTTGTACCTGAGCTTTGACTCCAGAATTATGACATAATAAGCCAGAAAGTGAGAAAAAAAATTGAATTCCTTTTCTTTCGGACCAAGTTACCTCAAGACTGGATTGGTACATGTGAGCCTAAAATGGCGGTCATTTTGAGGAAGGACAATTAATATGAAAAATCCAGGAACTACTGTGGTGAGATAACTTGCTAACATTACTTAGATACTGGCAGAGCAGGATTCTGAACCTTAGTCCACTGATGACAACCCCATCACTGATAATGATCCCTTTCTTTCTTCCTTCCTTCTTGCCTTCCTTCCTTCCTTCCTCCCTCCCTCCCTCTCTCTTTCCCTCCCTCCTTTCCTTCTTTCCTTCTTTCCTCTCTCCTTCCCTCCCTCCTTTCCTTCTTTCCTCTCTCCCTCCCTTCCTTCCTTCCTTCTTCTTTCCCTCCCTCCATCCTCCCTCCCTCCCTTCCTTCCTTCCTTCCTTCCTTCCTTCCTTCCTTCCTTCGTTCCTTCCTCCCTCGCTCTCCCTTCCTTCTTTCCTTTCTACCCTTCTTTCTCTCTTCCTTCCTCCATCTTTCATTCTGTTCATCTTTGCTCCTCCATTTCCATGTTTATTCTTCTTTCTTCTTTTATTTCTTCCAAAAAATTATTCACTGACTATTTTCAGAGAATTGTATTGGTTGCTAAATAAATGTTTTTTGTACAGAGCATTACCCTAATAAGTTGCAAAAAAAAAAAAAAACAAACAAAAAAACTAGAAGGTTGAATGTATTTGTATGCACTCCTTCTACAAAGGCCATACATTCCTTTGGAAATTGGGGACTGAAGCTGAAGGGAGAAACTATGTCTGGATGTGTGGAACTGAAATTAATTTACATAAAGCTGATAATTCAACCCATGGGAGCTGACGAGGTTACCATTAGGATTAGGATGATGTTTACAAAACTGGGATTCTGTCACTACCATTAAGATCTTTTGTCATCAAATTGAGGCAATGTGGAAAATTGTTCTGGTCGGTCAGTCAGAGATGGCACTATACATAAATCATGAAAGTTTTAAAATTCTGAGAGGCATTGTTGTGTATTAGAAAGGGTACTAGATGAGGCATCAGAAAATTTGGCATCGAGTTCTGGTGCATTAGTTTTAGCTGTGTGATCTAGAAGAAGTCACTTAATATTTCTGAATATCAGTTTCCTCATATGTAAAATCTGGATTAAAAACTCATTATTTGCTTCACAGAGTATTTATGGTGAAAACACTTGCGAATTTAAAGCATTATATAAATATGAATTGCTATTGTTTATCTTTCCCCTAGACTTTTTTAGTTTCCCATCTTCACTCCCCAGTATACAAAGCTTTAATGTTGCCCTTTAAAAGTTCCATCCACATGCCCCCTTCTATGTAGACATATGAATAAGAAATATTGACCCTAGTTTTGGTACTAAGGTATGTCTTGTCTGTGAGAAAGAAGTATATTTCATTTAAAAATGGAAAATGAGACAACCCCCTACTTTCTTTGATTTTTTTTCCTTTTTTCATTGCATAATAAGTACAAACAAAATAGAGTTTTAAAAAAAGAGGGAAGGGGCATTACTACAAAAATGTTTGTATAATTGTTTGTATTTGTCTTGGGCTTATGATCAAAATGTCCTACTTAGATATTGGTAATGAGATCTTATGACTCTGAATTCATTCTTTTCACTAGCTTTGAGTGTTCACTTTTGATACTAAGATATTTATACTTCTCTTTTCCTTTTCTAACCAGAAGATGTGAACTTGCACCTGCGAGGATTCCAATAAAAAATAGGGGAAATAAAGCATAGCTTTGTTCCAGCAAGTTTTCCTGAAGCTAAGCACAGACTGTAATTGGGTCCTGCAGCACTTGGGGAAGGCACTGAAGCTCAGAGCAAAAAGGTAAGACTGACTTACAAAGTAATCCTTCTGAAGGACTTCCTGATCCAATGTCTGTGCACCTATTATTTCAACATTCGCAAAGTCAAACCTTGCTTTGGGCTCTTGGCCTCTCTGTCAGTTTGTTCAAATCAACTTTTTGAATTAAAAGTTACCAAGGGAAGAGCAGAGAGGCAGAAAAGTAATGTGAATTTTTTGTACTTTTTTTTTTGACAAGAAACTACAATGAAAATCTGCATTTATTTATTTATTTATTTTGACTCACTCTCTATGCTTTTCACCTAAACTTAACAATAGCTTTAGGACAGATAGAAATTTTGACCCTGACCTCAATGGAATGGAGAAAGAGCATGAAAGACTGACTAAGATACCCTAAGAAAATATTGTGGGCTTCTCATGAGAATGACAACAGCAATATTATAAGAAAAATTAATATGGAATAGAAGGAAATAAGGATATTATTTTCAACTAGTAAATGCTAAAAACATACTTTAAAATTCTTAGCAAACCATACTTTTTCTGTGGCAATAGTTCTTGCTCTAACTGAAACATGGTTCAATACCATTTATTTCAATTCAACTGAACTGAGTACCTATTATGTATGTTCAATAAAATAATTATTTATATTCTGATTTATTGTTTACAAAGAACTATGTATTTTTTTTTCTCTTTAAATCCCCACTAGAGCTCTATGAGGTACATAGTACAGGCATTATTATCCCCATTTTACAGGTGAAGAATCTGAAAGTCATTGAATTGTGTTGCCCAAATAATTTCTTACTACATAGCCAGCTTCTTAGTGAGTAGCTTCTGTCTTTAACTAGGCTGTTGCCAAGGATAATGTATTGTTCCATGGAGTGTACCATTGTGGATGGGAACAGCCTACAAAATATTAGAAATGAGATAAGTGATTTGGATTTAGAGGATGTCAACAGAAAAAATATTTATTCGGAAGAAAAATGTACCATCCACTTAATAAGGATGACTGATAGGCAACTGTGTATCACATTGATGTCTATCAAGAGATTATGAAGTAAACTGCCAAAAAGATGGGTGGCCCCAGTGTGAAAAATTTATGGGAGTACATGAATAAAAATTGTACAGAATAGGCAGGGATGTACAAGGCATGGGTGTGATCTGTTATTACAGAAATCCTTATGTTGATGAGTTCACAGAGCCTACAGAGTATTAGCATACTGGAACTTGAGTTTCAGTGAGGTTAAGTGATTTGGCTGCAGACATACAGCGAGAAAGAAAAAGAATGAGGATTCAAGTCAAGATGTTTTGACTCCCTTTCTAATACTCTTTCTTAATAATAGAGAGATAGTTCTCTCAGTGGTGGAAGGAAATATACAGTCATATAGCACCCGCTATGTGCCAGGCACTGGGCTAATCACTTTTGTACAAATATTATCTCACTTGGTTCTCATGACAACCCTGAGGGGTAGGTGCTATTATGATCTCCATTTTACAGTCAAGAAAACTGAGGCAAACAGAAAAGTAAGCGACTTGTCTGGGGTCGCACAGCTAATAAGTGGATTAAAAGGCTGGATTTGAACTGGTCTTCCTGACTTCAGACCTACTACTCTAACGATTGTGGTACCATATTATAGTTGTGAGAATTCATCATTCTTTCAATGAGGATAAAACTTTCAGGCCCAATGAAATTAAACAAAACAAAAATGTTGGTGTATGTTTTGTAGTCTAATAAAGATTTCTGTATCATAGTGGCTTACTTGAACTTTGTCAATAATTTTGGCATAGCCTTGAATGAAAAAATGAATTTCTTCCAGAAAAAATACTTTTTTTTCTAATCTTAAGTGCTCTAATTTCAGTATTATCTCATCCATGATAAGTTCACACACACACACATACACACACACACACACACACACACACACCAATACCAATGGTCAGCAATTGTTTTTTTTTGTTTGTTTGTTTGTTTGATTTTTGTTCATTTCTTTTTAACTAGGTTTTGCTTTCTTTCACTTTAAGAAACCTGTACCACACAGGAGATAAATCAATAACAAGCCCTCCCTCCAGCTACTGGTTCTTTATGATTCTCTTGACTTGTTTTGTCAGGATTAATTATGCTGTTATGCAGCAATAGTTTGTCATCTATTGGAGTTTTCCCTTCATTTTTAAACCCTCTTTTCTTTGCATTTCAGTATAACTCATTCTGGTTCATTGTGAGATTGAATAATCCTTGAAATGCTTGACCTTTTCACACCAACAGCAGATGATTTTTTAAACAGCCATAGAAACATGCTTTATAAAGAACTTTTGAATACTTCCATGGAATATTACTTTTAAAAGTCAGAGAATTAAAAAAAAAATAAAAGCAATGAAATGTATTCATGTCAAGAAACCCACCCCTCAACCAGTACAAAGCTATCAGTTGAAAACAGCTAAAAATGGTTTCATTTGATCACAGTCAGAAATTCTGTGTCAGCCTAGTGTCTTTAGAAGTACACATTATGACCCACTGTTATCCTAAAATGAAAAGCTAAAATTATAAATTTTTCCAAGTAATTCACATCACCGCAATCCAATCTCCTTGAGAATTTACTTAACATGATTCTTATGACGATCAAATGAGATATAATATATAAACATATCTGCAAACTTTAAATACAAAATAAATGCTAGCTACAGTAATGATTGCTGACGATGATGACGATGATGATGTTACAGATGAGGAAGCTAAGACCTAGGAAGGTTTGACTTGTAAAATGGCATATAGTCAGGATTTAAACTCAGCTCCCTTAGACTCTAGAGGCAATTCTATCTTTCACTGTATCACAAACTATAGCTCTAAATGTAAACATCCCTCCCTCTTTAAATCCATCCTATATTTATTTCTCTTCAAATTACATCTATTTCTCCTCTTTCATCTAGAACATGAACATTAAAAAATAACTATATTTTGTAATCCAATGTATATTTTTAATTTAATTTAAAAAATAAATGTTTAAGAATATTTTTAATTAAAAAAATTAAAAAACCTTATTCTGAAAGATTTCACAGGCCTCACCAAACTACCAAATGAATACATGACACAAAAAGGTTAAAAACTCTTGATGTAGAGATAGGAAGAAGAAGCTAAATTTCTCTTAATATGACACTCCTTAAAATAGATGAAGACAGCTATCCATCATCATCTAAAAAACAATCTCTTATAGGGCCTATAGGTCCTCAATTTCTTTATCTTCTACACTTCATCTGGCATGAGCTGCTTTCTGCCAACTTAAGTGAAAATGTGAGTTTATGTTTTTCTTTAATTTTCCTTCTCAGTCTAAGATCATTCTGAGATTGGATATCCTTGATATATGATTCTTATATGATGTCACGCATTTGTATCTATCCTGATACCTGCCCTTGCTTCTATCTTTTGTTATGTGTCTTTTGAAAAGCTAAGTTCTTCAATGTTCTATGTACATTCATGTGAGTCCCTCTAGACAACTTTCCCTTTTTTCTCAACAAACTCGATCCTTTTTTTGTTACCAGAATGTGATTCCTTAGAGCTTCCCACCATTCCTGAGCTACCTTTCTTTGTAGAATGTTAGCCCACAGGAGTAGACTATCCTTTCCCTAAATCCATTGAAATGTGCTTTCCTGAAATCATCATTCATGTAAGAACTCATGTCACATTTTAGGGAGGACTTTGATTTGTAAGCTTGATCCCATTCAGGGGAAGTCAACCAGCATAATGAAGGGATTAAAATCACAATACATGAGAACACATGAAAGAAATGTGAATAATGAATTTAGAGAAGGGGCTTTAGGGTATATAGGATAGCTGTCTTAAAACAAGTGTCAGTAAATTCCAGTGACAATTACATCGAGAATTAAATAGAAACTTCTCTTTTGATCATTTAAAGCCATTGAAAACTAATTTGGCCAGCATTATTAGCCTTATTATATATTGATCATCTTACATATATTGCTTATGCACTATATACTGGGTTATACTGTCCTCTTTGCTGTTTCCTATACATGAGCCTCCATCCTCCATCTCCCTACTTTAGCACATAAAGTTTTATTTGCTTAGAATCCATGCCTTCACCTCTACTTCCTAGAATCTCAATTTCTTTTAAAGTTTATTTCAAATAACACCTTCTATATGAGGCCTTTACTGATCATCTCTCTGCTCGGCCCCAGACAGCAGAATTAAGAACAATGGTCAAAAGTTCCAGAGGCAAATTTTGAGTTGAGAAAAATGAAAAACATCTTAATAAGTAGAGTTGTCCCAAAGTAAATGGACCTTCTCAGGAGGTGGTGGATTGTTTCTAGCATTCTTCAATCAAAAAGTTTGATGACTGCTTGGCATGTATTTTTCAAAGGAAATTCTTGATAAATTATGGGTTAGAAGAGATGGAACTCTGAATTCCCATGTACCTTTCAAAATTTATATTACTTTCCTGAAAGGGAATTTCACTCTGTGCTTCTTTATGGAGTGAACTGTATGTGCTCCTAAGCTAGCCCTGGGAACTTCTGATACTGTTTTCAATTTCAAGTGCTCTATTATAGAAAAAGATATTTCAAACTAGAGTGTAAGGAAGAAGATTACTATGGTGAAAGAACTAGAAACCATTCCACAAGAGGAGCAATTGGAGTAATTAGGAATGTTAAATTTCAAGGAGGACTGGGTCCAGGAAGATAATAACTTCATATATTTAAAGATAAATCATGTGAAGATGAATCAGATTTATTCCCCTGGTTCCAGATAGCAGAATGAGGAGCAATATGTTAAATTATGGTTAGATTAGATTATGCTAAAATATGTAGATGTTACCATGAAGTAGATTTTAAATTAGCTGAAAGAAAAAAAAAATCCAAATAATAAATTTTATTCAAACTAAAATTAGATACTTCATAAAATTTACCATTATCAAAAGACTACACAAACAGGCTGATTAACTACTTGCCAGGGAAAGTATGAATTATTTTCTTGTTTAGGTTTGGGTTGGATTAGATGAACTCTGAGGTCTCTTCCAGATCCAAGAATATTTTGGATAATCTAATGCTTTCATTGTGAGACTTTTCTACCAAATAATGTCCCTTTGCTACTCTCCTCGTCCTCACTCATTTCCCACTTGGCTACCCTCCTGGACTTCATAATTGTCTCCAGAAACTTGTGTTCTTATATGATGACATTCACTCTGAAACTCACAGTTCCTTGGGTCCTTTACCTCTGATTGACAATATTAGAGGGGAGAAGGTGGATATCATAGAGCTCCAGATCCTCCATTTAAATAGGACACCTAAGGCAGCCATCTTACCATTACTCACCTGGCAGCAGGCTTTCATCATGCCCCTGAGTTGTGCACCCTTCCCCGTCATAGCCCCATTTTCACCTTCTTTTTATGTGTAGTATTTGCCCCTTAGATTGTAAGTACTTTGAAGAGAGTGACTGTCTTTTGCCTTTCTTTGCAGCCCCACAGTGAGCACAGTGCCTGGCAGATAGTAAACACTTAATAAATATTGTTCGACTGGCTGTTAGATGTATTATTTTCAAAAATCTTTTCCTTCAATTATTCACTCTCCAATCTCCCTCTTTAAAAGAAAGCCTTCTCCCAGCCCCCTCCACCAGTTCTGTAGAGTGGAAATTCTTCCTATAATAATAGCTCACAAATGCACTGAGCTTTATGACTTATAAGGTATTTTCTTCACTATATGAAATAGCTAGAACATTCTATTATCCTCATTTGACAGAGGACTAAATTTGAAGTTCAGAATGTTGCAATGATTTTCCTGGGGTCTCTCAGTGAAGCTCAGACTTGGAATCCTTGCCTCTGAATCAAGGGCTCCTTCCACTGTACCATAGCCCTGCCTAGAAGCATCATTCCTCTTCCACTTATAATCAGATATTGAAATTGGCAATTTTGATTTGTGGGTGGGGTGATAGGAGGGAGGAGGAGATAATAGCAGATAATGACAGCTCTAAGAAATAGCAGAATATCACAGCATAAACAAATACCTGGTTGATTCATGTTGCAAATAACAATGAATAGCAGCATTTTGGCTTTGTAGTCTTCTCAGATTGTCCTACATTGGATACTCTGGCTTATTTTAACAAACAGATGGATAGATAGATATGGATTTAGACATAGAAAAATATGCAACTTTGGCCTTAGGGTGACATGGAGGGATTAGTAAAGAAAGGGGTGATAAAATGCTACCAAAGACAGAGTATGTATTCAAAGCTGAAATGAAATGTTTAAGTCATGAAGCTCAATTCTTTTATTTTACATATGAGAATAATGGTATTTAGAAGGTTTAAGTGACTTGGCCAAGGTCTCACAGCTAGCTACACAAGTGAACTTGGCAGATCAAAGACCAGCTCTTCTGAGTACAAATTATGTTCTCTTCCTCATTACCAAAGTATCTCAACCAGTTGCAATTTGGTTCAGCCCTTCTAAGAAAGATGCTAAAACCTATCTATTGGTCTCTCTATCAAACAATCAATTAATCAACAAACACCTATTAGAATTTGTCATATATTAAACATAGTATTAGGTGATAAGGATACCAAAACAAAAAGAAGGCAGTCCTTGCTTTTAAGGGCCTTGAGTTCTATTGGTAAAGACACTCTTTTAAAGAACTAGGTTCAGAACTTTTCTTGGGCAATATTGAACAAGTCACATAGTTTTTCTACATTTCAATTTCCTCATCTGTAAAATGAAGGAATTCAACTTGGTCATGTCTAATGCTGCATCAGGCACCAAACATTTGATCCACATTATTTACAAAAAATACAACAACTAGCTGCTAGGAAGGATTAGGAAAGGTGTCATGTCAAAAATGTTGCTTGATCTTGAAAAAAATCAACAACTACAAGGGATTCTATGCATCAATAATTTATATGTAAGCAGGTATTTCTTTATCTACTTCCTATATATTTAGAATCTATTCTTCTGTCTGTCTGTCCATCACTCCATTCATCTATCTATCTCCTTAATATTCTTGATAAACCAAAGTATTGTGCGGTCTATATTAGTGGATCTGATGGGGTACAGGATCTGGGAGCCCCCATGAATTGTCCTTGAATCTTCCCACTTGATGAGGCTTTTGTCTGAGGCCATAAGCCTTTCATTATTACTAGGCCCAAATCTCTATGTTACTCTTAACCTAGCCTAGCCCTCCATTGTCTGTCTAGTTTCCACCCTTGATCCTATCAAAATGTCTCTGCCCAAATCTGTTACCCTTAAACTAGCCCAGCCCTACATTGTCTTATCTCTAGGTCTCCTTCAGCTACTTCCCACCCTTAATCCCATTCTCTTGGTTCCTGGAATCTGATCTCACCCCAGTCTCATCAAGCTCCTCCTTAAAGTACTCCTCAAAACCCTCCCTAAACCCCTCCTCCCATCACCCCAGGACCACACTAGTTAACTCCCACAATCTTTCTGTATATAAGTTGCGTCTTCCCTCCATGATGGTGCTCAGATTCAACCTACGTCAGATTGAATCTGGCTCACTTGTGAAAACAAGCATCGCGAATGGTGAGATTTCTTAACACTCAACCCAATATGGTGAACCTTTAATAAACTTTGTTTTTCTTTGGCTGTGAGAAGGCTTGACTCTAATTCATTTGAGCTGGACCTAGCATATTGGTATTTTGAGGTCTCGAGCACCCCTCAACCCCAAACCTCATCAGATCTAGAGACAAATCTAGCTGCTGACATTTACCAGTTATGTGATCATGAAAAGATCACATAACTACTCTAAGCCTTAGTTTCCTCATCTAACTGTACACTCTGTGCACTTCAAAAATTCAAAGATTATATATATATATATCTTTTATCATAATACTTCCTTAATAATCCTGTTTTGAGCCTCAAATAAAGTAAGGCATGTGAAACATACATAAATGTTAACTGTTATTAACATTATAGCATAAGGCATTTAAATAATTTTATGAATCTTCAATTCTATCTTTGATTCAGAGCTCAGACAATAAACCATTATTAGAAAATAAAGCCATAAAGCAATTTTTCATAATAAACAGTACACTTTATTTTATTGAAATGAAGATCTCATCCTGGAAAGAATGAATAATTGCTTCTGACCTGATGTGAACTTTCAGATTCAAAAATTTAGGGCAGGCAGTTATCACCAGTTGATGAAATATTCTGCTAGATGATCTCATTTGACAAGCAATGAGCCTTCACAATTGTGATAACTCGCATGATTAATCTAATTTTAGCATAATAACATACAGATACTGAAAATGATTCTGAGTGCATCTTGAAATAATAATAATACTTTATGTACATTTATTTGGCTCTTTGAAGTGTACAAAGTGTTTCCATTTGCATTCTGACATTTTCTCCTCACAGTAGTACTGTAATGTAGGCAGTATTATCATTACTATTTTGCAAAATTGGATACTGAAATTCAAAACCACAAAGTAACAGTAAGAAACATTACTGGTACCTGAACCCATATATTCTTACTCCCAATCAAAGCTGTAAAGGTGGAGAAGACAAATCCTGTTTGGGACTGCCTTTATTCCTTGTCCATTATGACTATCCCAAACTTGGGGGCAGGGAGTGACAAATCATTCTGGTCATAGCTTCGCAGAACCACTTACATCAAATTGGAGCCTCCTACTGTGAATAATGATAATGAACTAGTAGATATTTTAAAAGGTCTAATTTTACAATTACAAATATAAAATTATATATAATAAACAAAAGTTTGTTGCTAAAGCAATGTAAGTACATGAATTGATTATTCTACAAATGAATTGATGCCATTAATATAATTTTTAAAAATTCCACTGAACAGTGTTTTAAAATCAAATAGTTTTCAAATATTACCAGAAAAGTGAAGTTCTATTTTTTTTCAGGTTTCAACACCCTTATCTTCAGGACAGTAACTAAAAAAACCTGTGATATTTATTTTTTGCAACATTCTATCATCTCTTCTCTTCCTCTTCCCTTGAACCCAGTTTGCTAAATTCCCAAGGCCTCTGTCTTACTTTCTGCTATGATATAACTCTTTATAAAGTGTTATCTTGTGAATAATTAACTTCTACTCTTCGTGTGTGTGTGTGTGTGTAAGAGAGAGAGAGAGAGAGAGAGAGAAAGTATGAGAGAGACAGAGAAAGTATGAGAGAGAGAGAGAGCTCACTGAACTGTAATTTTCCCAAGGGAAGTTACATTTTAGTACTAATAAATATTGAAAATTCTTCAGGATCCAAGAAAATTAATCTTGGTGAATTTTCAAGAAACTTGTCAAATGATAGAAGTTTGAGTACGTGTTTCTAACTGCATGTACCTAAACTTTACCAAGTAGATTTTTTTTTCCTAGTGTGCATCTTCATAAAGTTAGATATATTTACAATATTTAATGATGTTCTCCTTTTTTGCATAAAAATGTTCATATCAGTGGTTGTGAAGTTCTGGTTTCTTTTTTTTTTTTTTTTGCCGTGAAAATATATGAATGTGTGTACACTTGTATGATTCATTTGCCTAAAGTCAATGTTTTCAAAGTAGCTAGTGTGAGTGAATCAAAATCTTTTAATATTTCCTTATAAAACTGATATATGTGTGTTGAATCAAGTGAAACCCTTTATTTCATATACTAGTGTTGAAACACACATGTATAAAGATATACACAAAGTATAGTAAGAGGGATGAAGCTGCAGTAGAATAAATTGAGTGTTTGGGGCTGTCATATTATGAATTCAGAAGAGATATTGAAATGCAGCATTTGTGAGTAAGAGAGCCTCCTGGCTGGTATGGGATGTGAGGGAGTAGGGAGACTACTTGTTACCCCCAAAGGCACCCCATTACACATTTGGAGAGCTATATTCATTTAAAAGTATCTATAGTGGGTGTTGTTGTTTTTTTTTTTTTTTATAAACCCACTCATCACTTTTACTTCTTCCCTCCACTTCCAAACAAAACGAATTTAATTTCTCTTCCAGGTGACAGCCTTTCAAATACCAAAAGAATTTTCATTAAAAATGTAATTATTTTAGTTACTATTTGCTACCCTCCAATAAACTTATTTTCTTGAAAAGAAAAAAAAATGGAGGGTGCAGAAGAAAGATATTTTCAAGGAATAGCTTTTAGTTGAATATTGAAAATTATACAATCATTGCATTTTTTGTTATGACTCTTTAATAAATGAGCATATCATCAATATAATTATTAATTCCACTCCTCATTTTACTTCTTAAGTATTTTCACTTCGAGCAGTATCTCCCAAAAGTATTTTTATCCTTTTAAACTACTCCCTTTTCCCACTTAATATTATTATTTTTTTTGCCTATTACATGTAAAGATAGTTTTCAACATTCACTTGTTTAAAATTTTAATTTCTAAATTGTCATCTCTCCCTCCCTCCACCATCTTTTCTGATCCTCCCTCCCCAAGACAGCAAGCAATCTGATATAGGTTATATATGTACAATCATATTAAATATATTCCCACATTAGTCATATTGTTAAAAAAAAAATAATGAGAACAAAAGGGAAAAACCACGAGAAAAAAAAACCCGAAAACAAAACAAACAAATAAAACCCCACAAAAACAGTATGCTTTGATCCGCATTCAGAATCCATTGTTCTTTCTCTGTATGTGGATAGCATTTCCCATCACGAGTCTTTTGGAATTGTCTTGGATCATTGTATTGCTGAGGAGAGCTATTTCTATCATCATTGATCATTGCATTGTGTTGCTTATGTTGTATACAATGTTCTCTGGGTTCTGCTCACTTCATTCAGCCTCAGTTCATATATGCCTTTCCAGGTTTTCTGACATCTGCCTTCTCATGATTTCTTAGAGCACAAAGATATTCTATCACATCCATATATCACAACTTATTCAGCCATTCCCCAAATGTTCGGCATCCCCTCAATTTCCAGTTCTTTACTACCACAAAAAAAGAGCTGCTGTAAATATTTTTGTAAATGTAGGTCCTTTCCCCTTTTTGTGATATAATCCATAAACTTAATGCCACTTAATACTTGTGTTATCTTACAAAATCCCTTAAAGTTTGTGAATCTCATTTGTCTCTTATGTGAAATATAGATGTTGGGCTAGGTATTTCCAAAAGTCCCTTGCAATTCTTAATCTTTTAGACTGTGATAACTACAAATTCCACTGTTTGGTTCCAACTGTGAAGCAGTAGACAAAATAATTTTACAGAATTACTAAGCAGTGAAGCATCTGTGTCCAGCATATTCAGCAAAATGAAAATGATGTGTCACAGGAAGTAACTTGTTTATTTAAAAAAAAAACTGGATAAAGTCATATTTCAACTCATATATCCATATAACTATTTTTTCTAAGTCCATATTAAATTCTAGTTCATTCTCATGTATAAACTATAAACATATCCAGGTTTTTTTTTTAATTTTGTTTTCCAATTATACAGTTAATTAAGCTATAATTTAGCCTGGAGTATATTTTAGTCCCTAGAAAATAGAATTACTATGGAGCATCTCAGAGTGCAAATTCATATATATTTTTTTTCTATTTGGGCACTAAAATGAAAGCATTACAACCAACAGATGGTGGTATTTTCATCAACATGTAAAAGTTTTTATGAACTAAATAACAGAGAGGGAAAAATCATTCAAGAGCAGTCCTTGAAAACTTGTCATGACAAATTATATCAGAGTGAAAATAGATACATCAGATAGACTGCAGCATTGTCACCTAAGGATGGATGGGTCCTCTGTGCACTTTCCTTTTAATATGCCATTGTTAAAAAAAAAAAAAAAGATCTATGAAAGAAATACTTGAGCCATGAAATCTCTTTAGAACACAACAGTTTTGTAAACTCTGAGGCACATTTTGTTACCAGTTAAATTTAAAATTCCTATAATGACAGGAAATTGATATTATATTGTCTAACACAACACAATGAACTACAAAACGGAAGCCAAAAGAATAAGGAAAATATCAAGGATCAGAGAAATGCCAGCTCTAGGATCTTAGTTGCTTAGAAAAGAGCCAGGATAAATAGATAATGGATAGATCCAGGTGAAATAGTACCATCCAATTCAGCATAGCTTAGTCTGCTGGGCATAACGAAAGCTTAACTTCAAATCACAGGATCAGAAATTGATACCTCAAATGGAACTTAGATACCACAGAGGTCAATCCCTTTTATTTTACAGGTGAGATAACTGAGTCCCAGAGAAGTTCAATGGCTTGCCCAAAGTCACACAGCTGGTCATGTGTTTACTCTTCAAAAGAAATACTCTCACAGAAAGAAAAATCAATAGAATAATAATCCTGCATGAGATTATGAAAACTATATACTGCCTGTCGATATCCAGTGTTTTGCTTATCATTTGGGATTGAAATTTGACCTGAAAATGGTCCATTTCATTCAACCTTTAAAAACCTGATCGATTATTTCTAGACAGTCCTTGCTTTGATTTCTCTTATACTTGGTTGAACTGACAACACATTCCTAAAGCCAGAATTGCCTCTACTCCTCAAGGAGAATGATTATTAACATGGGACCCTCAAGTTGAATTTAGAAGCTATATGCATCTAGTGGTTAAAATATTACACAGACAGTGTTGGATTGCTATTGGTGAGATGATAATTCCATTCTGTTTTACAGTGTTGAACTAGACCACATTTCCTCTTTGTGACTAGCACCATATTGTATTGTATATCAGAAAACCATCATCAGAGAAAAAAACAT
The DNA here is from genome assembly GCA_028646595.1 of Phalanger gymnotis. Lineage (NCBI taxonomy): Eukaryota > Metazoa > Chordata > Mammalia > Diprotodontia > Phalangeridae > Phalanger > Phalanger gymnotis. Next base: position 102,999,148 of record CM053626.1, on the reverse strand, counting down.
TTGTTATATAAATATTAGCTTTAGTAATAAACTGTCAAATTCTATTTATAAATGTGGTTATTATGCAGAGTATAATTTTGAAAATGTTTTACTTGTCTAAATTTTATATTTGTCTAAAAACACCTTTTCCTACTTGCTTGCACGGTACTTTCCTAACTTGTATTAAACTGTCTAATACTGATTGATTAATTTACAGCACTGACTCAAGTGGGAATGTTTGGATAAAACCACTATTAAAATATACATGTTATTAGATGGAATGGTGAAGGTGGGCAGAGGGAGAAAATTCCCCACTAGCCTTCTACAACCACCGCATTAGTAAAAAAAAAATAGTTTTTGTATTCATAAAATATCTTCTTGTAAAATACTAGGTCTTAAAAATGAGATTTAAAAGAAGATAGCTTAAGTGAGTACTAAATACAGCAGCAGCTGTAACAACAATGCTACTTGCTTCTATTGTGGCTGTGTAAGACCAATAACACCAGCACACAGGAAGGCTGCTAGCACAGATTCTTTGATCTGCTTTTCTAAGGAAAGCAGCTTTATGGGATATACAAGGCATATGTCATTCACTTCGTCCAGGGGAAGAAATCAGAAGCCTGAAATAGTTACCAGAGACAGAAGCACCAACATCTAGGTTTTTCAAAGCCACGAGGCTCTTTAACAGCTACCCAGAATCTCTACACCAACACCCTTTCAATAAGTGAGCCCCCAAAGGCAAAACGCTAACCTCTGATTTTATACACACTTCTTTAGAGTCAAAGGGTGTCACAGCCATGCAACTCAAACCCAACTGAACTAGGCCTTCCCTTGACATAAGCAGGTCATCAAAGACTGGATTCAATCAAAGATTCCTTAGTGCTGAGGAGTACTCCAAAACAAAGACAACAAAGACTCGACTTGGCTTGTCATTACATTTGAAAAGCAAAACTCATCAAAGGTACTTGATTACTTCAACATTCCAAACGAGAAAACAGGTTAAAAAAAAAAAAGTCCCACCCTAATTACCATAACAGCAGCCAACTCTGAGTGACCCAGAAACAATATATGTTACTAACCAGTATGAGTAGTTCCATATGTGCCAGCTCAAGAAACTTTAAGTAGCTTAAATAATGCAAATATATTGGCAAGGCCTTGACAGTCAGGATGAAGATGGGGTGGTGACTAGGTTTGATCTTGAAGGTTCAAGGATGGACAGCAATTAAGCTATACTAAAGGCTAATTCTATTTCAGAGCTAACAATATTCATTTAAGTAGCCAACTGGGTGCAGACTATTTTTCCTAAAGTATACTTTATTGGGAACCACATAGTAATACGTTTAATGAAACTTTTTTCCCCCTAAATTGTTCATGAATTAGATTCTTAGAACTCAATTCTTCCTTTAATTTTCACAATATGAAGATTTTTATCTGGTGATTTTTCCCCCCTTGACTTAAAGTAATAACATTAATAATGAAAATAATAATATTAATAATAATAATTTATGTTTATATAACACTTTGAAGTTTTCAAAATACTTCATATATCTTATCTCATTAGGTCCTCGCTTCAGCCTATTAGACTGGTGTTATTATAATTAATATCCCCATTTTATAGATGAGAAAACAGGCTGAGAGGTTACATGTCTAGAGTCACACAACTAATAAAGGTCTGAGGCAGTCTTGAACTAACATTCTTCTAATTCTAAGCCTAACACTCACACAAACTCAGTGGGAAAACTTCAATGGTTGTTATTTTTAAAGAGAGGCTATTTTGAATGAGTCACTCTATATATGTTTACTTGACGTATAAATTTATGTGATTTTCATAAACTCACCAAATGATTATTAAAAACTTTGAAGCTGGAAATGCTTAACACCATTAAAAATATGCAGCATACAACCAATTACACTAAAAATTGATGACAAGGGGAAAGTGCATTTAAATTATGGCATAGTCTAACATCATACACACCACTGTTAATGAAAGCTGTTACTATTTAAGATTAAATTTAGTTTGTATCTCTAAAGCACTTCTTTTGCCATTGGTCTAATTAAAATTATTTTAAGTCTTCATGAAATAGTGGGAGAATGGAGACCAGAGTTTGAATCTTAACTCTGACAGCTATCAACTGTGCAACCCTGAGCAAGTCATTTAACTTTATCTGAGTCAGAATCCTCATTTAAAAAGCAGGGATAAATACAACTTGCTCCTCCACTACCTACAAAAATGCTACGTAAACACTGAAGTAATAGAAAAATAAATAAATGTATTCTTATAAATTATAATTAAGATTCTCAAACTTTTTTTTAAAGAAATCTGCTTTAGCCATAGTTTTCTGGGATTCTTTAATAGAAATGACCACTAAATGCAATAGATTGTATTTATCTTGCATTAAAATTTATCAGTGTTGATAATTTAGGACTGATAACATGACTGCTTTGAGAAAAATATCATATTTACAAAGAAATCTCATATGTCCATACTTCAAGATCACTCACTAGGCTGCATTCTTAGTTCCCAAATACAATATTTCTTAATTTTATTACCTGATAGAAGTTAGAGAATTTCTCTGAGAAACTCAGTCTTTGTTTCTTATGGAGGAATATATCAATGCATCATAGGTCTATGCTTTCATTAGAGTCAGATGCCAGTAATGATACAAAACTTCAGGGGCAGCTAGGAGGCACAATGGCTAGAGCATGAGGCCTAAATTCAGTAGGACTGGAGTTCCTATCTGACCTCTGACACTTATAAGCTATGCGACCCTGGGCAAGTCACCTGATTGCCTCAAGAGAAAAAAAAAGAAAAGAAAAGAAAAGGAAACTCAAATTCACTAGTGCAGGTCATAACTTATAAATGTCTTAGTAGATAGCTATTTGAGAACTGCTTAAAATTGAAAGATCTTAAGTGACTACCATTTCAGATATGAGACAGGGATTCAGGGGCATTCTGGACCAGCTACAACCAAGGAGGCAGAGCAAAAATGTTAAATTTTCAGTGAGAGCATTTACATCTTGGAAATCAACAAAAACTCTAAATGAGGGATCAATTTATTATTTTGCTGATTGTGTAAATTAAGGAAAGTGATGGAAAACATGTTAATAAGGCAGATTATACTTAAAAGTGGGTCTTGGGTGCATTTTTCCCCTGTGGAGAGTTGAATTTGGGACATTTACTAGCACCTCACCCCAGATAAAATCATCAAATTACAGAATTGGAAGGGATCTATCTAGTTGAACCCATACATGAACAATAATTGACTATACTTCTATAATGGATTTGAGAAGTCACAGTCACCTCTTCCTGAAGATTTCCTTTTCATTTGCCACCCAATAGTATCCCTACTTCTTCTGCTGCTGCTCTGCCTATTCCTGTAATTATTTAATGTCAGACATTTTAGGAGAAAACAATCCCAAATATATTGTTTACATCCTTTCATTCCTATCCTCTGCAATACTACCTCACCCATGTCCCAATCCAATACTTTCCATCCCTTTGACTAGGCACTTTGAAATTTCCTTTCTATAGTGAAAAAACTCCCCCTTCATCTTGGACCTCTTTCTCTCAGATTCTCCATCTATTAGTTCTTGCTGAGACCTGGCTCTCCTCTGATGACACTGCACCCCTAAATATCTTTTATAAAACTGATTATTCCTCAGATACTCTGTGATCCAGACAAATTTATTTTGTGTCTTTTACTCACAGGATACTCCGTCTTTTGGGTTAGTGTTTTCGAGCTATCTTCCATGTCTACAAATGCAATGCAATCTTCCTCGCCTCCAAATCACAGAGTCCCTCTAATTTTTAAGATTCAATTCAAGCACCATTTTTGCATGAAACCTTTCCAGATCTCCCCAACTGCTAGCATCCCTTTCCCGCAATCATGTGTTTAACTAATTTGTATATATTTGAATTTCTTGAATTTGAATTTATGCTATATAGATTTTAAATGTACTTCTTGTGTTCTACTACAATATAGCCTTCTTCTGAGTATGAATTGTTTCATTTATTGTTTTTCTAGCCCCAGTGCCTTACCCATAGTAGGCACTTATATATTCTTGATGGATTTGTTACAGGGGAAGATTAAATTACAGTGACAAGGGAACTTAATATCACAAAATATATGTGACAAGAAAAGAAAGGAGAATTGAGAAGCTTTGAGTTATAGTGGATTGAATTCTTGACTAGCAAGACAGAAAGACCTGGGGACAAATGGTGCCTCTGATGCACACTGGCTCTGTGACCCTGGGCAAGTCAACTGAGCTCTCTGAGGCTGTATCTCCATTTGTAAAATGAGGTGGGTTGGATTAAATATGAAGTCTCTTTCATATCTAAGGCTATGTTGCTATGACTTTCTCAGTTTCCCAGGCAACTCCTTGAGCATATAAATTGCAGAGGAAGTGCCCATTTTATTTTGGGTATTCTGAAAGCTTATCAATCAACAAGTATTTATTAAGCACTTCCTCTACGGCAGGAATTATGCTAGATGCTTAGGATAGAAGAACAAAGAATAAAATAATCCCTATGCACAAGGAACATAAACTTTAATGAAAAGACTCATTTTATGAGGAGAAATCACAGGTTTAGTTACATAAAATATTTAAAATGGTATCAAAAATTGGAAGTAAAAACACAGATTATATACAAATTTTACTATGTAAAAACATAGATAACACAGATTGCATATGAATATGTATCACACCTAACATATATGGTCAATTCCTTAAAAGTTTATATATTGTATTTTAATAAATTAATAAATAAAATCACTTAGATTAGAGGATTTGCCATGAAACCTTCTGTAAAATTTGCTATTCTTTTTTGAACTTAGTAACCAACCATAATTCCAGTGTGTTATTATTTCATGGGATTTTTTTTCTTTTGCTTTTTTTAAGAGATTTTCTTAAAACAGAGTACAGCTAGCTACTAAAAATGTATGTGCAGATTTCTTTTTCTCATTTTTTTCCAATTTCTAACAGTTTCAAACACATGAAGACAACTTTTATTTATTCTATCTTTGGAGTCTGGGTTAATATGTGATAATATAATACCAGTTTTACTAAAATCAGTATCACATGAAAATAAGGGTGCTTTGCTGGAAGATACAGTGTATTGTTTATTTTTTAATTAATCAAAGAAGGAAAAAGTATTCCTTTTTTCCTTCTATAACTATGTGAAAATAAGCATGCTTTTTGAATTCTTCCTACATTCTTAAAATTTATTTTCTAAGTAGAAATGGAGTGTTATTAATAGTTTCTAGCCCAATAACACATTATTCTTTACAATATGTTAGGTCACTTGTCAATAACAAAATAGCATCTACAACTGTTTGAGCTGGTAAATGGTTACATTTTAATCATCTTTAAAAATGAATACTGCTGATCTGTGGTGGATCACTTGTTTCGTAGTTTCTTGTTTCTTGCTTGAATTTTCATCTGGCTATTTCAAAAAGTTTATTTTGATTTCATTACTTGATTTTTTTGCCTTTTCTTTTTCAATATAAAGGAGTAGAAGAAAGACAAAATAAGTAACAGTTAATTAAAATAATTTTAAAAAATCATTTACTCAATTTTACTTTGATCAAATCAATCAAAAAGTCTTTTTTTAATCCAGGGAGAATCCTCAACCAATGCCAATACTATTTTTCCTATTTTACTTTTTTTTTTCCTTTAAAAAGCTCCCATATGAGAAAGAAATATTCAGAGAAGAGTTTGTTAGATCAGTCTGACAGCTACATGCCACCCTGTTGGCCCCACAAAAGAGATTTTCAGTTTCAGGTAACATTTTGTTGCTCTCTGTGAAGATTTAAAGTGAGTGTGCATAGATAGATGACTCGTGTCCCACACATATGTCCAGTGGAATTGAAGCACGCTTGAAGAGATAACTGACAACAACCCAGAAGGATGTACTGTCAGAAGCTGATTGGAAATGACAAAAGAGCAAAAAAAAATGTTCTATCTCCAGGAATCACTCTACATAGGTCAAGGTTTCTTCCCATGAGGCCAGCTCTAATACTTCTAACTTCCAACTTTGCATAACAGGACCACAGTACAATGCCCTGATGATATTAACTGTGCTAACTGCCAAGTCAGATTTTGCAACACATAGTGGAAAATTATGCAATTTTGTTTTACCTCAAATAACAATACATAGATGTGGATCAGTGATGTATATGTGTGTGTACACATAGATAGATACATAGATACATAGATAGATATGGATATATACCCACATATATATATACATATACGTGTGTGTGTGTGTGTGTGTGTGTGTAGTTTTGGTTATATATAGTGTGTGATCACTAATGTTGAATTAATGGGATGATTCACAATTAGGAGCTGTTTGGGCAAACAATTATCAGTCTTCATAGTCAACAAGATCAAAGCAATTCAATATCTATTAACCGAGCACCAATTTTATACTCTTAGCTGCATTAAAGTCTTAAGGAGGATACAAAGAAGGGTAATACACAGGCACTGCCTTCAACATACCTACAATTTAATTGATGACAAATTAGTCCTGTTTACTTATAACTTGTAATCTTGATTGTTATGACACTGATGCAAACTCATTCCAGGGAGGATTTTGCTTCATAATATTATGTAAGTGTAGGTGCTTTGGAATAGCCTTTCCATTGTATGATCTGACTTCAACTTTAATCTCTGCCCTGTATGTGTTCATTAACAATGTTGACAATAATAATGATAATAATAAAGTCACTATTATTGCTTTATCATTCTGTGAGATAGTCCATATGCAATTAAATATGAATAATAGAAGTGAATCCCGGTAAAGAAAATGAAAAGAACAAATAACAACAGCAAAATATGGTTAAATGAAAATACAAGTTGGATCAAGCAAGGAACCTAAAGCTTAGACATCACTAATATGATGAAAGTCAGAATGGTAGGTTAAGTGGGTTGACTGAAAAATCAGGCCTCTACAAACACGAAAGCAAGGATACTTCATAAGATCCATAAATATTGCCTCAAACACTTAACATGGTGCATCATTTATTAGCAAGATTTTTTAATAGCTTCATCTCATTCTGGTGCTACCTATCATAACTAAAGTCATCAGAAGTCTATTATCAAGAGAGAATATCAGCGATGTCTTAAAATAAGAGCCAAATGTCTATGTATTTCAAACAAAGCATTCACAGTTTTAACTTCCTCTCATTTAAAATGCACTATTTTGACTGAGGAGATAAAAGAAGTTCTCATGGTGTAACAGGAGTGTCTGAGAGTGATTTGTTACCAGTGTGATAACATGCTATGGCAGCTTGAAAACCTGCATTTGGTCATTATCACAAAGCCTCTGACTTAGTTATACATTCTTGGCTAATAAATGTACTACAATAGACATAGTGATGACCCTAGATTATTCTACATCCAAAGGAAACTATTACCTATTTAAAACATGACATCAATGAAATATGAGGAAAAGATCACATAGAACATGAAATTTTTTAGAGAGGCAGTTTAAGTCCATTATAGTTCTCCCTAGAATTACTATACTAGCACCTGTCCTAAATAGACTTAATCATGATTTCCAAATAAAACAATTGAACTAAAGTAGCTTTTTAACCACTTGATTACATGGATGACATAAAATAGTAAGACTGTATTTAAAAAAAAATTAAACAGCTCCATCATCTCAAGGAATAATTGCCTAATGATAACTACCTGGTATGAATAAGAAAAAAAAAATATTCTCAACACACATTAAAGAAAAAATAGACTGAATACTTTTACCTTGGATTCAAAAGACACATTTCACCATGGAAAAAGTCAATACTGAAAAACACCTTTGTCTCCTACAGGCAAGATATTCTGTGTATAGATATCAAAGAGAATGGTGTGACTGGCAACCTGAAAGTGGAACTAAAAAGGAAGAACATACGTGAATCATTTAATACTTTGAAAATGTTAATCATAATATACATTGTCAGAGTAAAATAAAAGACTATAATATTTTTAAAGTACCCTAACAAAAGCCTGTACAATACTAGTAAGTCATAGATCTAATAATCCTAAATTTGCCTTTTGAAAGATTAATACTTCCTAACAGAAAATGATAGGATTGATAAACATTTTAGAGAACATCATCCTTAAGGTAACACTTTAACAGAACTAGTTTTGGAGCAAGTGAACATCAGTTGAAATAGCTATGGTGAAGAGTAACGAGAAGTACTTGCATTTGGATTTCTTGAATACAACTAAACTGGTCCTACCTCTGGAGTCTATGAAATGACTAAGATCCAAGAATGAAATTAAAAGGCCTTCCCTGAATAACATCCAGAAGGACTCAGCCAACCCAACATTATGTTGAGAAAGAACAATATGTTGACACATTGAACATAAAATACAATATGTTGACAAAGAAATGGCTGCCATGCTATGCTTTGTTTGTGGAAACATAGCAGTTTATGATGGAAACTCAGGATTAGGTCCATGTCATCAGAAATTCCAAAAAGAGTATGCTCAAGAAATTCAGATTTAGTGATAAATACACATGATGCATAAGAAGGAATGATTCTACATTATATTAAAAAAAATATAATTCCTGTCAAATAATTAGCAAAAAATAACCTAGTACAAGGAATCAGAAGTTTGCTGACATAGACTGACAGATGACATGTACCCATACTACAAACACAAGATTCAAATATTTTGGAGAAATCAACCAATAAACTAGACTGAAATCAGACCATTATCTCAGATAATGTTTTTCATTTTCTCAAACATAACATTCATCTGCACAAATTAATGCACTGTTTTTAATTGAAGAAGTCTTAATCCTTCAAGATAGGTGCTATTTGAACCCCAGTGAATTTCCCTGCTAAATGGAATGAGCTTATTTCAAAATCTCCTCCTAGCAGAGGAAATAAAAGTCATCTTCAACAGGATAAAATGGGTATCATCCTTGATAGTCGTTGCACTATTGGATTTATACCTGGGATTCTTTCAGCAAGGATGAGGATAAACTTATATCCAAATACTTACGTTCGATTTCAAAATGCAATTATTTTATTCTACATTTATAATAGATTATGGAACATAAGATATAGGAGAAAAGATCCTAATTTGTCTTATCACTGTTTTCATCAGAATTCCATTAAAAAGATGAGAAGAGATGATGATGATGATGATGATGACAGTGGCAGTGGAAACAACAAGAGAAAGGCTAGACTGTAAATTTAGATGCTGATTGTCATCTTCAAGTCAATCCCCAATGAAAATACATTTAGAAAAATTATCACATTCACATTTCCAGTCTTAAAACATGCTTTCGTCGCAATAAAATTGAGAGCAATAGATCTAGGAGGAAATAATAATTTCAAAAAACATATATAGTATTAGTGCAACATGATTCCTCATGTTCAATTGCTAGAAAAAAAAATTGTCAAAAAGGAGGAAAATAATTGACAGATGTTCTCGAGAAACATAATAAATAAAACGTTAAATGCAGAATTGGTTTTGGAGCAAATAAACTTCACGGCAGCTAAGTAGTGCAGTGGATAGAGTGCTGTGCCTGGAATCAGGAAGACTCATCACCCTGAGTTCAGATTTGGCCTCAGACACTTTTGCTAGCTATGTGACCCTGCGCAAGTCACTTAGTCCTGTTTGCCTCGGTTTTCTCATCTGTCAAATGAGCTGGAAAAGGAAATGGCAAACCACTCCAGTATCTTTGAAAAGAAAACCCAAATGGCGTCACAAAGAGTCAGACATGACCAAAATGACTGAAAACAACACCAAGAAATTTCACAAAGAAATGGTAAAGGATAACAACAGGCAAATACCATTGGATCTGTTGAATATAACCACAAGTTATTTATAAGAGCTAGCATTTATATAGAACTTTAAGGTTTGTAAAATACTTCATAAATATTATCTTCTTTTCTCTTTACAACAACCCTAAGAAGTCAAGGCTATTTTTATCCTCATTTTATAGATGAGAAAACTGAGGCAGATATTAAGTGACAGTTAATGTCTTAGGCTGTATTTGAACTCAGATCCCAACTACAAGTCATGTGTTCTATCTACCACTCCACTTACTGTATCTAGTTAGAGCCTATGAAAAAACTAAGATACAAGATAATAATCAAAAATTTTATAGTTGTCTCTGTATTAGACATCTATTCACATGAACTAAACCAACAGTGCCAACAAGGAAATGACAAACAAATACTTGAGTCAAATACATTTCTTTATTGAGAGAGGCTTCTTATACTCACAAGATAAGGTCTTGGACACAAGAAAGCATAGAAAATTTTTCTTAGGAGCCCATACTTGTTGATTAATAAAGATTATGAAACAAAATTGTGGAAATTTGGTAACATATCATTGTCAGCTGTCGAAATTTAGCCTCTACCAGATACCTACTAATATGTGATGAGATAGCTAGCATTCTGCATCAGAAACTCACCACCCTTCATAAGTTAAAAGATGATAAATCAAAACATTACATCTACAAACCTCAGAATATTATTGATAACTTATCAAATAAGCTATACTAGAATAGGAGCTTAGTTACAGAAGGAACTGATTGCCACAAGTATCCAGACATATGTGGTATTAGTGTGATTAAAGATCTTATCCACCTATTCAATAATCCCCAGGTGGAGCTAGTTAAGGGAAGCTTCTCAAGTGGAGCCAGTTAAGGGAAGCTTGATTAGGAGAGGCTTAATTGTAGGCAGGCCTACACCCTTTACTTACAAAGCCCCAGGTCCACACCCTTTCACTAATTAGGCATGCCCACATCCTTTTGCTAATTATATCACAGTATATATTTACCCAGAAGGTAGCCATGGAACTCAGAATCTGTAGAGAGCTACCAAAGTTGGACTTCAGCCCAAGGAAAAGGAGCAGGAAGTCGGAGTCAACTGAGCTGCAAAGAGAGCACAGAACACAGAGAGGAAACCAGGGAGCTGCTGAGACCAGAGAACTGAGGAAGGAAGAGAACACAGGCAAGCAGACAGGATTCATGAGTGATTACTGGGAGGCCCTAGCAGAGGGGACAGTTACAGGATGACTTGGTTCCTTGCTATAATACTATGTTATGATTTCCTTGTTGCTACATTGAGGTGGGCTTACTAGTTTTGGAATATAAGTACTGCTATATTGAATTGGAGTTATTGCTTTTGGGATATGATCCTCTGGTGTCTATATAAATGTTATACTTCCTATGCCTTCTACCTAGAGAGTTTTTCATACTTTGAAATTCTGAACCATACAGGTTCATCCTCAAGGTCATGAATCTTGCCTTACTGATACAACATAACATCAGTATATTGAAAGAGAATTAATATATTTGATTTGAATTGTTGAGGGAAATCCCACATGAGAAAATTATGTCTACCAATTGCAAGTAACACCTTTTTCTACAAATTGTCATCTTAGAGAGTTGCCAAGAGCATAGATTAAGTGACTTTTCCAGGGTTACACAAGTCATTTAACATAACTGTATTACAGGCAGGTTTTGAACTCACATCTTTCTGACTGTAAGACTAGATCTCTAGTGACTATTCCAAGCTGCTTCTCCGAGTTAGAGATTCTACTTTGACTTCAGTCAACATCACTTGACTTGTTACACTTCTGACCCCAACCTCCCATGTGCTTCCCTCTCCTTCACAAATGTAAGCCCTTTGATAGCAAAGTCAATGTAGCTTTATAAAAACTTCTCTCCCCAATACTTACCACAGGACTTAAAATATAATTACACACGTGTATGTGTGTGTATATATATATATATATGTATATATATATATATATGTATATACACACAGATAGATGTATGCATGTGTAAACATACATATATCATTATATACATTATATTCCAAGTACTGTGAGTTTATATATTATATATATACATACATACATATAGTTATAGTTATAGAGCTATATTGACTTTTATCTCAAAGAGCTTTCCTCTCAAAGACTAGAATCAAAGCAGTATTCACTAATATATTCTTCCAGTAGTAATAGCATTATAGATTTGATTTGGATTCCACAAATGGAAGTAGTGAGGGATTTTGGTGGGGTGTGGCAAGTGTGCTCCCAATGACTAGATGGCAAGAATGTAGCTGTGGTAGAATGAGAAGTATGCCTGGTGTCAGCTATATAGAAGGGGTCATGTGATATACCCACAAATCGATAACATGGGATCTCAGGAAGGGAGTTACAGAGCTAAGAAATTTAATTCCAATTTAGCAATGTCTCTGGAGATGCTCTGTGTTCTGGAGTGTTGCACTAAGACAGATGGCAGGGGGATGACTTGGATGGAATGTGATACAATGAACTTATTGTCTAATGTGTTCACTTATTTTTCAGTTGTAATCAATTCTTTGTGACTCTATTTAGGGTACACTTAGAAAAGATACTGGAGTGATTTTTCATTTCCTTTTTCAGCTCATTTTGCAGGTGAAGAAACTGAAATAAACGTGGTTAAGTGACTTGCTCAGGGTCAAACACCTATTAAGTATCTGAGGCCCAATTTGAACTCAAGGAAATCAGTCTTCCTGACTGCAGGCCACTGAGCTGGCACCATCTAAGCTAATACTCATAAAATTTTAAAAGTACTAATTTTAAAAAAAAAACTGTACAATTACTTAAAGAATACCAAATATAAGGGCATAATAGCATCATAGTCAATTATCAGAGCATAACTTCTATCTGACCCTCATCAAATTAGATGAGAGCAAGAAAACTAATAATGATAATGACAGAGTTTCATTCTATGTAACATAAAGGTGCTATTATTTTCCAGTGTCTCTCACAGAAATCATTTCATAATACACCCAGTAAATGAAGGAGAATCTTTCAGATTGCCATTAATATTGCACCTGAGTGATATTTAGATGTCTTTAATTATTTCATCCATATGGAAAAAACTAAAGATATGCAGCTATTGACATATTGACACATTTCTGATAAGTTCATATCTGCATAATATAGTATAATTCACATGACACCTTTCTTTATATATTAACAAAATAAACACATAATTGAATAGAACTTTTGAAGTTAAATAGTTGTCCATTTAATAAATGTCTATTCTATATTAATTTCTATAGATCGTTCTCAAATAAACTTTGATATTTATCTCCTTGATTTCATTGATGTTAGTAACCCTTCCACCAACACAGTTTGTGACTATTTGAGTACAATTATGTTTTTGTAAAAATACTTCCCGTAAAAAACGAAATCAATAACTGGTTTTAGTGAGGAAGACAGATGTTAAGTTGCTATGTGTTGCTGAACAACAACTATTTCTATGTGGGTCAGAAAAAAAAGAGAGGGTAAAACTGAGGCAGCTAGGCCACATAGTGGATACAATCCTGTACTTGGTGAGAGGAAGACATGGATTTGAGTAAGGCATCAGTCACTTACTACGTGATCTTGAAAATGTCATTTGATCTCTGGTAGCCTTAGTTTCCTATGAGATTTCATGATAACACAATTTTACCTCACAAGGTTGCTTTATGGCCAAATGAGATAATGTAAACCATGGCACAAATGTTAAAGTATTTTATGTTATCTATTATTAATATAAAAGTTACTGACAGAATACTCAGTACTCATCTTGCCTGATCTTCCCTGTGGAGTCCTTCTGTGCACTTTTCAAGGTGTAATGATTTTCACTGAACTAATCAATCTGAAGGGCACTTCATTAATATCAAGATAATTGATTTCCAAGTTTGCCTCCCCATCATTTCTGCATATCATAGTTATTATTTCCATTAGAATAACAAATTAAATTCTTTCATTATGACTTTGATTTCCAAGTTTATAAAAAATATCTAGAAAAATCCATTAGATTTCAAGGACTGCTAGCATTATAGGATCTAAAGAAAAATAATCTGGTCTAGTCCCTTTCATTCAGTAAACTTAACGACTAATATAAGACATGGGATTATTTATTCTGTTGCTAAAAAGGTAAAATAGTATCCTGGAAAAAACAGAATGAGAGTTAAATGGGATAACACGCAAAGTCATAAAGCATTAGAAAATTTAAAATACAATATCTTCTATAAAGATTGAATAATAATTTGTCTTCAAATTACTTAATTTTTTGCCTTATACTAGACATTCAATCCATTTCATTGGCTCATACCTCTTCCTCAATTTAGGGATCCTCTCTACAATATCCCTGGCATTCAACCACTGGACAATAATTCTCAATTATGTGGAAATCACTACTCTTTGCAAAAGTCCAATCTCTTAGATACTTCTAATTCTCACACATTTTTCTTATATATTGAAATAAAACAGGGGGGGGAGGGAGGGAGGTAAGGAGAGAGAGAGGGAGACAGAGAGGGGAAGGAAGGAAGGAAGGTAGAGACAGTGAGTAATAGAGGAAGGAGGGAAGAGAAAAAGAGAAAGAAAAGTGGAAGGAAGGAAGGAAGGAAGGAAGGAAGGAAGGAAGGAAGGAAGGAAGGAAGGAAGGAAGATATGGAAGGATAAAAGGAAGGAAGGAAGGAAGGGTCATTAAATCTCCCCAAGTTTCCCAATGTGAATTTCTATGCAAAATCTCTGAAGCTAAACTCCCTATTCAAACTCTTTCAGAGTAAGAATCTTCTTAACTTGGATCTCCCTAATGAGAACATAATACCAGTGTTTATTGAGAAGTGTGGTGGTAGAGAGAGAAGAGACTTGTAACCTAGAAACTCAGCTCCTGGAAAGTTCACATCAGATTCAGCCAAATCAAAGACAGACATAGGAGAAGCAGATAGGGGATTCATACCAGTTTATTATTCCAAGCAGCAGCCAGCAAGGAGGAGGTGAGGAAGTATACCTGTACTGCTTGGCCAGTGTCTACCTGATTTATAGGGTAACAGACAAAGGCATTTTGCCGACAATTAAGCTCACAAATTAACTTTAGCAATATCATCATTCTGCACAAGCGTAGTAAATATCCATTATGTCACTCTCATATCTCACGGCACAGTCTCAGTATGATTCACTATGATTTTAGGAATTATTATCTAGGATCCTGAAACTATTCTGGGATACTATGTAGGATCCTTGAGACTATTCTGGGAGTTATCTAACACCTGGAGACTAGACATTACCATGATTATGCAACCTGGGAAATTGATCCTTTGGAAACTAAGTTGTAAAAAAGTATAGCAAAATCTATCTCCTTTACTGGGCTCTATTTTTTTTTTGCCTTTTTTTTGACATAAATAATGAAATTTTAAAATAAGCCACCATTTTAGTGTAATAGACACGCTCCCCATGTTTGGCATCTTTTTCCCCTGATCATAAGCAAGGCCAAGTAAAAGATGAGTTAAGTCCACCTGTTCTCTGACAACTTAGGCCAATGAGAGACTATGAAATTATGAAGCGTATGTCCCTTCCCCTATTTTTGTCCCCAAGATCTGTTGCTAACTAGGTGTGACTCAAATATAACAATGTATTTTCTCTATACCTTAAGTACATATGGAAAAAAGACATTCAGAATTCTACTTGCCTGCCCCATAGCGACTCCATTTTCTATTTGCCAATTGATACTACACCCTTCCTTGATATACCCATAGATACAATAATGGCAAGGCCAATTTGCATCATAAATCATGAACATTATTTTTGTTCCATGGCAAGTGACAGAAGGAATAGGGGACACTTGAGTTCAGCAGCTATACAAACATACACACATACAATTATGATCAAGTTTTCAATGATGATGATGAATAAATGGAACATTATAATATAGCACTTCCCATGGATTTGGCATGACCTTGGGTCACTTCTGATGACACAAATATTACAGAAACTTGCTAAAGTCATGTACAACTAGCAATTTCTGGTTACTCTATTATTTTTGGTAAATTGGGGAATGTTTCAAAAGCAAATGACAAATAAGGTAAGAAGAGCTAACAAACAGGCTTTAAATGGAGATACTAAAGCCTCTTCCTTTCTCTGTTCCTCTCATTAAGTGTGTTATTTGATAGTTGACAAGTCTGATGCAAACTTTCAGTGTAAGGGTAGCAGAAGGAATTGATCTCCCTTCTCATCAGCCCAGGATAAGATCAGTTCAGTTAGAACATGAGTCTGCTTATTCAAGCCTAACAGTGGATCTCAAATTCCTGTATCACTCTATTATTTTGGGTTTAGGTATTTTTTCCCCAGAACACAGATCAGTGAATAGACATTTTGAGGGATGGATATTTCTATTTTTGGTTTTCAAATTGTGAGCATAAGAGGTCTTGAGCTCCTGGATGCTTATTGTCATCAAAGGTACTTCCTCTAGGTAGGGTAGATAAGAGTAGATAACCACCATAAGAAGAATGAACATTCATTGTTTGGTTAATAAATACAGGCTTTGAATTGAGGCTTAGACAATATGGATTGAGATAAATATTTAATCTTTTCAGTAGTTTTGTAAAACTACAAGTAGTCTTTCCTACCTCCTTTGAAAATATGCTAAGATTGATAGATTACTGAGTCATGTCATTTGTCAATGGATGTTTGTAATATTTCTGTTTTAACCATGTGTTTTGTTATGGAAGAAATTGTGGTGGACATTCTAGTTTTTAATACATATTGTCTACTACTTTGTACAATGAACAACTTTTTACTAGAAGAGACTACCTTTTCTGGAGATTATAGATATGAACGATAGCTATGCCTTACTTAAATGATTTTACCTAGGGACTACAAATTGGTGCATAATTAACCACAGAGGAAAGAGAAGAAGCCTATATTCCTCTATTGGTGGGGAGGGGGTGATTTGGTGGTACAAGAGATTAGATGGGTCATTGTGATTCAAAAAGAGAAAAAGACTGTCATTAATTTTTAAATACCCCAAAGAAAATAGAATAAAATTCAGAAGAGAGCACCAAAAAAAGGCCACCTATATTAGGAAAGTTTAACATGCAATTTAAAATATTTTTGCTATCTTGTGTTTTAACATCACTTACTTGGTCCATTTTATAGTTCCCTATTTAAAATATACTTAAAATAATAAAAAGTTATGTTTTAAATTTCAAATGCAATCATCATTTCTTTGTATATTTAAATATCTACAGTTTTTTTTTTAAAGTTCACAATAAAAACAAAAAATTCCACAAACACTAATACAAAATCCTCTTTTGGGAGACTAAAAGTGATATAGAACAAGAACCCCATGCAAGAAGGAGCATGACCTAGTTGGTGGATATCAATTAGATATGATATGGTCAAATTTCAGGTAATATTAGCAGGTGTGAAAACTATGAAATATTAGTGATTCCATCACTTTTTCCTTCTGGCCTAGCGCATGCAGTCCCAGGTCACCTAACTGTTCTGACTGAATATTGCAAGATAAATGGAATATATAATTCTGGATTGAATTATTGAAGACTTGAAGCTAAATTCGGACACTAGAATAACCACCAGTGAATAACCTGTGGAAAAGACAGATATGGATAGGCCAATGCCTAAGTATACAGATAAAGTTTATACTGCCTATATTTAGCATAACTTCAATATTTTAAATCAGCCAACAAATATTTACTGAGCACATGCTATATGTTAAGCATTGTGTTGGGGATGCAAAGAAAGGTAAACAATAGTCATTGTTCTTGATGTACTCACAGCCGGATTGGGGAGACATGAAAACAACTATGTGTAAATAAGATATGTACAAGATAAATTGCTAAAAAAATCATTAGAAGGAAGGCATTAACATTAAGGAGAATCAAAAATGTTTCTGGCAGAAGGTGAGATTTCAGCTGAGACTTGAAAGAAGCCAGGGAAGGCAGGAAGTAGAGATAAGGAAATAAAGTATTATAGGTTATGGGAGTTAGTCAATGAAAATGTTCAAAGTCTGAAGATACCTTGTGCAAAGAAAAGGCAGGAAATTATCTGGAATATCATCAGTATGGGTTAATATACTAGTAATGTAAATAATAACCTGTTCATTCATTCATTGAAATATTCATTAAACAAACATTTATTAAATACTGACTATGATCCAGGTACTGTGCTAAGAACTGGAGATATAAAAAGAGGCAAAAAACAGTCCCTGCCCTCAAGGAGTTTACAATCTAATGACATAAAAATGGTCTTTATGTTTTTCTCTGTCCAGAAATTAAAAATAAAATAAAATAATCACCTGCGGACAGTAGTCAGGTGATGAATCTCTTTTAACTTAGCTAGCTCGGCCCTCAGATCTATTCACAATTTGTCACTGGGTGTATTCGAAGCCTTTCCAGTAGTATATATCAGAACTTGTACTACAATGGCATAGCTCTTGGAAATCCAGATGTTTCTCATGATATTCTAAAAATAAGTATAATATTTTTGGTTTTGGTATGTTACAGTAAATTTTATGACTTTTGAAATAAAGCCAAACATGCAAATTATCATGCAAATCAGGAAAGACATTGCTTTAAATTTATAAGCTAATGAAACAATGTTACTATCACAGGAAGACATGAAGCTTCAGATGTGTGTACATTCAAAGCCTGTGGTGATTATTACAATTATTCCCTTTCCTAAGAGGATGTGGCATACTTCTGGTTACTACTGTAAGATTTTTTTTAAAATAGAGTTTTTAAAAATCATTGTACACATTTTGATATAGAAGAGACATATATCTACAGTATTATATATTAATTTTCCCAAGCTCTTTGATAATCTTGGGAATTAGAGTTAATAATTCCAGGAAATATCTCTTTATTCATATTCTATTTCCAATTTCTAATGTCTATGCATTGTCGGGTTAAATATTTATGCAAGTGGCTATCTGAAAATATATTTATAGCTACTAGTTTTTTTTTTTCTATTGTAACTATCAATTAACCAATGACCTTATTTTGAAGAAGTATTCAGTTGCAAATTTAGAATTCAATTACTTCTCGAGTCTACTAAAGAAAAAATGTCATATTTGGTAGGATAAGTATCCTATATACAACTGGCTTGTCTCTTTCCTATATGTAGAATCAAGCTTTTAATGTATTTGAAGGAATTTTTGCCATAGCTCATTTCAGAAAACTCAAGCCATTTCATTCCCAGGTACATGAGTTTCATTGCTTCATTTTTTTTAAGCTTATGCTTCTAAAAAGTTTACTCTTATGTTTTAAAAAAAAATGCTCACTATTCAAAAACAGTTGTATTTAGGGAATATGAAGATAAATGAGTGAAGATGGTAAGTTTTATTCATAAGGATGATTTAACCCCAAAGAAATGAAGTTTTAGGTAATATATCTCAGACCACTGGAAATGGACAAAAGAAAATATGAGCCACTCTTTCCTCGTACATGATTAGTTAATGCCGTAATGAATGTCTTACTAGAGAAAATCGATCTGAAAATGAACCAAAATGTGGCAAACTCTGGTAAGTCAAACAAGATGCCAGACTTCATGTGAATGGTGGACATTCTAATGAAAACTGATCTACTAGTTAATTTGCTTGAAACCAATATCTTAAAGACTTAAAGCAAGATTATGTTTCTCTTAATTAGTCTTGTGTGCTTAGAGTTAGTAACAAGAAAATAACATAAAAACCATTCTTGGTCACTCAATTCTCTTTCAATTTACATTTTTAAAACTAAGTCAATAAGAAGTCCACAACAGTGGCCCTTTTTATTGATTTTGTTACCCCAGTATTACACTACACTGACTCTACAGGCCTCAGTATTTTTATTACTGAGTTTTCCATATAACACTCCCCCTTCCAGGGCCAACAGTGGCTAAAATGTTAAAAAAAAATGTAAGTCTTGACCCTTCCTAACCTGCTCTCACATCACTCAATAAATTGCACTTCATGGTAGGTACTCCAGTTTCTTCATCTATAAAATTGGTATTATAATCCCCCCACCCATTTTTTATAGGGACTAGACAATAGTAGAGGAAGGGCTACATGGAAAACTCAATAGTAAAAGTAACAGCATTTCTAGAGGCAGTGCAATATAGTGCAATGGCGTTAAGCTCAAATAAAAAAAGGAGGCTATATAGGGATCCCTGTGGGCCATTTATTGACTTAGTTTTAAAAACTGATATTCTCCATGCTTCATTGTATTTTTATTTATTTCATTAAACATTTTCCATTTGCATTGCTCAGTGCTGTACTTGAGAGAGTTGTGAAATGCATAAAACCCATAGGTCATGCATATACCTATAGTATAGTGGATCTCTGGAATTTGGTAAAAAAAAAAAATAGAGTTTTGGTACTGAAGCTTGATGGAAACTGGGGCTCTTGATTGTTTTTTTTTTGAACCGTATAGAATTCTGGGTCATAGTGCAGCCACTATATATTTTGGAGAGTGTAATGATTAAGGTCTGGCAGAAATGATATATAATTAACACAACTCTGACTCCAAAATTTCCATCATGAAAAAATTGCATGCTGAACAAAAAGGGACTTTTTTTGAGAAAGGGCAGTTTGAGATGGGCAGTTTTGGAAGTGAATGTCAAAAAAATTGATCGTATCTGAAAATAAGAAATGTATGTCTGGAAAACAGTTTAAATATAAACCATTAAAATTGAGTACCTATTATTAAATTAAAATTAAGTATTTATTATATGCAAAGAATTATGTTAAGCACTGAAGATACTTGGCTAAGGACTGAGAGGGTTCTTGACAGATGACATAGTACTTCTAGCAAGTACCAGAAAAATATATGTTTGATTGGATCTAATGACTGATCAAGAGGACTATAAACTGAAAATGGAGGATTAGAAAGAAAATTGCCCACATATATCAAGTCAGTTCCGATAAAAGGTAGCCATTAGTGTAGGGGAAGAATACTATCAGCATAGAAGACTAATAATGCACAAAAAATTATTTCAGAAGGAAGCCATTAGTAAATTTGTTAAAAAAAAAAAAACAGCTTGGACCTACCTATCTTTATGCTAATGTACAAAGTGTATGTAATAAGCAAAGCGAATTAGAGAAGCTAAAACAAATAGGCAAATTCAAGGACAAAGGATTACTGAGGCTTGATTTGTGATTTGTATATAATTATAAATTCATTATTCAAAAGAAACAGAATTGATAAGGAGATCAGTGAAGTAGTATTATATATTCAATTAAATATGCATTTCTTAAGTGCCTGATGTGTGTTAGATGTTGTACAGGGTAAGAAGGATATAAAGGGGAAAAAAATAAATTCTTGCTCTCAAAAACCTTGAACTCCATTGGAGATATAATAATGTAATACCTTTGGCCAATCCATTACCCTCTCTAAGCTTAGATAAGTCATCTATAAAATGAGGAGACTGAACTAGATGAGATCTGTTATATGTCTTTGATCTTGCAATGAAGAAATTCAAGAACGTGAAGAAATCCAAGAACAAGAGTAGTTACACGGTGAAGAATATTTATATAAACTTCAGTTGGAGAAGAAACACCTGTAGTACTATCATGGAATGATATAACAGACCATCTGATAACAGGAGGAACCAGAAGTCTGGAAACTGGAGCACAAAACCATGGAGACAAGATACAGTACATGACTGGAGTGAGATTATTCATCAGGGAGAAGAGAGATTCAGCTATGTATAGGTTTCTGGAAGTTCTCCCTGCCACAGGATAAGTACCTGATAAACTCTTGAATTAATCCTACTTTTGGTTTTCAAAACATAAAGGAAATGAACGTTATTCTTTCCCCTTTTGCCCCCCAGTTATGTGTGGAGACAAAGAATGCTACAATCCTCCAGGGTGGGAGAGACATTGGACCCCTTTTTTTTTTTTAAAATCCAAACAGGCAACTGACATGTAGTCTCTGATATGGCCCTTTGGTCTTATCACTTTGTATATTTTCTTTCCTGCTCATAAATGAAGGCATATTGGACTAAACTATGGCCTTCTCAGCTTAGAAACTTGAGAAATGCAAGCTGTCAGCGATTTGGAATCCATAGTCTATGGGAGATTTTACACACAGCCAAGCACAGTGGAAAATGAAGTCCCCAGTAACTTGATTGAAATGGAATAGAAATATATACATAAAGACCCACAGTGACTCATCCATCAGATAGACAGAATTCAGAAGTTAATTTAGTGCATACCAAGTTTTGTAGAAGTTCATTCTCCCTCAAGACAAAAGAAGAATAGGAGAAAATAAGAAAGTAACCCCACTTTACGGGTAGCAAATGTTTATACTTCTGTTCTTGGTAAATCTCAAAAAATTCTCTTTGTGACAGCTAAATAAAATTGAAATATGTCCATTGTGAACTTGATTCCAACCAACTAGATTCTTAAACACAAATATTGAGAAACCTGGAAAGAAATGGACCTTTCATTTTAGAAAGGATAGAAAAGAGGAAAAATTGGAACATTCTGAAATTCACTCTAGATTTTGGGTGAGCAGATTTCAGAGGTTAGAAAGAGTAGATTGAAAAACATGGTGCAAAATTCTATAGAAGTTAGTCCAAATGGTGCAAACATTCTTAAGAATGAAACCCTAATGCTGTATGGAATAATTATTCTGACAAGGAAAAAGAATGGAGCATTGTTTAAAGAGACTGAAGAGCCATTACACATGAACATTAGCCAATTTAGATTTTTAAAATATTTGAGAAGACATAGTCTACTTGGATTTCAGCAAAATACGACATTCTAGATCTCATTCTTGTAGATAGGATGCAAAAGTAAAGGGTAGTTCCTGGTATAGAACAGGTTGAATGACAAGATATTTGAGTAATTATTAGCAAGTCAGTAACACTTTAGAGGAAGAGTTCTAGTGATTTTATTGCCAATGTGATACTCACAGCAGCTGCTATGAATACGCAGGTGAATTCCCAGGTTTGAATCGCAACATATGACAAACTCTCTTCACTGAAGTCAAAACCAAAACATTTATTCAAACACCAGAAAGCCAAATCCATCATAGCAACAAAGAAATCTATGCACATTATCAATTCAAGGGACACTGCCATCTCCAAGCTTTCCCTATGTCAGGCTCTTCCCACAAGCAGACTCCCTTAAGCAAAATCTCTCTCTCACTCACCTACCAGCTGCTGCCTGCTGCTCTCTACCCAAGCTGCAACCCCCGCTGCCTCTCTCCCAGCTCTGCCTCACTCCAACTTCCCACTCCACCCCTTCCTGCTCCACCCATTAGGCAAGCTCCTCCCACCATAGACTCATGTGATTCAGGCTTCCATGTGACTCAGGCAGGTCACATGGGCCTATTAAGGGATGGGAAAGATTTTCCCATTTTCATTACCATAGCAGTGATATGAACCAAGATGTTTCTATCCTGCTTAAGATTTTTGATTAACACCAGTTTTTTTTTTTTATATCAATTTTATCAGTATATGGATGCAGTCTTTAAAAAACATGTTTATCAAATTTTTATATACCATACGTTTGAAAAAAAATTACAAACTAATTGACAGAACCACAAAACATCTCTTTAGGCTAAAATAAAAGAAAATAAACATCTCATTAGACTAAAATAAAAGAAAATGAAGAAAATGATAAGAAGTGTACTTCAAGCATCAGAAAGTGCCCATATTGAATGCATAGAAATGACAAATGGAATATCAAATTGTTAAGAAGCAATAACCATTTTTTTCTTAGATGAAGATTTCTGGAAAGAAGCAGTAGGAATAATGTTATATTAGGTAGGTTGGAAACATCTTCTGTAGTATTTTCAATGAAAGGCTAAGGATTGTATATTTTATTGTTTCATCAAATGGAAGGCATTGTAGTCCTGCCTCCAACTTTTGAAGAACATGTGATTAATCTTCTCCTTTAGAAAGTCTTTTTTGATAGTTTATAAGGAAAATGTATTTTTAAAAAAGAGAGGAAGAGAGACTGAAAGCAGACTGTTTAAGTATATTGCATAAAAAGTGATGATGCGGTAAACTAGCATGGTATCTATGCAAATAAAGAAAAGGATGGAGAAGCAAAATAAATTGCAAATTTGAAATCTCTAAGACATGAAGGCTAACTTGATATGAATTAGAATAGAAGAGAGAAAAGCAAGGATTATTTAAAGATTATGGATCTATACTGTTAATGTATTTTTCTTTAATTTGAAGATCTCATCCACTAATAGGTCCATGTGCCCTGCTTAAGTCGCATGGAGCCCTAAGTTGCACGAAGCCTGTAGAGGGGGGAACTTGCTGAATGAGTGGCACAGGAGGGGGCTGTAACAATACTACTTGCAGCTACTGTGACTGTGTAAGGCCAATAACACCAGTACACAGGAGGGCTGCTAGCACAGCTTCTCTGTTCTGCTTTTCTAAGGAAAGAAACTTTAAGGGGTTAACAATCTTACTTTAATTAAACATACAAACACATATAATACACATATACACATATTATATATATGTATTCATACATACATATATATATAGTTCAGGTCTGGACTTCAGAGAGAATACAAAAAGAAATTACACAGAAAATATAAACAAATAACACAAATCAACAGAGAGGCTTCTGTCTGACCAAAGCTATACATACATAGTTACCAGAGAGAAGCACCAATATCTGGGTTTTCAAAAGGTGGGGAGGGGTTCCTTAACAGCTACACAGAGTCTCCACACCAACTCTCTTCCACTGAATGTGCCCCAAGCAAAATGCTAACCTAAGAGTTATTGGGGTAGAGTAGTTAGGATAATATTTGGGACAAAGCTAGAGGGTATGGAATGGACAAAGAAAAAGTTCTATTGCAAATATGGATTTAAAGAAGAAAAGAGTAGATGAAGATGTAGAGGGGTATTGAAATCTGAAGTAGAAGAGGGAAGAAACTTACAATCAATGACCTTACTTTTCTCAGTAAATTAGGTGGCAAGCATATCTCAGTTGATTAGGTAGCAGGTAAAAGACATAGTTAGGAAAAGGAATAAGGACTTTATAAGAAGTTCAAAATAGCTTCCAGGGGAATGGGATAGAGGTAAACACTAAGAGGATTTGTAGTATACTAAGTCAACACTGTGGGATAAGTGTTTCTGCTGGCATTTAACAAAGGAAGCCATTTGGAAGAGCTGAAAGGGTGCTGGATTTGGAACCAGAGGATCTTAATTAAAAATCCTGGAGAAGGAGCTTACCATCTCTGTGTAATAGGCAAATTATAATCTCTTTTGGCTTCAGTTCCTTTGGGAATTAAGTGAGGTAATTACATTTTATAACCTCTGAAGGCCCTTCCTGAACGAAATCAATGATCCTAAAAACTATAAAAAGCTTATGGTGGTTGAAAGGATTAAGGGGGTGAAAAAGTAAGATAGGAAACAAATATCCAGGGTGGGAGGATAAAAATAATGTATGAATAAAGTATAGTATTTATTATTTTATTAAAACAATTATCAAATATTTTAATTATTAATTCTTTAATTCTTCATTACTTAATGATTATTTAAATATTATTAAATCTTTATTTTATTAAAATGTTTATTTATTAAAGCTGTCACTACCATCTTAATTTTAGCTTTTTTGATGTCCAGACAAGACAGCATGCCCTGAAGGACTTAAATTTTTCACCTTCTTAAGTCCCTCTCTAGCTCCCCATCCCCTACTATCCTGATTGAGTGCCTCAATGTTCTCTATATCCGGGGGTTTCACTTTACTTCACCATCATCTTCTCACAATCCACACTATCACCATAAATTTATTCACCATACCCCCACCTATCTATTAACAATTCTGGAACTATAATCAAATATTGCAACTCATACTGAAAAGTATATGTCAGTTTATTCTAAGATGACTCCATTTCACCACTATAATCTTGCAAAACAAAATGACATCTCCTGGATACTATTCTCTTACATTCATTTCCTCCCTATTAGAATGTAAGATCCTTGAGGACAAGGACTGAGTTTGTTTATGTATTTATATCTCTGTTATTTAACACAGTGTTTGACATATGCTTTGAAAAACTATATTTTAGTTCATTTAGTATAAACTCTGAAACATTTTGTGATAAGACAAGTGAAAAGACAGATGAAAAAGAAATTACTAGAAGAAAGTCAAAAGGTGAAATTGTAAAATAACATGCATTTTTTAAAAATGTAAATGACTATTAAAGATAGGACACAAGGAAACATTCTGAAATTCAGTGACCTCAAAAATAGAAGAAAGAAGACTCTAAGTCACCTATTTCAGGAAGTCGTACTAAAATAAAATTCAAAAGCCAGGGAAACACAGGTCAAAATGTAGACTGATAGAATCCACAAAATGCCATTAGATCAAATGATCGATTTAAAATTACCCAGAAATGAAATGGCCTAATAAGAATTTTGAGATAAAACAAAAAGTTTTGCAAACTTTCATGACATGACAATAGAATCATCAGAGAATGCCTGTTTAATAGTGCTGTGCTATTTTTAATTCAAAGAAATATTTTGCATTGGAAGGTGGTGAGATCCTAGTTATAAGTTTGGTTGGATAGCTTTGAGGTGCATTTCTGCTCTGAGATTATATGATTCTACTTGTCTCCAGAAGGCAAAATTAGAGGCAATGAGTGTAAATTCCATAGAGGCAGATTCAGGTTTATTATAAAGGAAAGTGAATTTTGTTATAGTTACAGTAATATAAAAGTATACAGACCGATTCAAGAGTTACTGGGTTTCTTCTTACTGGGAATTTTTGAGGGGGCAAAAAACTGATTATGTTTTTAAGGGATACTTATTCATGAGCGAGTTAGAATTCATGGCTCTGAGATTCCTTCTAACTGAGATCTGAGATGCTGTGAAGTTGTAATAAGATAAAAAGGGTCAATGGTTTACATACTGACTATAAAATCTACAAAATGATATATATTCCTACAAAAATCTTTTTAAAGATATGTTTTAACAGAATGAAATCAAACATTATACAAAATTTACCAAAATTAAATTCATAGAGAATAAAACAAAAGTAGCTTAAGACTCTTTACATTTTGGAAGAAGGAGAAAAGACTGTTATAGTCTAGAAGTCACATGTCAAAGGGTAATTAAGGAGGAAAAGACAGAATAGCTATCAGCTTGCATGATCAAATAGATATATACTAGAGGAAGGAAAGAGAAAGAAAGGGGATGAATTGAGTTAGTAATTGGAGCTATAAATAAATGCCTTAGAAATAAATGAGTGGGAGGAAAAGAAATTTTAAAAACCAAAAAAGAATTTTCTTTCATTTCAGAAAAATGAACTACTTTGAATTAGTAGAGGAAGAAAAAAGGTTTAAAAAATACTGAAAGTAGAGTCAAGGAATTTGAGCTGTGAGAGGGAAGTGGGTTCTCTCTGTCTGATTTTAGAGATAGGGTTCATATTGTATCAATTAAAAAAGTTGCAGACATCTAGATCTATTTTTTTTCTAAAACATAAGATATAGTAATCATTATGTATGTTAGAAGAAGAGATAGAATCTGGATTCTGGGGTGGGGGGGTGGAATATGTAATTTTAAACATTTATCCTCCAAAGTAGACATTACATTATATAGTCAAAGTAAAAAGGAATTATTATAATTTTAAATGTTAATGGAATCAACTCTCCAATACAAGGAAATGAAGTTGCAGAATGAATTACAACACATAATCCAGAAACTTGTTAAATTCAAGAATCACACTTAAAAAATACAGACAGATACAGAGTTACAGAGAGGGTCTAGGATAAAGTTTCTTTTATTCCTGTGAATAAAACATCAGAAGTGACAAACACGATTTAAAGAATGTAGTGTCAAAATACATATAATTAATAAAGATATAAAAGACAAAGAATTGTGTATCTGACTTGACACACATGGATCTGACAATATCTTTTCAGGGACTAATGATCAAATCAACATTACCTTTCTTCTTCTGAAGGCTCTGATAGCCTACTAACCTAAGCTAATTTTGAGTAGTATTCTTCTTAAACCTAAACTCTGTCCCATGACAACTACTTTCTGCTTCTTAAAAGTCATTAATTTCAGCCAGCCCTACCCAATCGTACTCTTCTCCATATTTCCATTGTGGTCCTTTGGAATTACTAATCTTTTATTAAGAAACTATCTTTGATAATAGATATATGCTATCCTCTGGCCCTGATATTTTTAATGTTTATATATGTAAATATATGTAACACATGTACACATATATACATATATGTGTCTGTGTGTATATATGTGGACATATATACACACACATAATACACATTCACATACATATGATGTATCTCCCCAATAGAATATAAACTTTCTGAATACGGGTGTATAGTCAATAAAATGCTATTCATGGAATCAGGAAAACCTGAATTTAAATCTGGTAACAGGCAATTACTCTCTGTGACCCTTGGATAGTCATGTAATTTTTGTCTCAGTTTCTTCAACTATAAAATGAGAATAATAATAACGCAAATACTGTAGCAATAATCAAATGAAATAATATTTGTTGAGACCTTATCACAGTGCCTGGAGCAAAGAAGGAGCTTAATAAATGCTTATTTTCGTCTTTTTTTCCTCTTGTATCTCCAGTGCCTATCACAGTTCCTATCACATAAAAGGAACTTAACAAATGGTGTCAAATTCAATTAAACTCAATTACAGACCACCATATTTAAAAAAAAAAGAAATTAAATAAGGGAAACATAAGCAAAACGCACTAACCTAGATAATGGAAATCAAATAATGATGTCCCAGATAATGAAAAGGGAAAAGGATAGCTCAGAGAAATAATGATCATATTAAATAGAATGGTAAGAATGAAACAATAGACCACAATTTATGAAAAAGCAAAATAGTCATTGGAGAAATATATATTGATAAACTCATATTTATGAAAAGAGAGAACCATAACTATTTATCTATATATTTATGCATATTTATACTATTTGTGAAGAGATGAAAATTGAATTAGCAAAAATCATTTTTAAAATTCACTACTTCAGAATTATGTTTCAAAAGTGAAAAACCTAGTTTTTCAAATAAAAAGGAAAAAATATGGAATTCATAAGTGGAGCATAACACAATTATTTTTACTCAATTTTGCAAAAAGCTGAAAAGGTAAATGAAATAGGATATCAATAATAATATCCTATCAACAAAACAATCTAAATTAGAATCTAAATGACTAAAAACAAAAATTATACAAATCCTAAAAGAACTCACAAGAGGAAGGGTAAATCCTAGGTCCTATGCTTGTTTACTGTATAAGTGAATCCTATGAAATGTTTTTAAAACTAAGTGGATTCTGCATTATGCAATATTTTCTAAAATAAATAGAAATAATGAAAGGTACCATGTAGCTTCTGTGAATCAAATATTGTCCAGATGCCCAAGCCAAGGAGGAAAAATAAATAATATGGAACTATGTCCAAAATCACTTATGAATATTGATATTAACTTAAAACAAAACTTTATCTATGCTCCCCTAATATTTAAATAGAATCATGTAAAATTGATCTTGAAAATTAAATGATTGTTCAATATTATGGTAACCTTTAATATAATTAATCACTTCAATAAAAAAGAGGTGAGTAGGCATAATGAATAGAAAGCTGAGAGCCTTGAGAATCAGGGCAATTGGATCACAGGATCAAATATTTTGATATGGAAAGAATCTTAGAGGCTATCAAATGTCTATATCATTTTGCAGAAAAGGAAAGGCAAGAAGCAAAATGTTAAGTTACTTGTCCAGGTTTTTTTTTTTTTTCCCCTAAGGCAGAATTTTTCTAAGCAGTAATTTTCTAAGGTAGAATTTAAACCAAGGGTTTTCTAATTCCAAGTCCAGTGCCTTTTTGACTATACTATGCCTGGAAAAACTCAGTTCAAGACTTTATGTTTTTTTTTTTTCCTGCAAAAAGTTGACAGCATGATTCTTGGCAAGTTGGTTAACTTCTCACAATCCCACACAATACTCTTAGACTACCAAGGTACAGAGCAGGTGAAATCTTTATTGTAGAATTTTTCAGAGACAGTTCTGTATACCAGTGGATACACAGAAACACAACAAAATAAGGTGATTATATCAATTGATATGAAAAAAAAATCTTCCACAATAGAGAAAAATCAGTTAGCTTTAAAAGTATAAAATACAAGACTGAAAAGAACTTTCCATCATTCTGAGGAATAAATTTTGTGGCGGCGGGGAGTGGGGGGGCACTATCATCAATTACCAATGAACTGCATCAACTGGGCAGACAGGAGAGAGAGAGACAGAGAGAGAGAGAGAGAGAGAGAGAGAGAGAGAGAGAGAGACATAGAAAGAGAGAGACAGAAACAGAGACAGAGAGACAGACACAGACACAAAGAGACAGAGACAGGGAGAGAAGGGGGGAGAATAGGTGTTTCAGGATTTCTCATTCTCCTTTTTTTCTCAAGTATGACCTCATATCTATCAAATTAACAAGTATGTAATGATGAGAAAGTTTAGAGTTGGAGAAGCTGTGTAAAAAAAAAAAAAACCAAACTATGTTAAGTCAAGGCTTGTACAGTTATCCATTGAATCAGTATTTCAAGATAACAATTGGAATTTAAACAAGACAAATTATAAATTGTTCATCCATTTAACCCAGAGATACCCCCATAGGAATATACCCCCAAAGAGGTTAATAATAGCAAGATAATATCAACAATAATATTAATAACATTGTTGTTGTTGTCCAGTCTTTTTTTGTTGTGTCCAACTCTTTGTGACCCCATTTTGGGGTTTTCTTAACAAAGTTACTGAAGTGCTTTGCCATTTCCCTCTGCAATTCATTTTACAGATGAGGAACTGAGGCAAACAGGATTAAGTGGCTTGCCTAAGGTCATACAGCTAGTAAGTGTCTGAGGCCAGATTTGAACTCAGGAAGAGTCATCTTCCTGATTCCGAGCCCACTCCTCTCTCCACTGTGCCACCTAGGTATCTCAAATAACATTAGTGATAAAGCTGAAAACAAAACATGTCTAATAATGGTTGAATATCTGAACAAATATATTCTTATCAAATATGAATATAATGGGATGCTGAGATGTCGTGATAAAATAATTAATAAGGAATATGTTTGCCGTATCAAGAAAAAACATTAAAAAAAATGAACTGATACTACACAATGACCCAAAAGAACAACATATACCATGGCTAGGAAAAAATAAGGTACAGATAATATCGATATTCTCAAAATTAAAACATATACTCTTCTTTGCACTGTATAATTGGCAAAGTAAAAAAATGGAAAATAACATGAACTATCAACTACAAACATATTAGGAGTTTGTGCTTAACTTCCTTGCAGGACTGAATTTTCAGAAGTGGAATTTGCTGTGAGTAGCCTATTGTTTCAAAACAAAAATATTAAAATAAAAATGATGAGTATGTCTACAAACTATATTAATATATTAATTTTCTGTAATCTTAATAGATTGCTGATATTTTCAATCAAAGTTATATCTGTCCTCTGGAATTTTTCTTTTAGCGTTTCATTAAACTACCAAAACCAAACAGCTAGGCAGTTTTATATGTACTGAGCCCTGCCTTTCAAATGTTTGCAGTAATTCTTATAAAGAAGAAGCTTTTTTTTTTCTTTTTTGGTCTTTTTTTTAAAATTTCTTTTTCAGTCCACTTGACAATAAAAAGTATCCCATTGATATCTTTTTACTTCACTAATTACTAACCTTTTTTTCATTTCCTAGCTGTTTGGACAATAGCTGAAAATAGTGCTTACAATCAAAAGCTTTATTCTTTTTTTTTTTTTTTTGTTGAAAGTGATGAGATAGTGTCATGAAATATAAGAAAAGGAGCCAATTATATTGAAAGTGAATGAGACCAGAGTATTGTTTGATGAAACACAGAGTGTACTAATCGACCAACCATCTCTTCCTTTGACATCTAGAAGTCTTCATTGTATGGTCTCTGATGAATGCTTTTTTTCAGACTGATCACTTTAAGCTGCTGAAAGTAAGCGCATCTGCCGTTTTTATGCTTATGTGGCTGTACACAAAACCCTTTCTGTTGTTTGCCTGACAGAGAAACACAGAGCTCCCCTTACTGTAGAAAGCCTTTGCTGAGACTTTCAACATCAAGTCTCTTTGCCTAACAATGCCTAGGCCATGATCAAAGCTTAGCAGGGATTTTTAACATTCACATTTAAGTTTATGTTTGCAATCCTTAATAGAGACTGAAAGAAAAACACATAGACACACAGATGAAAAAATATTTTAATTCATTATCTAAGAATCTGTATTTCACCTTTACCAGAATATATGACCATGAAAAAAAAACAACAAACAAACAAGCTTTCTTTATCTTAGCCCTGTCTGTTCATAAACAGTCTTCTCCTTTTCTCCAAACTCTCACAAATTATTTTACTGAATTTCCAGTTCTCCACTTTCTGTGATAGTACATTTTCCTGGAAATCACCCCTTGCCTGGATACAGTGGAGGCAGTCACTATGTTGGGAATTTCAGTTTATTACTTCCTAAGAATCTATAAAAATAATCTCTCATCCTCTAGCCACCCTACTAAAAAAAGTCAGTGATGAACAAATCACTCTACTCTTAATTACCATTAAGGGGAAAAAAGTCCCAAATCCAAACATTTACTAAATTTGGTAGGCTGGTTTAAAACAGTCTTTATTATCATAGTTATTCAGGTCTCTAGAGAAGAATTTCAATGTGTTAAAAATAGAAAAGCACTAATGCTTAGCAAATTCCAAAATAAGATATAAAAGGAATTCATATCCCTGTGAGGATGGAAAGACATGAATAAATATCTGTGAGATTTAATTATGAAATTAAGGTTCACGGCATGGAGGTAGATCTACATTTCAGAGCTCTGTTTCTGTAAAAGAAGATGATTATGTATCTTAGGGTTAATGTTCAGTGAAGAATCTGGAGTTATCTGTATTTTATTACAAATGTCCATCAACTAATAATGCCTTTAGAAATTGCTGTGATGGAGTAGAGCCAAGATGGCAGCTGGAAAACAGGGATTAGCATGAGCTCCCTGCCAAGCCCCTCCAAAAACCTATAAAAAATGTATCTGAACCAATTCTAAAACTGAAGAACCCACAAAGTGGCAGAGGGAAGCAGGGCTCTAGCCCAGGACAGCCTGGATAGTCTCTAGGTATGGTCTATCTTGCATGGAGCTGGGAGCAGAGGGGAGCAGAGCTGAGCAAAGCAGAGCCCAGCGTAGGCTGCGTGGGCCAACCAGACCAGGAGCTGGGTGGAGCGTGCCCTAGTGCCTTGAATCAGTGAGCTGCAGCAGTTACCAGACTTCTCAACCCACAAACACCAAAGACAACAGAGTAGATTAGTGGGAAAAGCTGCTGGGGACTGGATAAGGTTTGTGGTTCAGCCACCACCCCAGGGGCAGCTGAGGTGGGGAAGCTACAGAACTACAGCTGCAGTTGCTTCTGGCCCCAGGCCCACCTGGTGAGAGGTATTAAGTGGGGGATCAGGGCAGGAGTGAAGAGCCTGCTGATGATCTAAGTCCAGTCCTGTTTGGGGGTTCTTGGGGAAAGAGGAGTGCTGGTGCGGCAGCACATCCGCTCAAGCTTGGAACATAGAACTCTTTAGTCTACAAGCAGTCATACCCCTCTGAAAAACTCAAGGGTCAAGTAAGTTGGCTGGGAACATGGCCAGGCAGCAAAAATGCACCCAGATTCAGTCTCAGATTCTGGAATCCTTTGGTGACAAAGAAGACCAAAACATACAGCTAGAAGAAGTCAACAAAGTCAAAGAGCCTACAGCAAAAGTCTCCAAAAAAAACATGAACTGGTCTCAGGCCATGGAAGAGCTCAAAAAGGATTTGGAAAAGAAAGTTAAAGAAGTAGAGGAAAAACTGGGAAGGGAAATGAGAAAGATGCGAGAAAACCATGAAAAACAAATCACTGACTTGCTAAAGGAGAGCCAAAAAAAAAATACTGAAAAGTATACTGAAGAAAACAACACCTTAAAAAATAGACTAACTCAAATGGCAAAGGAGCTCCAAAAAGCCAATGAGGAGAAGAATGCCTTGAAAGGCAGAATTAGCCAAATGGAAAAGGAGGTCCAAAAGACCACTGAAGAAAATACTACCTTAAAAATTAGATTGGAGCAAGTGGAAGCTAATGACTTCATGAGAAATCAAGACATTATCAAATAGAACCAAAGGAATGAAAAAAATGGAAGACAATGTAAAATATCTCACTGGAAAAACCACTGACCTGGAAAATAGATCCAGGAGAGAGAATTTAAAAATTATTGGACT
>CM053626.1:102942716-102964603 GCA_028646595.1 Phalanger gymnotis | reverse complement strand
AGGGAGGACTGACTGGGGAACAGGGCAACCAGAATATATGCCATCTTGGAGTGGGGGGAGGGTAGAAATGGGGAGAAAATTTGTAATTCAAACTCCTGTGAAAATCAGTGCTGAAAACTAAATATATTAAATAAAAAAGAAGGCAAAATATATAAAAAAAAATAAAGAATGCTTTTCTGGGAGGGAAGGAGAAAGGGAAAGGGAAAGGAATTGATGAAAAATATAAAATGTTAATAAAACTTATTGATAAAAAAGAAATTGCTGTGACGTTGCAGAAATTACTATAAAATAGGAAATATCAAAATCAGAATTTGTACTACCTATGGCTTATTAGAGGGAGATGCCTACCATATGAACACTTCTGATTGAGGTAGGTTAAAGAATTTATGCAGAGTTCAGGAGATAAGTAATTGGGTAGCCAGGGTTTGAAGGGAACAAATGGTCAAAACAGGAAAAGAGACTGAAAGAAGCATTTAAATTTGGAGGAACAGAAAGGGAAGGATCAATTACAGGTTCATAGATGAGAATAACAAGCATCTGAATGGCTTAAATTTAAGGGAGGAGAGTTTTTTTGGTGATATGATGGTGATAGATGAAGGGTCTTAAGATGGTATTTGGGATCAAGTACTGTTTAGCTTCTCGCTTAACCCTTGGATAAAGATATGTTTGGGAAGATACTTACTACTCCCCTGCATTAACACCAACAGCAGCAACAACAACAAAAATCAGTGACTATGGTACTCCTAGAATAAAATGCGTACTCCTTAATTTGAGATTCAGCATCCTTCACAATCATGCTCCAGTGGACCTTCCCAGGTATGTTTCCCATTGATTCTCTTAAGTGCTCTAAGCTTATAAATTTATAAATTTACAAGGCATCCTCTATCCCCATTCCTTTGCATAGACCAGCTCCCATGTGGGAAATTACTCTTCTAATCACTATCGTTTATAATTCAGTTTCCTTCAAGGCTCATCTTATGAGTCACCTCCTACGAAGTATCTTTCTTGATCTAGCTTTTAAGACATTATTCTTACTCAAATAGGCATGCCTGTATTATACTATTTGAAGCAGCTAGGAGGCACAGTGGTTACATCGGTGGGCCTAGAGTTAGGAAGATGTGGGTTCAGATCAACCTCAGACTTACTGTGTGATCCTGGGCAAGTCACTTAAACTGCTTCCCTTAGTTTCCTCAACTGTAAAACGTAACAGTACCTACCTGGCAAGGTTGTGAAGATTGAATGTGATATTTCTAAAGCATTAATCTTAGTGTCTGGCGCATAGTAGGGTCTTTTTAAATGTGTAGTAGTATCAATAGAAATATTGAATTCCATTCACTATTCCATAGAACATTGCACATCCTTCCTACGAAGTAGAATGTAAGTTCCTTGAGGAAAATGAATCGTCCTTACTCTTTCTTTGTATACCCATTGTTCAGTAGAATGTCTCACGTAGTAGGTATTTAATAACTTCTTATTGGTTGGAATTAGATTGGATTAACTCTGGAAATGGGATAACCAAGAGAAAGGCTACAAAAGCAATGTCTGTTAAAGCCAATTGATACTTCTATGAAGTTGGTAATGAAGTTGGAAAGCTAGGTCTTCAGAATTGACTAATGCTAATCAATATTATAAATAAACTATGCTTAAAGTATCTTCATTAGCATAGTTAATTTTTGTAAGCTCCAAGATTTCTTCATGTTACTGAATTGAAGGGGATTCTGAGCAAGATAAAATGGTATTTTTAGAACACCACCCTAATTATCAAGAAACTCTGATAATCAGGTCGTGGGAGTACCTAAATTAATTTCAAGGGATCAGGGAAAGATAGGGTGTCTCAAGTACAAATTTTGTCTTTACTTAAGAAGAAATAATGTTGCATAGTGGATACAATAATGGGCTTAGAGTCAGAAAGACTTGATTTCCAATCCAGCCTCCAAGACTTAACAGCTTTGTTACCCCAGGTAACCCAGGTACCTCAGGTAATTCATTTAAACTCCTTGTGCCTCAAGCAACTACCCAGGAATTATTTCATAGTTCAGTGAATAGAAAATGGAGCTGGTAGACTATTAATTTTGACTTTGTAGGATGGATGCCTCTGACATGTGTGGGTTATGTGACGACAGAGAAAGTGTTAAACTTCTCTGTAACTTTTTCTTCATTTATAAGATGAAGAGGCTGGGCTAAGTGATTTCAAGGTCTGTTGTATAGGGAAAATTATGCTTTTATAGTATACTAAATCATAGAGGAATTGTAATCTATATTAGTAGAAGGAAATCCTATGCAGGTACTTCCCTTCACTGAAAAAAAAATCACATTTCCCTTGATTAGATATGAGAACAGGATTGAAAGTTAAGGTTTTATTGTCACCAGCTAGGAAGACCTAACTTTAAATTATTCCTCTGACATTAAGTAGCATTGTGTCCAAGGTCAAGCAAGATACTTGACCTTTTCAGCTTCAATTTCCTCATTTGTAAAATGGAGATAATAATACCTTCTCAGGATGATGTTTTTAAAAAGATATATAGAATTTCAAGGAAATTGATAATATTAAAATAAATGTGTAATTTTTTTCCCCATGTGAGTTCACAGATTCCCTCAAATCTATCCATGAAATTCATAATAAGGACCCTTGTTCTTTGCAGGTTTGTTTTGAGGATCAAACAAGATTATATAAGGCAATTGACCAACTTGTTCAATGCCAGTTAAATCATTATCGTCATCATTATTATTTGTTTGGATTGGATCTCTGATTGAATCATTACAGGGGACTCAGTGAATAACTTCATCTGATCGCTTAGATTGATAACTTTTCTACAAGAATCACAAAATCTCAGGATTAAAAGAAGTCTCAGATGTCATATAATTTAATGTATATCATCATTTGAAATTTTAAAACTTAGACATTTCCTTAGGCTTAATGTATAGTCAGATAACATAATGGAGATATCTATAGACAAGCAAATTAGGAATGTTACTGTTAAAAGGACAAGGCCATAAAAGTTCCTATCATTACTTCAATTGTCTTAATACACAGATGATCAAGTCACTCCCTGTACTAAAAAAAAAAAAAAAATCTTTAGTAACTTCCTATTTCCTATAGGAGAGAATAAAAAACCTTCCCCTTGACATTCAACATCTCCTATAATACAGATCTGTGTTTCTAGTCTTATTTCATATTTACTTATGCACTCTCTCTGTAAGACAAAGTGACCTGCTATTCTCTATATACAAAGGTCCATCTCCTCCTGCTATTCCTTTGCAGAGGTGGTCCTCAAATTCTAGAATATACTCCCTCTTCACTTCTGCCTTTTAAAAAGAGTAGCATTTTTCAATCTGCAATTAAGATACTACGTTCCACACTAGACTTTCTTTTCATCTCTTCTCTTTCTAGTGTGTGGCACTTATGTCACTGCTGGCTGTTAAGAGTCCCTCTAGGAAGATGAAGGGAAAAAAAAAAGTCTTCCTTGACTTTTAAGATGATATTAAAAATAAAATTAGCCTTATCAGCTCTGCCCCAAGTGCAACACATCTCTTTCAAAACCTTATCACTCTCCATATCTGTTGAATATAGCTGCCCCTTGCTTCCTTGATGACAACCTCATTGAAACAGTACCTACTTCAAAACATATTGGGGAGATTATAGTTTTTTTTTAAAAAAGAATATAAACTAGCTTCTCTTTGCAATCATAGCTAGCCATTATATAGTGTTGTTGGATTTGCAGAAGGCTTTCCAAATATTATCTAATTTGATCCTTAAGCAACCTAGTGAGGTAGATGTTATTATCCCAATTTTGTAGGTGAAAAAACTGGAGCAAAGATTTAGTAACTTGCCCAAAATCACACAACTAGTAAACATCTGAAACTGAATTTGAACTCAAGTCTTTACCAGATCTGTGGTCGTACAGCTAGTAATCATTCTAGGTACCATTTGAACTCAAGTCTTGACTGACTCTAGTCCCAGTACTCTATGTACTGTGAAGATATTTAGAATACAACATCAAAAGATAGCTAGACTTTCTTTTATGATTTTAATTATATGTCTAAGTGTGACATAGTGGAGAAAATACACTGACTTTGGAATAAAGGGACCTGTGTTAAAATCCTGCTTCTGCTATACATATCCTGCTTTAGAGGTATGAGCAAATTACATCTCAGTTCCTCATTTCCTTAACTTCAAAATAAGAGGCATGTGAGAGTTTTACAAGATGCCCTGTAAGTTAATTTTCGTCTCTAAATCTATGATCTTATTACCTTAACAACAATATTAGTGTCACCTAGCTTCTAGCCTTATGTAGGCCAGTATCATGGGTAAACTCTCTTAAACTTTGATATCACCACTATTCAGTTATCAATTGTCTAGTGTCCAGATAATTATCAATCAAAAAATATTCTGTATATCAATTGCCAGTTTGTAGTGTTTCTGTCACTACATTGTAGGTTATTCAAAAACAGAGATAATGCCTTCATATTCTGAAAATCTCTCTAGCAGCTAGCTCAGGGCCTTGCACACACAGGCAGCTAGATATTTGTTAAACAAATGAATGAAGAACCTGGGCAATTAGCTTGGTTTCATTTGGGAAGGAAAAAAAAAATAATGCTCCTGAGAAAGGAATGCTTCTGTAGCTCCTTAAGAACTTGGGCTATGATAGCAGCACTTGATGAGATTAAACATTTGATAGAAAGGAATGCAAATGTGTCACAGAGTATCTACTCTGCTGAAGTATTTGAGCATATGTCTGACATATGCGGTTAGTAAAATGTCCTTGGGAAAGATCAGAGATGGAGAATCAGTGATAAGACCTTTATTTAAACAGACCAATGACCACAAAACAGTTTAAAAGGACATTATAAACTATGTCAACAGATCCCATTTCCCCAAGCTAATTACCAACAAGCAGTTCTAGCAATTCTGTTACATGGCTCTGAGGCTGTTTGCCTTTATTTTCATAAGACTACACTGGCATTGAAACATTTCTATCTGTCCCTAACCTA
Source organism: Phalanger gymnotis (assembly GCA_028646595.1). Classification (NCBI taxonomy): domain Eukaryota; kingdom Metazoa; phylum Chordata; class Mammalia; order Diprotodontia; family Phalangeridae; genus Phalanger; species Phalanger gymnotis. Next base: position 102,959,611 of record CM053626.1, on the reverse strand, counting down.
AGAATATATAAACATAAAAAAAGGAGACATTTTTCTAATCTGTCCCCTTCTCATCTGGGAAGTTACTCTTTTCTTTCTTGACAAATATCCAATGTTGCTGTTACATGTCTATATATGAGCCAAGAGACACTAGACAAACTATAGTCTGCACTCTTAAAAAACAAAAACAAAAAATTCTTTTTCTTTAACTTTTTTGAAAGCTTTCAACCAATAATGATACTACTATTTCCTAAAATCATAGTATAACAGCTACATGAGGGCAAGAAGAATAGTAAATTGGAGTTGGAATAAGCAAGACCTGAGCTCAAATCTTGTTTCAGATGCTTATAAGCTTTGTTACCCTGGGAAAGTCACTTAACCTCTCTTGGTCTGTTACGACACCTAAAAAAGGTGATGAAAATAGCACCTCTCTCCCTTGGTTGAAGTGAGGATAAAATAACATATGTAAATTGCTTTCCAAACCTTGAAGCACAATATAAAAGCTTGCCTATTATTATAGTACTTTTGTTATCCTAAGGTCCCTCAATTCCCTGTGCCCCACAGCTTTCTTTCACTGTATGAAACACAAATTCAAATTTTTAGTGATTAACGAGAATATTTCATAAGATTATCTTCAGAAACACTTTAACTCTGCTATTCTCATTCATTCCTCTTGTCTGGAAGGAAATGCCAGTATTTCCATAGCTTTATGCTTGACATAGGTACTTCTAACTTTTAACAAAGCATTTTTATTATATTTCATGGTTTTTCTCTGTTAAAGAAAATGTAGATTATTCTATTACCCTTCTACCTTCAGGCCAATCAAGATAGCTAAACTAGTATGTATAGAATTTGTAAGGATAGGTCATTGCCAAAATTGTTCCATCGAGGTAGTGGATGCAAAAAACATTTAAGCTTTTGTTTCAGAAATATTATCATTAGGTAAACTGAGAGGTTTTTTTTTTTTTTAACATTTCCTCTTAATGATAGAATATCTTGTTAGTGTTTTTATAGAGAGAAAATTCCTACTCCAGGTAAAAGTCAGAATGGGTGATGAGATCAACTTGAGAATTCCTTCCAAATCTGAAAAATGAAAAAGCATGAAATTATATATTAAATACGGATGGCAGTATAGCATAGTTGAAACCCAATGGAGATGGAGCCTGGGAAGTCCTGAATTCAAATACTGACTCTGAAACTTACTAGCTTCTATGAATGACTTAACCTTAGGTGACTTAGCCTTAGAAAATATTTCCTGTAATACCTACTTTATATTGCAAATTGTAAAGCACTATTCATGTCAGCCTTTCCTGATTTTTCCCAAGTAAACAGTGATTGGATGTGGGTGTGGACAAGAAAAGAACTAGGATTGATCAAGAATTCTATATAGCAAATTTTGTTAGGTGCAGAAAGCAGCAGCAGATTGAAGTGGGTTGAAGAATCAACTTACACTCACCTCAGGAGGAAAGTGTGTCAGAGGGATTCTTATCTGCTGAAGAAGTAAACTGAGGAAGACCGAGGCTGTCACTCCTCTACTTAGGCAGGGAGAGAAGCATATCTCTGGAGAATATGGTCCCTACCTTATAATTTCTTCTAAAATTCCCGCTGGGGGGTGAGATAAGGCCTCAATGGTCCTTGCTTAGCTATTACTCTTATTTCATGTGTCCACAATGTTATTGTTGTTGTTTTATTATAGACCCCTTCCTCTGTCGAACATCATGATTAAGTGGCACTGGGGTATAATACTGTCTGGGGCTTTTGGGAGGTGAAAAGAGAAATTTCTCCCACAAGGATTTAGTGCTCTGGAAAAATGTAGTTCTTATCTGGACTTTGAGGTTCTCATTCCAATCAACATCCAGTGCCTAATCTGTAGCAACCTACGAATATTCAGGGCTCATATGATTTATCTTTCTTTTGGAAACTTAATAACAACATGACTGTGGGTAAGTAACAACTCCTTTGGGCCTATTTTCTTGTATGAAAAATCCGGTGGTTGGACTAGATTGTCTCTGATCCCCCTTCTAGTTGAAAATCTGAAATATGATCCATGAACTGTTATGCCAGCATTTGGTTAGTTGAACAATAAATATTCATTACTTAACTATGTGAAAATTGCTAAGGAAGATCCAAAAATTAGATGAGAAATGGTTCCTGTTCTCAATCAGCTTAAATTCAGATGGATAGGATAATTAAAGATGTAAAGTACATGTATCTGTGATCTGACTGAAGAAGTCTTTACCAACTGAGGAACCAAATAAGAGTTCCTCTAAGGAAAATCAGACTTAAGGGGGCATATAGACTTCCTTTTTTTTTCACTATACAAGAGGTAACCATTACAAATTAAGGGCTGTGATAGAGTCACACTGTCAGAATGGATCAGAGATAGGACTTGAATTCATCCAATCAAAAGGCCAAGTCTTTCCATTAAGGCAGATTTCTGAAAGTTCTCCATAAACAATTCTGATCTCTTCAGTCTCTAAACCATATCTTAAAGAAAATAAAATATATCAGCCAAATAAAGCTCTCAGGTTAAATGGGGTCAATATTTGGTTTTCCTTCTGTTTTTGGTATAAACAAAGAAATCTCAGTTCTTTAGGATTTCTGGTAAACATTAGCAATTAACTTATGTAAATGAAGTTCCTTCTTAAAGTTTTTAAGGTGAAGAGTCAAACAAGACAACATGACAATTCCTAGATAACAATTTTAATAAACTCCCCTATGATGTCTCCTCCCAAACTTTTTTTCTTCCTTTCACAGAAGAGGGAGGAATTTTAGCAATGAATTTGTTTAGTTCAAGTAAACAAGCATGTTTGAAGAGTCTTTCAAAGAATTTATATCTCCTGTTATATTTATGTGGGGAAAATTGTGACAGATTCTTTCATGAAGGAGTGTTAGAAACTGGGAGAGGTGAAGGGATATCAAATCTTCTGCTTATCCATCATATGTACAATTTGGTTAGCTTTTAGGCATAGTTCAGAAATGTTCTTTAGAATGGTTGGATCAGTTCACAACTCCACCAACAATGCCTTAGTGTCCCAATTTTCACACATCTCCAACATTTATCATTGTTCTGTTTTGTCATAGTACTCAATCTGATAGGTGTGAGGTTGTACCTCAGAGTTGTTTTCATTTGCATTGCTCTAATTGTATCAGTAAAGCAAGAATCATGACCTTGAGGATGACCATGAGCACGCCTGTATGGTTCAGAATCACAAAGTATGAAAAACTCTCTACGTAGAAGGCATAGGAAGTATAACATTTATTTAGACTCCAGAGGATAAAATCTCAAGGCCAATAACTCCAATTCAGCATAGTAGTGATTACATTCCAAAACCATTAAGCCTACTTCAATGTAGCAACAAGGAAATTATAGTACAGTATTATAGCAAGGAACCAAGTCATCCTGTGACTTTCCCCCTGCTAGGGCCTTCTGGTAAATAATCACTCAGGAATCCTAAATCTCTGTTTGCCTGCGTCCTCTTCCCCTCAGTTGTCTGGTCTCTGTAGCTTCCTGGTTTCCACTCTCTACTCCAAACTCTTTCTGCAGCTCTGTTGACTCTTTCTCTTTGGGTCAAATTCTGAATTCTGGCTTTTCTTCTGACTTCTGAATTCTGAATTCTCAGTTCTCAAGGGCTATCTTCTGGGTTCATGTACTCTTTTTAGAGCCAGAATGCTTCATGACCAATCAGCAAAAGGGTGTGGGCCTGAGGTTTATTGCATAGTAAGTGAAGGGATTAGGCCTGCCTACAAACAAACCTCTAATAAATTGGTCCTACCTGAGGTCCACCTAAGTGAGAAAGGTCTTTGATCCCTGATTGGCATCACAAAGGTCTGGACCTACCTCTAATCAAGCCTCTCTTTGTTGGCCCCACCTGAGGCCTATTGAATGGGTTGGGAAAGATCTTTCACTTAACTGATTGGCCTCACACTAATCAATAGTGATTTAGAGCATTTTAAATATGATGATAGATAGCTTTAATTTCTTCATCTGAAAATTGCCATATCCTTTAACCATTTATCGATTGGGCAATGACAGGTATTATTATAACTTTGATTCAGATCTCTACATATTTTAGAACTGAGAGCTTTATCAGAAGCATTGGCTATAAAAATTGTTTCCCAGCTTTCTCCTTTCCTTCTAATCTTGGTTTCAATGGCTTTGTTTGTGAAAAAGAAAAAGAAACACTTTAATTTAGTGTAATTGAAATTATCCATTTTGCATTTTATAGTGTTTTCTATCTCTTGTTTGGTCATAAATTCTTCCGTTCTCCATAAATCTGATACATATTCCTTGTTCTTCTAATTTGCTTATGATATCATCCCTTATGTCTAAGTCATGTAGCCATTTTAGCTTCATTTTGGTATAGGTTGTGAGATGTTAGTATATGCCTAGATTTAGCCAAACTATTTTTCAGTTTTCCCAGCAGATTTTTTGTCAAATATGGAGTTCTTATCTCAGAAGCTGGAGTCTTTGGGTTTATCAAACAGATTACTATAAGTCATTTATTACTCAGTCTTCTGTTCCTAACCTATTCTATTGATCCACCACTCTATTTCTCAACCAGTACCAAATGGTTTTGATGACTGCTGCTTTATAATATAGTTGCAGATCTAGTACAGCTAGGCTACCTTCCCTTGCATTTTTAAAAATTAATTTCCTTGATATTCATGACCTTTTGTCCTTCCAGAATAATTTTGTTATTATTTTTTTCTAGCATAATAAAATAATTTTTGATAGTTTACTTGGTATGACACTGAATAAGTAACTTAATTTAGGTAGAATTGTCATTTTTATTATATTAGCTAGGTCTAGGTGCACAAGAGCAATTAATATTTTTACAATTCTTTAAGTGTGACTTTATTTGTGTGAAAAGTGTTTTGGGAATTGTGTTCATGTAATTCTTGGGTTTGTGTTGTCAGGTAGATTCTCAAATATGTTGTATTGTCTACAGTTTTTTTTTTCTTTTAAATATCATTTTATTTTTTTCCAATAATTATATATCAAGAAAAATTTTAGCATTCATTTGTACAAGATTTTGAATTCCAAATTTTTCTACCCAACTTGCTCCCTCTCCTCCCCCTTCTGAAGGTACACAGATTGATATAGTTTATATTTATGCTATAATTTAAAGTATATTTCCATATTCATCACAATTGTGGAAGAAGAAACAGATAAAAAAGAGAGAATTAAGAAAATGAAAAATATACTCTTCAATCTGGATTCAGCATCCATAATTTCTGTATCTGGATTAGCTGCAGTTATTTTAAATGGAATTTTTTTTCCATCTCTTGCTATTGGGCTTTGTTAGTAATATATAGAAATGCTGATGATTGATGTGGATTTATTTTATATCCTACAACTTTGAAGAGTTATTAAATTTTTCAAGGAATTTCTTAATTGGTTTTCTAGGATTCCTTGAGTATACTAGCATATCATCTGCAAAAAGTGATAGTTTTGTTCCTCATTGCCTATTCTCATTCCTTCAATTTCTTTTTCTTTTCTTATTGTTAAAGCTAACATTTCTAGTACAATATTAAATAATAGTGATGATAATGTGCATCTTTGTTTCAACACTGATCTTATTGGAAATGCTTCTAGCTTATCTCTATTACATATAATGCTTACTAATGGTTTAGATAGATACTATTTATCATTTTAAGGAACAGTTAATTTATTCCTATGTTCTCTAGTGTTTTTAATAGGAGTGGATGTTGTATTTTGTCAAAAAGCTTTTTCTGCATCTACTGACATAATCATATGATTTCTGATAGTTTTGTTGTTGATATAGCCAATTATGCTGATAGTTTTCCTAATATTGTATCAGCCCTACATTCCTGGTATAAATCCCACTTAGTCATAGTATATTATCCTGGCGATAAATTGCTGTAATCCCTTTGCAAATATTTTATTCATTTATTTTTTTTAAATCAATAATCATTATGGAAATTGGTCTATAATTTTCTTTTTTTTTTTTTTTTGCCTCTTCCTAGCTTAGGTATCAGCACAATATTCCTGTCATAAAAGGAATTTTGTAAGACTCCATCTATTTTTCCAAATACTTTATATTGTGGTGGAATTAAATGTTTTTTAAATGTCTGGTAGCATTCACTTGTAAATCCATCTGGCCCTGGAGATTTTTTCTTAGAGAGTTTATTGGAAGCATGTTTAATTTTTTTTTTTTCCTAAAATAGGGTTGTTTAAGTATTTTATTTCCTTTTCTGTTAATCTAGGTAATTAATATTTTTTGGAAATATTCATCAATTTCACTTAGATTGTCAGATTTATTGGCATACAGTTGGGGAAATCGTTCCTAAATATTGATTTACTTTACTCTTCATTGGTGGCACATTCAGCCCTTTTGTTTTTGATAATGCTAATTTAGTTTTCTTCTTTTTGTTAAATCAAATTAACCAAAGGTTTATCTATTTCATTGTTTTTTTTCCCATAAAGCCAGCTTTTAGTTTTATTTATTACTTCAATAGTTTTTTACTTTCAATTTTATTAATCTTTCCTTTGACTTTCAGAATTTCTAACTTTATATTTAATTGAGGATTTTTAATTTGTTCTGTTTTTTAACTTTTTTTAGTTGCATGCCCAATTCATTGAATTCTTCTTTCCTTATTTTTTTTTTCTTCATGTAACCATTTAAAGATAGAAAATTTCCTTTAAGAACTATTTTGGATGCATCCAATAAGTTTTGGTATGTTGTCTTTTATTGTTGTTCTCTTTGAGGTAATTATCAATGTGCTGTTTGACCCATTCATTCTTCAGGATTAGATTATTTAGTTCGGAATTGATTCTTAGCCTATTTTTCCATGGCCTTTTATTACACTTAATTTTTATTTCTTCATGATCTCAAAAGGATGAATTTAATATTTTTGCCTTTCTGGATTGCATTATGAGGTTTTTATGCTCTAATACATGGCCAATTTTTGTATAGATGCCATAAACTGCTGAGAAAAATGTATATTCCTTTCCATTCCCATTCAATTTTCTCTAAAGGTCTGTTATATCTACCTTTTTAAAATTCTATTCACCTCCTTTACTTCTTTCTTGTTTATTTTGTGGTAATATTTATATAGTTCACAGAAGAGGAGGAGGTTAAGGTCCCCATTAGAATAGTCTTAGTATCAGTTTCTTCCTATAACTCATTTAACTTCTCCTCTAAGAATTTTGATGCTATAGCTCTTGGTGGAAATATGTTTAGTATTGATATTACTTCATTGTCTATGGTAACTTTTAGCAAGAAGTAGTTTCCTTCCTTATCCATTTTAATTAGGTCTATTTTTGCTTTTTTTTTGTTTGAGATCAGGATTGCTACCATTGCTTTTTTTTTGTTTGTTTTTGTTGTTCAGCTGAAGCATAATATAGTCTGCTTCAGCCTTTTATCTTTATACTGTGTGTATCTTTCTGCTTCAGATGTGTTTCTTATAAACAACATATTGTAGGATTCTGGTTTTTAGTCCACTCTGATATCCTCTTCCATCTCATGGGAGAGTTCATTCCATTCACAATTCATAATTATAATTACTAATTGCATATTTCCCCCCATCCTATTTTCCCCCAGTTTATATTTTCCTGTCTTTCACCCTGTCACTCCTCAACAGAATTTTGTTTCTGACCACCACCTCCCTTAATTTTCCCTCCTATTAGCCCCTCATTTTCTTTCCCCTTAGTCCTATTTCTGCCCTACTTTCTGCTCCCCCTTCTATTGGCCATCCCCCTTTCCCTTTTCTTTTCCCTTTGTCCTCCTACTTCACTATGGGGTAAGGTATGAGTGTGTATATTATTCCCACTTTGAGCCAAATCAGATAAGAGTAAAGTTGAAACTATGCTCACCCTCTTCCTTCTTTCCCTGTACAATAATAATTTTTTTTGCACCTCTTCATGTGATATAATTTATCCTATTCTACCTCTCCCTTTCCTCTTCTCCCAGTATAATCCTTTTTTTAATCCTTTAGTTTTTTTTATGTTGTTACATCAAAGTCAACTTATACCCAGAACCTCTGTATATGTATAACCCTTTTAACTGTTATTCAAGAATATTTAAACTGTTTCCCCTACATGGGAAAATGATACATACAAATATTGGGAATCATTTTCCCATGTAGGGGAAACAGTTTAAATCTTATTGAATAACATGTAATTTTCTTTCCTGTTAACCTTTTTATCTTCTCTTGAGTCTTGTATTTAAAGATCAAATTTTCTGTTCAGCTCTAGTGTTTTCATAAGGAAAGTTTGAAAGTACCTTATTTCATTGAATATCCATCTTTTCCCCTGAAAAATTATGCTCAGTTTTGTTTGTTACATGATTCTAGGCTGTAATCCCAGCTCCTTTGCACTCCAGAATATCATATTCCAAACCCTCTGATCCTTGAATGTAGAAGCTGCTAAGTCCTGTGTAATTCTGACTCTGGTTCCTTAATATTTATTTATTTTTTTCTTGAAGCTTGAAGTATTTCTCTTTAACCTGATAATTCTGGAATTTGGCTATGATATTCCTTGGAGTTTTCATTTTAGGATCTCTTTCATGAGGTGATTCTTTCAATGACTATTTTACCCTCTAGTTCTAGGATATTAGGGAAGTTTTCCTTGATAATTTCTTGAAACATGCTGTCTAGGCTCTTTTTTTTTTTTTTTAATCATGGCCTTCAGGTAGTCCAAAAATTCTTAAATTATCTCTCCTGGACCTTTTCCATGTTACTTGTTTTTCCAGTGAGTAATTTTTCATCTTCTTCTTTTTTTTTTATTTTTTAAATTTTTTTGACTGATTCTTGATTTCTCATAGAGTCATTAGCTTCCACTTTCCCAGTACTAATTTTAAGGAATTGTTTTCTTCAGTTAGCTTTTTTCATTTTAAAGTTTATTATTTAATATTTTAGTTTTCAACATTGATTTCTACAAGACTTTGAGTTACAAGTTTTCTCCCCATTTCTACTCTCCCCCCGACTCCAAGATGGCATATATTCTGGTAGCCCCATTCCCCAGTAAGCCCTCCCTTCTGTCACCCCACTTCCTTCCCCTCCCCTTTCTCCTTATTTTCTTGTGGGGAAGGATAGATTTTTATGCCCCATTCCATATATATCTTATTTCCTAGTTGCATTCAAAAACAACTTTTTTTTGAGCTTCTGCTTTTAAAACTTTGAGTTCCAAATTCTCTCCCCTCTTCCCTTCCCACCCCCCTCCCTAAGAAGGCAAGTAATTCAACATAGGCCACACATGTATCATTATGCAAAACAATTCCACAATAACCATGTTGTGAAAGACTGACTACATTTCCCTCCATCCTATCCTGTCCCTCTTTATTCAATTTTATCCCATGACCCTGTCCCTTTTCAAAAATGTTTGCTTTTGATTACCTCCTCCCCCTATCTGCCCTGCCTTCTATCATCCCTCCTTTTTTATCCCATTCCCCCTACTTTCCTGTGGGGTAAGATACCCAATGGAATGTGTATGTTATTCCCTCCTCAGTCAAATCCTATGAGAGCAAGATTCACTCATTCCCACCCCCACCCCCCCACCCCACATGCCCCTTCTTCCCTTCTGACAGAACTGCTTTTTCTTGCCACTTTCACGTGAGATAATTTACTCCATTCTATCTCTCCCTTTCTCCCTCTCTCAATATATTCCTCTCTCACCTCTTAATTTAATTTTATTTTTTAAGATGTCATCCCTTCATATTCCACTCACCTTTTGCTCTCTCTCTCTCTCTCTCTCTCTGTCTATCTCAACATCTCTCTCTGTCTCTGTCTCTCTATCTCTCTCTTTCTCTATTTATATATATATATAAAAATATATACATGTACATATATATATGTATGTATGTATGTATGTATGTATGTATATTGCCTTCAACTACCCTAATACTGAGAAAAGTCTCATGAATTACACACATCATTTTTCCATGTAGGAATGTAAACAAAGCAGTTCAACTTTAGTAAGTCCCTTATGATTTCTCTTTCTTGTTTACCTTTTCATGCTTTTCTTGATTCTTGTATTTGAAAGTCAAATTTTCTATTCAGCTCTTGAGAAAGCTTGAAAGTCCTATATTTTATTGTAAGTCCGCATTTTGCCTTGGAGCATTATACTCAGTTTTGCTGGGTAGGTGATTCTTGGTTTTAATCCTAGCTCCTTTGAGCTCTGGGAATATCACATCCCAAGCCTTTCGATCCCTTAATGTAGAAGCTGCTAGATCTTGTATTATCCTAACTGTGTTTCCACAATACGCAAATTGTTTATTTCTAGCTGCTTTCATTTTCTCTTTGACCTGGGAACTCTGGAATTTGGTGACAATATTCCTAGGCGTTTTCTTTTTCAGATCTTTTTCAAGAGGTGATTGGCGGATTCTTTCTATTTCTATTTTACCCTCTGGTTCTAGAATATCAGGGCAGTTTTCCTTAAAAATTTCTTGAAAGATGATGTCTAGGCTCTTTTTTTTTTTTTTTTTTGATCATGGCTTTCAGGTAGTCCAATAATTTTAAAATTTTCTCTCCTGGATATATTCTTCAGGTCAGTGGTTTTTCCAATGAGATATTTGACATTGTCTTCCATTTTTTCATTTCTTTGGTTCTATTTTATGATATCTTGATTTCTCATCAAGTCACTACCTTCCACTTGCTCCAATCTAATTTTTAAGGTAGTGTTTTCTTCAGTGGTCTTTTGACCTCCTTTTCCATTTGCCTAACTCTGCCTTTCAAGGCATTCTTCTCCTCGTTGGCTTTTTGGAGCTCTTTTGCCATTTGAGTTAGTCTATTTTTTAAGTTGTTATTTTCTTCAGTATTTTTTTGAGTCTCCTTTAGCAAGTCATTGACTTGTTTTTCATGGTTTTCCAACATCACGCTCACTTTTCTTCCCAATTTTTCCTCTACTTCTCTAACTTGTTTTTCCAAATCCTTTTTGAGCTCTTCCATGGCCTGAGACCAATTCATATTTTTCTTGGAGGCTTTTGATGTAGGATCTTTGACTTTCTTGACTTCTTCAAGCTGTATGTTTCATCTTCTTTTTCACTAAAAAATATTATAAGGTGTGAGTCTGAGTCTGTTTTCACTCCCTGTTCATGTTCCCACACAACTATTTGACCCTTGAGCTTTTTGTTAATATATGACTGCTTGTAGAGAGTACTTTGTCCCAAGCTTTAAGGGCTGAGCTGCTGTTTTCAGAGCCACTTCTACTCCACTGTCATGACAAGCTCTGCCACAGCAATGTTCCTCCTCCCCCAAGAACCACTAACCAGTACTGTGACCCAGATCCAAGCCGGGCAAAGCGAGCCCTGCATTCCTGCTCTGGTCTGCCACTTAATTTGTCTCACCGTGTGAGCTGAATACTTGAAAGCAGCTATTGCTGGAGCTCTGGAAGCAGCCACAGGAGCTTCCTGCTACTGCTGCTGCCACTGCTGTACCACCTCAGGCACCCTCTAGGCTGGGGCCAGACCACTCTCTAACATAATCCAGCAGTTTTTCCTCTAACCTGCTCCATGGTCTTTGGCATCTGTGGGTTGAGAAGTCTGGTAACTGCCACAGCTCAATGATTTGCTCAGCATGACTCTTGGTCTGGTTGGTCCTGGCATGGCCACGCTAGTCTACGCTCTGCTCCCAGCACTGTATGATAGACCTTACCCAGCGACCATCCAGGCTGTCCTGGTCTGCTATTTCATGAGTTCCATAGCTCTAGAATTTGTTCAGAGTCATTTTTATAGGTGGTTGGAGGGATTTTGGGGAGAGCTTAAGCAAGTCCCTGCTTTCCAGCCACCATCTTGGCTCCAGCCCCACTTCAGTTAGCTTTCATACATCTTTTTTTTTTTTTTCCAATTGGCCAATTCTGCTTTTCAAGAAGTTATTTTCTTCGGTGCATTTCTTTTTTCCGATTTGGCCATTCCTATTTTTTAAGGAGTTGTTTTCTTCAGTCAATTTTTTGCTTCCTTTTCCAAGCTATTGACTGCTTTTTTTTTAAAAATATTTTCCTTTATTACTCTCATTTCTTTCCAGTTTTTTTTTCTATCAATCTTGCTTGATTTTTAAGATCCCTTTGGAGCTCTTCTAAGACTACTTTCTGGGCTTGAGAGCAATTAATGTACTCCTTTGGACTTTACATGTAGGCCCTTTGACATTGTTGTCCTCTTCTGAATTTGTGTTTTGACCTTCTCTATGGCAATAGTAGTGTTCTTCGGTCAGTGCTCTTTTTCTGTTTCCTACTCATTTTTCAGCCTATTTTGTGACTTTTAAAATTGAGTTCTGCTTCTGGAACACAGGGGACACTATCCCAAGCTTTTCATACTTGGAGCCAGGGCTAGTTTACTAGCTTTCCAAGCAGAGGCTTCAGGTGCTTGAGGCTTGCCCACTATGCTAGGGATGGCCAGACCTATTCATGCCTGTTGTGCTGGGGTTCTAGCACTTGCAAGTTGCCTTCTGCACTGGGGCTGGAAACCTTACAGCTGGCCTGCTGAGCCAGGACAAAGAGATTTCAGTTGCTGATCTGTGCTGTGACTAAGAGCCTCCCTCATGCTTTCCCAGACACAGTCTATCTTGGACTCTGCTCCCCTTTTGTCCAAGTGAGACAGAGCTTTCCTGAAGTCCTTCTCAGTTGTCAGAAGTTGGAAATTTGTTTCCTTCTGACTTTTTTGTGGGTTCCGTCACCCCAGAATCCATTTAGATGCTTGATTTAACATTGTTTCTGAGGGCAACTGTGGAAAACTCAGGCAACTCCCTGGCTTCTCTCTGCCATCTTGGCTCCACTTCCAATATTATATTTTATAAAATTATTTTTAAATGCTTCTGATTATGGCACCATGAAAGGGTTTAACATTTTGAGGTGCTTTTACATATAAGCTAGCCCCTCAGTATGGATGTGGAGCCCAATATTATTGGATCATTCCTAACTGTTACTACTAATAAGTGTTTTAAAATATTTCCTTCAATGCTTTCATTTATCAAATCAACATAAATTGTTAATTCAAAATAAATTTATTATTAAAGCTCCTATGATGGTATTATATACTATAGGAAGGTGTGATGGGTTTCCACTAATCGAAATAGATGATATTAATTCGATGCAATCAATTTGCACTGTGTAATAGTAAAAGAATACATACCCAAAACTTATGCAGATCCAAGTAAATCATATCATTTGTTGACAGAAGAAAAGACAGCTGGGGTAATTGGCATATAACTCTATTCTCTAACTTAGCTGCCTTGGCATCAAATGTTTATTCTACGAACATCTGTAGCACTGTGGCAATCATTTTTCATTCTAATTTACACCTTAAGTTGTGTGTTGAGTGGCTTATTTCCCAAGTCTGTAAAAAAGAAAGAAAAAGAAAAACTTTCCTGCTTAATATGTTAAGATTAAATCCTAGTATAGAATACTGAAAATATTTTAATATATACCATATTAAAAATTGTGCAGGTGCTTCCATGAATATTTCAAATTAAATAAAATCACTTGAAGTAGGACCAAAAGAAGGCTATATTGAGTTACCCTTGGATTTATCACAGTTCGAAATAATACAAAATTGACATTTTTTCCCTCATTCATACTTTTTACTAACTAAAATCTGCACATTTGGCTCAATCAAATAGTAACAAACAAGAATGTGAATAACTTAAATTAATATAGCGTTTTAAGTTTTGCAATGTACTTTATATGAATCATCTCATTTGAGCATTATATGAAATATTATATGAAGAATTCCTTGTGAAGAAGTTATAAAAAATATTTCTTTTTACCAGTTTACAAGCTAAGAAACTGAGCTTCAGAGAAATTAAGAGATTTTCCATGAGAACAAAGCTAAGTATTTGAAGGTGGTGAGATCTGAACCATGTCTTCTTGGTTCTAAGTCCAGAGCTGAGTTTCCCACCTCCCAGTTTGATATTTTAACATCAAGTGCATAAGTTGGACTATAGATGTTTTCCATAATCCTCTCTATCTGATTTTCAAAGTATCTCTTCCAATAGTAAACTACTTCTATGTAGATATCATGCCTCTTACCTGTTATAGAACATTTTAGTTGTTGTATGTCAAATCAGTTGTTCTATCTCCATTATATGGTGGGTAACAGCAGACTTTCGCTTCTCCTTTTACATTGTGGACCAACACTCTCACCTGAAGATGGGGAATAAAAAACACCTTGACTCTAAAAATTTCTTGTATTATCTTCATAGATGCTTCTTTGATCAGCATTGTAGATTGATACTGATACAAGTCACAGTGCAACTTCTAGCTTATTCTTCATTCACTTTGTTAAAATTCTGCCTTCTTGGCAACTTTTGGATATTTTATATGTTGGGACTGTGGTAAAAAAAAAAAAAAAAAGAAAAAAGAAAAACTGGCCCTTTCTCCACTTGGCTTCAACCAGAACAACAGCTTTTGGGCATGTGGACAACAATTGTTCATATAATGGTTTTCAAGAATGGGCTTCATATTTTCAGCATAAATGAGCTCCTTCATTCCAAACCAGCATTTCTCTTGAAAACTAGATACTCCTCGGTCAAGTCATTTACTCACTCAATGCCTTAGACAACTCTCCAAGATCACAAGTTGCAAAGGGGTTACAGATCTTCATTAGTAGAAAAATTGTCTTCACTATATAGTTCCTATACCTATTAAAAGGAGGCCTAGAAAAAAGAAATAAAGAAAACAATGGAGAGAAAAGGGAAAGGAGGAGGGAAAAAAGAAAGAAAGGAAACATGGAAACAAAGAGTCTCCTCTGGGAAAGTAGTAGAGTAGAAAGAACAATTGATTTGGAGTCAAAACATAATATTTCTGCATACCCCCTGGGTGAAGTTGATAAAGTCATTTACCCTTATGAACTTTGGTTTCTTCTACAAAATGAGAGGAATGGAATGGATGACATTTATGGTTTCTTTCAGCTCTGTATCTATGAATTTATGATCATATGAACCCTTTAGTCTAGCATAGAGCCTGTTATTCTGAAAGTGTGGAGTATGGACATGTCTAGATTCGAAGGTAATAGCTCACAAATCACGGGTTTTTGCAAAAGCAAGAGTGTGGAGAGGGTGTGCTAAATTCTTAAATGTATGAGTCAGGCATGGGGGAGACAAATTGTTCTGATAAACAAAAGGAATGCTAAATATATATATATATATATATAATATGTATACATATCTATTCATATCTATATATATATATATGTATATATATATATATAAGATTCACAAGCATAAATTAACAGAACAGAATTCAGAAACAACTTATGACTATTATTATACTTTTCTGAAAGAATGATATTTAAACTTCATTTGAGCAAAAAAACAGTTTGACTTCTAATGAAGTATTTACATTTTGCCTTTGCCTGGTACTGTCCCAACCATTCCTGCTACATATCTGCTTGGTAAAATGGCTAGGTTTAAGCCAGTGTTCTTGGTCCTCAGCTTTTTTGATGAAGAGGCTTCTAGGTAATATGTAATGATATTTCTTTTTCTTTAAATATTTATACCTGTCTTTCAAATCTCCTCAGGAAGAGTCTAAATCTCTTCCTGAAATAGTGAATTTCCCAAATTTTGTAGTCAATGAGAGGATAGGGTGTCAACAGTTCTCACTGACCAAGATTAGTGACTCAGTAAACCTTATTCCATTAACTCTTTACTGTCTAAGCTGTATTTCAAGGACAACTTTTTTTTTGTTATATATTTGCTTTTTATTGGTAGATAATATCATACCTTCATTGTTACAAGCTCTATAATACATCTGGGAGTCACTGGATCATAAGACTTACAAGCTTAGAGACTTAGAGTTGGAGGAAACATTAGAGGTAATCTAGTTTCAGTCTTTCATTTCACAGATGAGGAAACTGAAGTCTAGAGAAGTTGTGACCTGTCAAAGGTCACATGAGGAGTAGACAATAGTTGGATGATTTGCCTCATCTGAGTCTTAATCCATTGCATTAAGCCCTGTCACTCCTGAAACTTCATGGTTGTTAGGGAGCCAGACAACAACAAATCACCTCTAGAAGACAAAACTTTTCCTCTCTCTTCTTTCTCTTTCCCCACCTGCTTCATTTGAAGGTAAAAGGCCAGGCATGAAAAAGTTAGTTGACTTATCTAAGGTCAACTGAGGCCAACTCAGAGATCTTGGCTGTACTCTTTCATTTTTCAGGTTATTGTTAACATATGTCATAGAATTCAATTTTCACATATTTCTTTTTTTGTACTTTGTTGTAAAATAGCTCAACTCCCATACACTTTACTATGGATTGAGTATATAGTGGATAGGGTACTCAACTTTAGGTCAGGAAAAACCTGGTATTTAGAAAAAAGAAAATTATGCCTATGGCATACTTTTGAGTTTATTCTGCATCACTAATATTTTCTCTATCACTTTATTAAGTCTAGACAATCCGACAAAACAATAAATCAAGCCCTGAATGGTAGTACTTACTAATTCCTGTTCACACTGATATTTTAATAAGCAGCTCATAAACCAGTTTAAACTGGCTCCAACATACATCCAGTTGTGGGTCCAAATCTCTTCCTGAAATAATAGGTTTCCCAAATTTTATAGCTAATGAGAGCATAGATTGTTAACATTTTTAACTGAACAAGATTAGTGATTCAGTAAACCTTATACCATTAACTCTTTACTGTCTAAGTTGGATTTCAAAGACTTTTTTGTTATATATTTGCTTGATTTTTGTCAAAGTTCATTATTAAGTTTCTTCATTTAATGCCCTCTGTAGGTAGTTGCAGTATCTTTCTCTCTCCCTCCCTCTCTCTCTCTCCCTCCCTCCCTTTCTCTTGCTCTCTCTCTCTCGGGAATGAGAAGAATGCCTTGAAAGGCAGAATTAGCCAAATGGAAAAGGAGGTCCAAAAGACCACTGAAGAAAATACTACCTTAAAAATTAGATTGGAGCAAGTGGAAGCTAGTGACCTGATGAGAAATCAAGATATTATCAAACAGAACC
>CM053626.1:102913339-102942216 GCA_028646595.1 Phalanger gymnotis | reverse complement strand
GACTGGGGAACAGCGCAACCAGAGTGTATGCCATCTTGGAGTGGGGGGGTGGAAATGGGGAGAAAATCTGTAATTCAAACACATGTGAAAATCAATGCTGAAAACTAAACATATTAAAAATAAATTAAAAAAAAAAGAAGCAAGATAGTCCTTAATGTTTTCTAAGCCTTAAGAATCGACTGTGGAGGCAGTAATGTCCAATATATTTGTCCTCATCTTATGGAACTTTTGTTGAATTGCACCATTTTCTGAACATTTTCTTCAACAATATTTCCTATTAATTGCAACAAACTCATGGCCGACATGACACATATGATATGTGGAATGTCTTCCTGTTTGACCTGAAGAGCTTAATGTACATTAGAAGAATGTGAAAATCAAAGAAATTTTTGAAGAACTCTGAATATGTATTAGTCTCCTCTTCTTGTTTTATCAGTACACTCTGCAGCAGTCAAAAGATCTCATTACATCTCCTTCTGACTCTTCTCCTTAGTCAATTTTTTGATGCAAGATCTTCCAAAATTTCCATAATTCTTTCAGAGAAGCTTAAAGCTATCATCAGCCAAAAGCAACAGGGTTTTTATACTGGACTTTCAAATGCAGGTCATAGACACGCTTTAAATATTTTCAGAAAAATACAAAAAGAAATGCAAAGAATCAAATACAATTTCCTTACTTAGTTAAACTGTCTTTATTCTTTTTTAGTGCATATAACAGACACTTCCATTCATTCTGTGATTCAAGCAATCTAGAAAAGGTAATTACTTTTTCTGGTCAATTTCCATTAATGAATTGTTAATACAAATATGTAGCAAAAACATTGGATGGTTGTGTTAACTTTAAAATGTCATCACACACAAAAGAAAACACAGCAGATGCAGAGGGAATTTAAGCTAACAAACTTAAAAATGAACTTTGATAAAAAATCAAACAAGCAGTAAAAACAAATGTCCTTGATTTATGGCTTGTACAGTAAAGAGTTAATGGAATAAGGTTAGCTGAGTCACCAACTTTGATCAATGACAACTGTCATGTAAACAATGATTTCCCTTAGTAATCAGTATCTTGTAGACTCAGAGCTCCCACCTCCAGCTTCCTTTTTTAGTAAGTCCTTTAGAAGGTCATTACTCATAATGAGATTACTTTGGAAGCTGGTCAGGCTTTGGTGGAGACAGATTCTTCTGCCTAGATAGCCCCAGGCTGGGAGTGGTCTGGTATGGTTCCAGGGTGGTCTGATAGAGCAGGTATTTCCTCTGTCCAGAGGTAAACAATAATGGCATGTTGAAAAGGTATATAAACTGGGCACCCTAACTCCCTAATCGAGGCAGTTCTACACTGGCCCCCTTAGGGTAGCCCAGTTCTGGATTGTAACTCCCATGAAATTCATTTGTCTCTTTCTTAGAACAAACTCTGTGAGAGGTTGAGCTTTAAATGGTGCCATGTGACTTGAAATTGGACTGGGATTTGGAGACTGGACTCTTCCCCACAACAGCACTGGGACTGGGCACCCACAGGACTCTATTTTCCTTGAAGTGTCATCCCTGAAGGGTGGGTGCATCTTATCCCCCAAATCCTTGCTCCTTGTCTCTGACACTCCCCATGTTAGGTTGCAGTCTGCTTTTCTCTCCAAGAGGCTCTGGGGTTAGAGAGACCTCAAGACATGTCTCCTGGTAGCTAAGGATATCCTTTTTAATTTGGCTACAATTTGGCTATGGGTCAATCTGATGACCAAAAGTATGGCCAGGCTGTTGTCAATTGACCAAAGATAATTCTTAAGTACATTGGCCTGGTCAGGGCTCCTCTAACCACTCCAGGTTAATATATCTCAAAAGCAAGTTAATTTGAATTTTGACCAGCCTAATTCTAATTCAAAATTGATTCACCTTAAAAAAAAACAAATTAAAATAAAACAAAAAGCCTAAAAATCTAAGGAGAAAATTAGATTTGTGCACATTGTCTTCTCATTCTTTCCCTGTCTCTGCATGTCTGTGACTGTCATGTTTCATGTTCGTGCTGAAAGATTTAAAATACAGCCAGAGAAACTTCTAAGAAACATCTAAGGTCTATAGTTAGAACATTGTGAAAGAACTTCCACCATACACTTTCAATGGGAGATTAAGATTTTTTTTTTGGGGGGGGGCAACACAGGCCAAATTGGGATACAAGAATACAGTTAGATAATAAAATAATGGAATTGTAAAAGCAGGGTGAGACTCTCCCAGAAGTAATTTGGAAGTTGAAATCAGCTAGACAGAAGTTTTATATTGATATGATCTAAACCAGGCAGCCCAAGATAGTAAGACTGTAAGAGAAAAGCTGAGAGTTTGAATTCATGTTTAATTAGATACCAAAGCTAAAGTTTGTAGACTATGTTAAAATTAAATCTAGGAAACTATCTTTTTACCCCTCCCACTAATTTGTCTGGTATCTAGGCAATGTGTTTAAATTGCAGAAATAAGCTTTTGTCTTCAAGACTCTTGGTCCAGGCTTTTCTATCATAGCCTTAAATGCAATCACTTTAGGATTTCAGTGATGTGTTTAAAATGCATATTAACAGTATAAAAGCTGTTTGTGAAGGGTGTGAAAGAAATACAGCTCTCTTGATTGGTAAATTACTAAGCTCTAACTCCCTCCAGATTTTAACAAGTGAAGACAAGCAGGACAAAATTAGGGTATGATTTTTTAATTTGGAATGTAAAGGAAAGTAGAGGTAGTCTGAATAATGGGTTTGAAAGATTAGGAAAGAGGAATACGGGCTTGAGCAAAAATATGGAAGGTGGGGGAAAACAGTTTGGGGACAGCAGCAATCTCATGTGCTCTCCTCTGCCTTATCCTTAGATGGTTGTTCTGGATTGGGGGAGAGGTTAGTCAAAAGCAAACACTTTTGAAAAGTGCCAAGGTCAAAGGAGAAAATTGAATGAAGGGGGACAGGATAGGATGGAGAGAAATATAGTTAGTCTTTCACAACACTACTATTATGGAAGTGTTTTGCATAACAATACATGTATAACCTATATTGAATTGCTTTCCTTCTTAAGGAGGGTGGGTGGGGAGGGAAGAAAGGAGAGAATTTAGAACTCAAAGTTCTAAAAACAAATGTTAAAAAAAAAAAAATTGTTTTTACATGCAACTGGGAAATAAGAGATACAGGCAATGAGGTATAGAAATCCATCTTGCCCTACAAGAAAGTAAGGGGAAAGGGGACAAGGGCTGGGGGGGGGGGCGGGGAGTGGGGTGATAGGAGGGCAGACTGGGGAAAGGGTCGATCAGAATACATGCCATCTTGGGGAGGGGGGAGGGTAGAAATGGGGAGAAAGTATCTCAAAATCCTGTGGAAATGAATGTTGAAAACTAAAAATAAATTTATAAAAATATTATTAAAAAAAAAGGTGGTTATTCTGGGTGCCCTTGTGCACTTTGGATAGTTTGGGCATGTTGAGATGGTATAAAGAAGTTTGATTTTAAGTTGAAATTTTGAAAATGAAAAATTTGTAGCTTGAAGACCAATAAATAAAGTTATAAAGTGTTAGGAGGAATTATGTCCACTGGCCTTTCAGGATAAATCTGTAGGAAGGCCTAATTAAATCTAATATTATGTAAATATTGACTGTGGTAAAAATATTGGGTATTGTAATTTGAGATCATTATATAGAATCTTGAAATATTTCCTTGTCCTGTTCAATTGATTGTTGTTGGCTCTGGAAGCTCTGCAATTTTCTGCTTGGTGAAACTAGCCACACCCTGTCAACATTGGATCAGATTCCTTGGGTCTTTTTTTTCCTGGGCTCAGAGCAACAGTGTAGCCTGGTCTTGGAGTGTCAGTCCAGCACATTTTGAGAGGGCCTACTGGTGGCAGGTGTGATAGCAATCTGTTTATAGAACTTTATAAACATTTCCCAGTATATATAGTCTGAAATTTCCAGAAGAAAGGGAATGGGGATAGAAAAGGGAATGGGAGTAGGGCAGCTATTTGTCTGATAAGTCTCAAAGGAGATTTTTTAAGGAAGTAGAAGAAAAAGTATTTGGGGCTGGGGATTGTCACCATGTGTCTTTTTAAAGGGAATATATGAATATTTTGTTTTCAAAGGCCAAGAGTATTGGACTTTAAGAAAATAAAATGTTGTTTTTTCGGTTCCTGGCTTCCAAGATGACCAAGAAGAGGAGGAACAGCGGGCGCGCCAAGAAGGGCCGCGGCCACGTGCAGCCCCTCCATTGCACCAACGGCGCCCGCTGCGTGCCGAAGGACAAGACCATCAAGAAATTTGTGATCTGCAACATCGTGGAAGCCGCGGCCGTCAGGGACATCTCCGAGGCCAGCGTCTTCGACTCCTATGTGCTAACTGTATGTGAAACTACATTACTGTGTGAGCTGCGTGATCCACAGCAAGGTAGTGAGGAATTGCTCCCGTGAAGCTCGGAAGGATCGGACGCCCCCGCCCAGATTCAGACCTGCAGGTGCTGCCCCCAGACCCCCTCCAAAGCCCATGTAAAGAGCTATCTGTCTATCAACATTCCTGAACCGATCAGAGGAAAATAAAATGGTTGGTCTATCTAAAAATAAAATAAAATAAAATAAAATAAAATAAAATAAAATAAAATAAAATAAAATAAAATGTTTACCATTAGTGATTATAAATCTAGATTTGATTTAAGTCAAAATCTTTCCTGAAGGAATAAGAACAGCATCTGAGAGTGCTCTCTCTATCAGGATTAAGCACAAAAAGATATTGTTATTTAGCATTAAAACATTTATTAACTGTATAACCCCAGGAAGGTTCTATTTACCTCAGTTTACCATTCTGTAATTGCTTATTGTATTGTTATTTCCAAATTTTTTTATACTGTATAGTTTGGTAACAACTACACCACTTATGATGTTAGAAAAGCAGTTCTCTTACAATCTAGATGTTAGGTTAAAAATTAAGCTGTCAGAGAAAAAAAATGAATGGGTCAAGAAGCTGCTACATCATTCTATCCGACCAAGTGTTGTAATGTTTTGAAGTACTGTAATTTAAGAAATCATGAACTTCCAAGTTTTGTCTATATTTTAAAAAGAAAGTTTCAGCCAAAATCATTTTGCTCTTGCTTATGAAAATTAAGACTCAACTAAGCTATTTGGTGAATTTAGTTTGTTATAGTGACATCAGGATAAATTGTAAGCTCTTTTTAAGAAAGGGAAATACCTTTACAAAGAAATGTTTTGCAAAATCTTTTTTTGTGATATTTAGAAGGCCTACTAAATTTCCATTTGCGAGCTAATCTGTTGCAGCAATAATTTGATATTGATAACAATCAATACATCCAAACCTACTATAAATTTTGAGTTTCATTCCTAGGTTTATTGTGCCCTTGGACTAGCCTTAAGTGGATGCTTTCAGAGAAACAGAGTCACAGTCAGCAGCTCAACAGAAACAGCATCAGAGATCTAAGGCTAATGATTGATACCAAAGTCTCTAAATTACTGAAATGAGCTGTAAATGGGAAGGATTTTGCTGATTAGATCTGAATTCATTCTATGGTATAGAGAACATTAAAATCAGTGTTTAAATTTATCACATGTATAAGATTCAGTTCCTGAAATATCTTGTTCTTTTAGACTGAGCATAGTTACAGAAGAGTAAATAAACTTGAGAAACAGATGCAAATCTGTTAAGAT
Source organism: Phalanger gymnotis (assembly GCA_028646595.1). NCBI lineage: Eukaryota > Metazoa > Chordata > Mammalia > Diprotodontia > Phalangeridae > Phalanger > Phalanger gymnotis. The sequence continues at coordinate 102,936,560 of CM053626.1, read as the reverse complement.
AGTAACTTATGAACTATCTTGTGTTATTGTAATGGGAAATTTGAACTTACTTATGTTTGTTATTTAATCACGAACTAGTACAAGTATAAGAATGTATACAAACTACTTAAGACTCATGTTAAAGATGTTCCAACCAATGTGCAATTATAGTCACATACCTTCTAAATGTTGTTACATTAAAAATTGTACTGTCAGAGAAAAAAAATGCATGGGTCAGGAAGCTGTTAGGTCATTCTATTTGACCATGTGTGATAATATTTTGAACTTCCAATTTTAAATTGGAATTTTACACATTTGCATTTATATACTTAAAATATACTTTAAAATGGAAGTTTCAGCTAAAATCATTTGGTTCTCACTTGTGAAATTGTTTCTTTACTTGCAAAGGTGAATGCCCACTTCCATTTGTCAATGCATCAATCAATTTCTCCCATTTTCCCCCTTCCCACGTTGTTACCTATTTTAAGTCCTAAAACCCTTGATGAAGTGTTGACCATATCAGTTAGTGATTCATTGAGAAGGCTATGCTTCTCATTAGAATCAGAGGGGGGAATGTGAAAAATGATTTTCCTTAGTAATCCCAGCCCCCTTTTTAGTAAGTCTTTTAGAAGGACTTTACTGATAATGAGATTGCAGTGGAAGCTGCTCAGGTTTGGGTAGTGACAGATTCTTCTGCCTAGAAAACTCAAAGCTGGGAGTGGTCTGGTATGATTGGAGGATGGTCTGATAGAGCAAGTATTTCCTCTGTCTGGAGGTAAATGATAATGGGATTATATCAGCTCCAGTTCTCCCCTCCTTAGGGGAGGCCAGTTCTAGATTTTAACTGTAATGCAATGCATTTTTCCCACTTGTGAGAGAAATAAAAATGTGGACACACAGCCTAATTCATTTGTCTCTTTCTTAGAACTAACTCTGTGAGAGGTTGACAGTCAATAATCTGTCATTAAGTACAAAAACATTTCTTTTTGGGAAATCCACTGTTTCAGGAAGAGGTTTGTTCCCACAACTGTTCTGGAGCCTCTTTAAACTGGTTTATGAGAGCTGGTTTTTAAATTTTCACAGTGAGCAGAAATCAGTAAGCATTACCAACCAGGGCTTGATTTATTGTTTAATTTCTTGACATATGATCAATGAACATATTTTTGTTGTTACTGTTTCTCTTGTTCTTTTGATAAGTATTTTGATAATATTATTTTATTCCTAATCTTATATACTTTATGCATTTAAAAAAACACAAACTAACCCCCCCCCCCGCCAAGAGATCTATAGGTTTTACCAGACTACTAATGTGGTCCAATGCACAAGGAACTTTTGAATCTGAGTTTCTTCTCCCTCCTGAAGTTCTTTTCTCTGCCTGTTGACAATATCCAACAGGAAGTGATAGTTTCAATTTCTGATTAAGTAACATAAGTTCTCCAGCAATTTCCCACCTACTAATTCATTCATTAATACACAAGATTTCCTGCTTCTTTACCTTAGGGACAAGTTCATTTTCTAAAATGGCCTTTTCATATGTAATTGAATTACTCAAATACGCAGAATGTCCCACCTACATCTGAAATGTTTCACCTACACCTACACTTGCTTTTAAAAAATATTACTGAAAGAGCCTTACTTACACATTCTAATATCCCTCTCCCATAATACTCTTTGGTGTTAGTGTGATTAAAGATCTCTCTTGCCCATTCAATAGGGCCTTTACTTATACCCTTTGCTTACTAGGTCTGAGGCCCCAGGCCCACACTCTTTTACTATTTAGGACAGAAGAGATACTGAACCCTCAGGGCCCTAAGGAGAGGTGCTAAGACCAGAACCAATTGTATGTGCACTGAATTCTAGCCAATCAGAAGTGCATGAATTCAGCCAATCAGAGACCTGAGTTCTAGCCAATCAGATTCTGGCTAGGACTGTATATAATGAGAGCAGCAGAACTGAGAAGTGAACATCAAGAAGACATTGAGGCAGTCAGCATGAAGAGACTGCAGAGCTGAGAGTTCAGACAGGACAGTTTCAGAGATCAAAGAGCTGAGAATATACAGAACTGAGAGACTGGAGAACTGAGAATCCAGAAAATCCAGGAGAATGCAAGGCTCAGAGAACTGCAAGGGTTTTAAAACTGTGGGAGAGAATGAAGGCAGACAGACAGTTAGGATTCGTGAGTGATTGTTTATGGGAAGGCACTACTATCAGGGGGCAAGGTTTCAGGATGTCTTGGTTCCTTGCTATAATACTGTGTTATAATTTCCTTGTTGCCACACTGAGGTGGGCTTACTGGTTTTGGAATATAATTACTGCTATTTTGAATTGGCATTATTGGTCTTGGGATCTGATCTACTGGTGTTTAACTAAATGTTATGCTTGCTCTGCCTTCTACTGAGAGAGTTTTCATACTTTGTGATTCAAACCCATACAGGCATGTTCATGGTCATCCTTGAGGTCATGAATCTTGACTTACTGATACATACTCTTTCAATAAAAACAGCATTTCCCCTTAACTATTATTTCTCAAAACTGCTACAATCCTTACTTCTGTTTGCTTAAGTTCCATTCTGGCTTCCTTTTCTATAATGGGAAATATTAACTATTAACTATGATTAACTATGATGACCACAAACATTCGGTATCATGCAGAGGGAAAGACATGGAATCTCTGCCATTTAGTCCCAACACTGCTACTAGATTAGGCAGCACTTTCAGACATTACTTTCTTTCTCCTAGTCCTCACCATCCTTGTATGTAAAATGAAGTGACTAAACTAGGTATTCTTTAAGCTCTTGACATTCTGGGATTCCATGAATCCCAATTCTACCACTTAGTAGCTATGTGACTTTCAGCTATTCACCTAATTTCTCTGTTTTATTCTTCTGTCAAATGAAGGTTTTGGATTGAATAACCTCTAATGTCCCTTACCACTTTAAAAGTCAAATATTTTATGATTCTCTTATTTTGACAAAATTCATCAGATTGTTTGCTCTCCTCTGTAAGAAAGGTGGATTTTGGTGTATGAAAGGTAGATTTTTCTTATTCTTTATTAGAGTTTAGTTTCCCAGGACCCATGGCCATAGCAATCTCTACTCCCAGGCTCATGACTTGTAAACATCTCCACCAGGTTTGTACAGCATTATATAATGGTAAATAATATAAAATTTTGTGCTTAAATTGTAAATAAATTGTAAATATGTGGCTGTACAGTGAGATATAACAATGAGATTATGTAAACTTTTGAGGCTATTGCTGGCAAAGTGTCTTCTTTGTCTGTTGCCCTATAAAGCAGATGGGCGCTGGTCAAGGAGTGGGGAAACCTTAGGGTTGAATGCACAAGCTGGAATGCTATGTGTGCCTTGATTGGCCCCCATTAAGGCTTGAAAACGGGAAGCCACTCCAGTATCTCTGCCAAGAAAACACCAAATGGGGTTGCAAAGTCAGAAATGAATGAGCAATATGTGTGATTTTATTGGTTTTCTTATTAAAAGAAATTATGTATTTACTATTATTTTATATTTCATTTTAATAATGATAAATATTTTATATTGTAAGAGAAATTAAATTAATTCTTGTTTTTATAATATAATTATACATAATACCAATATATACTATAATGTATAAATTACAATAACTTTATAAAAATAACTACAAATTTAGCTTTTTCCTGAAAAACTATTTTACACAGAACTCATACAAGGCAGGTGCTTACATGGATGTAAGAAGGACACTCTCAAAATCTCTCTGAAGAACTTTGGTGTCAGTTGTCAGGCTGGGGAGACACTGGCACACGACTAACCAGTATGCCATGCTAGCATCAAAGAATGTGCTGTCTCTATGAGCAAAGCAGAATTTTGGTAGTTCAAAAAAAAAAAAACACATGAGATGTGCAAATTTAGATACATCCCTCCCTAATGGTCATATGGACTATCTGGCCCCAACATGCGGTAGAGCATAACAAGCTTTTGTTGGTATGATCAACCACAGCCAGAAACACTGTACATGGACCCAGACATTGTGGTGTCATTTTGATCCTCTTTTGGCCTAAAGGACAAATAACAGCAATAACAATTCTTCCATATGTCTTTGCATTCAGATATAGGATCCTTGAATTTTATGGAAACATCACCATTTTGTGTATTTCCTTCCACTCTCATCACCTCAGATCTGAACTACTGCAACAGCTTCGTAATTGATCTCTTTGCTTCATGCCTCTGTCTTTTCCAATCCATCATCCAGACAACTGCCAAAATGATACTACTAAAAGGCAGGCCTGCAATTATTTAAATCTAATTTTATTAGTATAAAAGTGTTTTTAAATATAATTTTGTTTATATAGTTCCTGGATTTGTTTTGACAGGTGTACTTCCAGTTATTTTGTACTGTATAGAGATATTTTAAATGAGGATTTTTTTTATGATCTCTTGCAGAGTTTTGTTTATGATATATAGGAATGCTGACTATTTATATAGATTTACTTTATATCCTGCTATTTTGCTAAAATTATTAATGGTTTCGACTAACTTTTTAGTTGAATCTTTGGGATTATCCAAGAATATCATCATATCATCTCCAAAACGAGATAACTTTATCACCTCATTCCCTATTCTGGTTCCTTCACTTTATTTTTCTTCTCTTATTACTATTGCTAGTATTTCCAATACAATATTGAATAATATTGGTGACAATGAACATCCTTGTTTCATGCCTAATCTTACTGGGAAAGCCTCTAGTTTATCCCCATTACAAATAATGCATGCTCATGATTTTAGATTAATTTTTTTTATCAATTTGAGGAAAAATCTATTTATACCAATATTTTAAGTGTTTTTAATAGAAATGAGTTTTGAATCTTATCAAAAGTTTTTTCTTCCTCTATTGATGTAATCATACGATTTTTTTTTTACTTTTAGTATTGATGCAAAATATATTAATTGTTCATTGGTAGGCAGGGCCAATTTAATAAAGATGAGAATTTTACCCAAACAAATTTATATATTCAATAGTATCCCAATTAAATTACCAAAAATTATTTTAATGAATTAAAAAAATATAAAAAATGGAAACATAAAGTCAAGAATATCAAAAGAAATAATGGGAAAAAGTATAAAGGAAAGAGGTTTAGCAGTAGCAGACCTTAAATTGTACTATAAAGCATTAATTATCAAAGCTACCTGGTACTGGCTAAGAAATAAAAAGGCAGATCAATAGAATAAAGTAGATATTCAATGTACACCAGTGAATAAACATAATTTCCTTATATTTGACAAATGATTTGGGGCTAAGAACTCTTAATTTGGTAAAATTTATTGGAAAAACTAGAGAGCAGTATGGCAGAAACTGGGCATGGACAATATCTCACACCATTTACCAAGATAAGGTCAAAATGGATATATGACCTCAATGTAAAGAGAAATTTTACAAGAAAATTAGAGAAAAATGGGACATGTTACCTATCAGACTTTTGGATAGGTGAACAATCTAAAAATAAACAAGAAATAGAGAACAAAGTAAGGCGTAAAATGAATAATTTCAATTGCATTGAATTGAACCTTTTCAGGTTTTGTACAAATAAAACAAATATAGCCAAGATTAGAAGGAAAGAAGAAATTGGGAGAAAAATTATGGAGAGTTTATCAGATAAACGTCTCCTATCTAAAGTATATCAAAAATTTGCCAAATCTATAAGAATGAGTCATTCCCCAATTGATAAATGATCAAAAATATGAACAAGCAGTTTTCCCACAAAAACAATTCATAGTCATATAAAAATGCTCTAAATCATTATTGATTAGAGAAATGCAGATTAAAACAATCTGGAAATATCATTTTGCACCTACTAGATTAGATAAAATGGTAGAAGGTAAAAGTGACAAATGTAAGAGAGGGTGTGGAAAAATTGGGACAATAATTCATTGTTTGTGGAATTGTAAACCAATCCTCCAACCATTTTGGAGAGCTATCTGAAATTACATCTAAAGGGTTATTAAACTGCCTATGTCCTTTGACCCTGCACCACTACTTGGTCTATTTCCAAAGATAATTAGGGAAAAAGGAAAAGAACCTGTATCTTCTAAAACATTTGTAGCTGCTCTCTTTGTGGTGGCAAAAAACTGGAAATTGTAGGGATGACCGCTAATTAGGTAATGACTGAACAAGTTGTATTATATATGATTGTGATGGAATACTAGGGTGCTATAAGAAATGATGAGCTGGAGACGGAGCCAAGATGGCAGAGAAAAGCCAGCAACTGGCCTGAGCTCTCTCCAAAACTCATCTGAACACATTTAAATAATGCCATAAAATTCTTGGAGCAGCAGAACCCACAAAAGCATGAGGTGAAATGATTTTTCAGCCCATGACAACTTAGAAGGTCAGAAGGAAAGGTCTATTGCACCTGGGTAAGAATGGAGCATAGTCCAGTACAGGTCATGCCAGCACACCCTGCCCCTGGCAAACTAGGATCAGGCCTTGAGAGCAACTGAATAAGTAGCTATGTCAGCTGCTTCTGGAGCTCTTAGCCCACAGAAAGGAAGGAGGTCAAACAACTGGTCAGAAGGAGATTACAAGGGTCTCTTTGCAAGCACTGCAACAAGACTCTGTTGCTTTGCTCATACTCAGATCCAGGTCACAGTCCTGGGTGGAAGTCCCAGGGAATGGAAGAGCACTAGCACACCAGAAATTGAGGCCATAGTGGAGCAGGAACACTTCCCACAGTACCAAGGCAGAAAAGATTGCTTGTGGTTGCTCACATTCCAGAGCACAAGCAGGAGAGCAGTAAACACAACTCTCCTTAGATCATACACCATGGAAGACCTGAAAAGACACAGGTCCCTGGAAGTATTTCTGAAAACAACTGCATAAAACTCCTGGAGCTGGGCACAGTCTGCCCTCCACCCTGGATGCAGAACTCCAATTTAACAATATGTTTAAAGTCAAGAAATAGCATGGGAAAAATAAGCAAACAACATAAAAAAAAATCTGACCATAGAAAGTCACTATGGTGACAAGAAAGATCAAAACACACTTACAAGAAGATAATAAATTCAAAGTTCCTACATCCAAAAAACTCCAAGAAATATATGAATCTTTCTCAGGCCATGGAAGAGCTCAAAAAGAACTTTGAAAATGAAGTAAGAGAGGTAGAGGAAAAATTTGGAAGAGAAATGAGAATTATGCATGAAAATCATAAAAAAAAAATGAGTCAACAGCTTGGTAAAGGAGACACAAAAAGTATAGAAGAAAATACTTTAAAAACATAAGAGGCCAAATGTTAAAAGAGGTACAACATTACAATGAGAAGATGCCTTGAAAAGCAGAATTGGCTAAATAGAAAATGAAGCACAAAAATTCACTTTAGAAAAGAGCTTACTAAAAAAAAAAACAAACAATAAATTGGAGAAATGGAAAAGGAGGTACAAAAACTTCACTGAAGAAAATAATTCCTTAAAATTAGAATTGATCAAATGGAAGCTAACGATACTATGAGGTATCAAGAAACAATGAAACAAAACCAAACGAATGAAAAAAAAATAGAAGAAAATATTTCCTGGAAAAACAATCGACTTGGAAAATAGGTCTAAGAGAGAGGATTTAAAAATTATTGGACTACCTGAAAGCCATGATCACAGAAAAAAAAAAAAAAAGCCTAGCCCTCATCTTTCAAGAAATTATCACAGAAAGCTACCCTAATATTCTAGAATCAGAAGGTAAAATAGAAATGGAAAGATTCCACCGAATACTTCCTGAAAGAGATCCCCAAATGAAAACTCCCAGGAATATTATAGCCAAATTCCAGAGCTCCCAGCTTAAAGAGAAAATATTGTGACAGTATTGTCAGAAGGAAACAATTTAAGTATCATGGAGCCACTGTCAGGATAACACAAGATTTAGCAGCTTCTACCTTAAAAGAATCAGAGGGCTTGGAATATGATATTCTGGAGGGCAAAAAAAGCTAGTATTACAATCAAGATTCACCCACCCAGCCAAACTGAGTATATCTTCAGGGTGAAAAATGTCATTCAATGAAATAGAGGACTTTCAAGCACTCTTGATGGAAAGAATAGAAATAGAATTGAATAGAAAATTTGACTTTCAAATGTGAGACTCTAGAGAGGCATAAAAAGGTAAACAGAGAAGGAAATCATTAAGGACTTAATAAGGCTAAACTCTTTACCTTCCTACATGGGAAGATGATACTTATAACTCACATGAGCTATCTAATTATTTGAGCAGATAGGAAGAGTATATGTATAGACAGAGACACAGTTGCGAGTTGAATATGAAGGGATGCTATCTAAGAAAAATAAAATTAAAGGGCAAGAGAGGAATGTACTGGGAGATAGGGAAAGGACATTGGGGTAAGATAGGGAAAGATTGGGGTAAATTATCTCATACAAAAGAGGTAATAAAAATCATTAATAACGGAGGGGAAGATGGGAGAGGCGAGGGGGAATGAGTGAGCCTTGCTCTCATTAGAATTTGTTCAAAGAAGGAATAACATACACATTTAATTGGATAATGAAATCTATCTTACCCTACAGGAAAGTCAAAGGGAAAAGGACGAAAGGGGTGGTAGAGATAAAAAGTAGGGCAGGTTGGGGGAGGGGGTAGTCAGAAGCAAAATACTTTTGAGGAGGGACAGGGTGAAAGGAGACAGAGAATAGAATAAATGGGGGCAATAGGAAGGAGGAACATACAGTTAACAACAATAACTTTAAAAAATACTTGAAGCAATTTTCTCTGATAAACTCCTCATTTCTCAAATGTATAGAGAACTGAGTCAAATTTATAAAAAATAAGAGCCATTCCCCAATTCATAAATGATCAGAAGATATGAACAGTTTTCAGATGTAGTAATCAAATCTATCTACAACCATATGAGAAAAATGTTCTCAGTATTGATTAGAGAAATGCAAATTAAAATAATTTTGAGGTACTACCTAATACCTATTAGATTGGCTAATAGGACAGAAAAGGAATAGAATGAGATGGTACAAAAATGAAACATTAATGCACTGTTTGGCGAATTGTGAATTGATCCACCCATTCTGGATAGCAATTTGAAACTATTCCCAAAGGGCTATAAAACCGTGCATATCCTTTGACTTAATAATACCAATACTAGGTCTGGATCCCAAAAGAAATTAAAAAAAAAAAAAAGGGAAAAGGACCTATATTTGCAAAAACATTCATAGCAGCTCTTTTCTGGTGGCAAAGAACTGGAAATTGAAGGGATGCCCATCAGTTGGGGACTAGCTAAACAAATTGCAGTATGTGATTGTGAGGGAATACTATTTAGCTATAAGAAATGATCAGCATCATGTTCTCAGAAACAGACGCAAAGTCTTACATAAGCTGTTACAAAGTGAAACATACTGTGCACAAAGCAACAACAATATTTTAAGATGTTCAATTGTGAATGACTTAGCTATTCTTAGCAAAATAGTGATTCAAGACAATTGTGAAGGACTCGTGATGAAAAATGCTATCCATCCCCAAAGAACTAATGGTGTTTGAACACGGATTGAAAAACACTTTTTTTGAACTTTATTTTTCTTGAGGGTTTTTTTTGTTTCTGTTTTCTTTCACAATATGTCTAATATGAATACGTTTTGCAGGATTACACATGTATAACCCGTATTGCATTATTTGCCTTCTCAATGGGGGGAAAGGAGGGAGGAAGGGAGAGAATTTGGAACTTAAATTTTTAAAAAATATTACTTTTAAAAATAATGTAAAAATTGTTTGTACTTGTAATTGGGGGAAATAAAATACTAAATAAATTTTAATTTATTTAAGATTAATTAGTAATTTTAGTAAATTAGTAATAAAATTAGTAATTAAGATTAATTTATGTTAAGAAACAATGAGCTCAATGATTTTTAGAAAAATCATGGAAAGACTTGTATAAAATAATGAAGAGCAAAATGAGCAGAACCAAGAGCGCACATTGTATACTGTAACAGCAATATTTTTTTTGAGAACAACTTTAAGGGGATAAGTTATTTTGTCTATTACAAATACCCAAATTAGCTATAAAGGACATATGAAGAAAGACACTATCTTCATCTAGAGACAGAACTGATAAATACAAGTATATATAATATAATTTTACATGTACTTTTCTCATATGATTGTGTGTGTGTGTGTGTGTGTGTGTGAGAGAGAGAGAGAGAGAGAGAGAGAGAGAGAGAGAGAGAGAAAGAGAGAGAGAGAGAGTAATGATAGCCATCTCTAGGGTAAGGGGGGAGGAAAGAAAATAAAAGAAAGAAATTTACTTGATAATTTTGTTTTATTTGCAAGCAATAGCAAGTTGTGATTAGTATATTTGCAGTTTAATATACAATCATCTTTTCTACTGTACTATGTTATGGGAATGCATGTTTTCTTCCATAATTTAAAAATTGGGCCTGACCATAACCCACAAGGCTCTAGTGGCTCTATTGGTTTTAGAATCAAATAGTTGCATTTCACATTAAATCCTTCACAGTCTGACTTTAATCAATCTTAAGGCTACAACAAATAAGTAGAACAAACAAATAGGCAACAACAACAAAAACTGAGGCAGACAGATGTTAAGTAATGAATGTAGAGTCACCCAGTCAGAAAGTGTCTTAGAATGGATTTGAACTCAGATGCTTTCTGACTCCGAAGCCAACAACACTTTATATACTATGCCACTTAGCTACCTAATGTTCACACTCTTACCCTTGAAGAATATCAGCCACTTGAGTGCAGGAATTATTTTGTTGTTGTTTTTTAACTCAGCTTCCAGCACAACTGAAACATAGTAGGTTCTTTAAAAAATTCTCATCAATATTTGTTATACCGGTTCCTTCTATATCTATCTCCCTAACCATAACCATTGAATTTAGACTTGCATTCTTACTCTGATATTGTTCTTGTTTTCTACAGGTTTTTTTTTTTAATTTTCTGTCTTAAATCAAGGCTTTCTTTTTCTTTCAGGATATGACTGAAGAAACTAAAAGGATATATCATCTAGTTCTCACAAGAAGTATGTTGAATTGTTCACTGGTGGAAGGATAGTGAGTTCACTTGTCCACTTTTTTTTTTTAAACTGTAAGACCTTGGAAATATTTAAAGGAAGAAAAGAGAGAGCAAGTCATACTTCTATAGGTGAGAAAGTAGGACATTATTTTTTATTATTTTAAAGCAGACCGTGTTATCCCTTCTCTGGTGAATAGCTAGGCTGACAGTATAAACACAGTTGGAATGAAGAAATAATCAGGAAAAAAGAAGGAAGGCTCCCATATTTTCTATGCTTAAGATGTCATTTGTATAGAACCTCCCTAAACCTGAAGGGGAACCTTTGAGTCAAAGAAAATATTTTAAGGAATACAGTCAATGATATTAGGTGTCACTGCAACTATTAATGATGGTTCAGAGGAGACTTTCATGTCCTTCCCTCTCCTCCATACCTTTGAACTTGACCTACTATTTCACCATTGTGTAAGGACTCCTGTTGTGGAGCCTTTGTGCACCAATGCAAAAATTTAACTAAAAGCCAAGGGGTTATTAATATTAGGGAGTGCCCTATAGGCACTTAGAGATCATGTGACAATCATAATGTTACAGCTAATATGTGTCAAAAGCAGACCTTGAACTGATTCCTAAAATCTATTCACTATGCCAAATTGCTTCACCAGAAGCCATACACACCACCTTATACTGGCTCAAAACAAATGTTTCTAAAATAGTAGGTATACAGTCTATGACATTCCACAAATAAATGAAAGACTATCATTTAGAAAATGTTTTCCATTTCCACTGAGACCAAAACAAGAAGAAATTTACTTAAAATATAGCTAGACTTTTTATATCTAGGCACAAACAAACATGTTCCCTGTGGAATGAGTTGAACTATTTAAAAGAAAGAATATGAAAGCTTTTTTCTTTCCTCTCTTTTTCTTGAAGTATCTCTAAGATGAGATACACGAATATCTTTGGTACATATTTGGATCAAGAATTAATGAAGTAAATGAGATGATATCTTTGATTCCGTTCATTACTCATAGATATCATTTTCCATCCAATTTAATTGTTGAAGTATCAATTCACTTCTCATGATGAAATAAACAAATTATGGTTAAAAGAGAAAATATTTTAGAAATGTGATCTGCTTCATAGGGAAGGATCATATTTTCAGATGCACCTGTAAGACAGTTAATTCACACATAAGAAAGAAAACAAAGCCTTCATAAAATTATATTTTCACATTATTAATATATGTGGAACTATTGGATATAATATGGGCTGTTTGAATTGGGCAGAAATGTTGAGGGGACTGACAGTAAAAAGAAAGATAATGCAGGAACTTCCCGAGGAAGGAAAATATACCTACATGCATACATATATACATGCACATATAGAGAGATAGGTAGATATACACATATGCATACATATGTGTGTATGTATGTATACATACACATGCACACACACGCACACACACACATATATGTGTATATATATATATATAGATATGTAATTTACTGTGCTTGTCTACAGTATCTATCTACAGAATTGCCTGTCAAGTAGTAGGCTATATTTGAAGAAGACTTCTAGCCCAAAATATAAGACTAGTTACCCAGGATATGTAAGAATTGCACATATATTATTAGATTTCACTTATTATTTGTGATATGGCATGATTACTGACGTGATTACGATGAGAAAGAACAAGAAGAACAGTCTGAGTTAGAGCATAGAAGAGTTCATTACTATTCTTTTTTTCAAGAAAAGACATGTCCTTAAACAGGACAAACCTCAAAATGTCTAGGTAGATTAATAATAGTCCAGGAAGTGACAAATACCTGTCAAGGCTTTTGAGAGAGTTGATAATTGGGAAGCTGATACTTTGACAAATAAATGAACAACTTCTTGTGGATAGTGGATATCTTGATTTGGAAAAAAGAAATCAGTGCTGCCATTTTCGCTTACAAATATGAAAAATATTTGTAGCTCATCTCCCTTATGGAAGACACTATATGAGTTGTTTTGGAATGCTCCAAACCCCAATTATGATGTGGATTCTTCTCATATTAATTATTGTTAATGAATTCTATGATCAGAGACTCGACCATGTAAATCAACAAGTGCTTTTTAAAGTGTTTCCTGGCTTATAGACATTGTACTACTCTGGTGATACAAATCAAGGCAAACAAACAAAAAAACAGCTTTCACTCTTAAGAAACTGTATTACAATTACAATTAAAGGGAAGATTAGAATAGATAGGTAGATAGATACACAAACACATGGGCTCAATCAAGTGTAACCTTAGACAGAAGGCACTTAAGATTAAAGAAGATGGGGAATGGCTTTTTCCATGGGTAAGACTTTAACTGAGACTTGAAAAAATGGATGCACAGATGAAGAAAGAAAGAATTCTAGGTATGAGGGATAAGCAATGAAAATGTCCAATTCTGCAAGCTAAGAGTTTCTTGTATGAGAAACAGAGAGTTGGCCACTGCTACTAATCACAGAGTTCATTGCGGGGAATCAAGTATAAGAGAAATGTAGGAAGTGGGCAGGTTTATGAAGGGCATTAAAAGCCAACCAGAAGATTTCACATTTGATCCTGAGAATGATGGGGAGTCTCTGAAGTTTATTGAGTATGTGTGTGGATGAGGGTAGAATAGGTTCACATGGTCAGTCCTGAGCTTTAGAAGGTTCAGTTTGAGAGCAAATGGGTTGATGTACTAGAGTGAGGAGAGACTTGAATCAGGGAGACTAATCAGCAGGCAATCACCAAGGTTTAAGGTGATGAAGGCCTATATTGGAGTAGGGACAATGTCAGAGGATAGAAGGGCCCAGAAAGAATGCTGAAATTCTATTGTTTTGTCACTTTGTCACGTGTGCCATTCAAGAAGAAAGTGCTCTCCTCTGTAATTGTCAAACTTTCTCCTGCTCTGAGATAGAGCTGGCTAGATCTCTCATAGCCTTACCCTCTAGGGAATTTAGAAATTCCACCCAAAATGTTCACATGAACTATTGGTGCCTGACCAGTGGTAAAGCATTCTGAGCTCATATTGGTCTGATCAGCCACAGTCACACATATTGTAATTTGACTCTAACATTGTGATGTCATTTTGGTCCCCTTTGAGAGTGGACAACAACCAACCACCCTCTAGGTGTGGTATGAATTTTCTCTTGGGTGTAGGGTTTGTATAGGGTATGTATTATTCAGACAGATCATAGCTCATTTGCCCACATCCTGCTCTAAGAACGCTGTTCTTTATCCTGATTCCTGCTGTGTTTTCTAATTACTTAAGTCTCCAAGTTTAGTTAGAATAAATGTTTGATTGGAGTAGTAAATGCAACAATACCAAGAGATCAATGAGGCTAAACATCAGGTCTCATTCACCTCTTAATATAAACATAATTTTTAGTTTCCCATCTCAAACTACCTTTTTCTATTCTGGCCCACTTGATGGTGGGATCTCAGTATCCCTGGATCTCTTTTAAGAGTTGAAATAATCACAGCCCAAGTTCTTACTGTAAATCTCTCAGTTCCTATTGGCACAAGAAGAGGGGTGCAGCAGCCATTCACAGAGACTCTACAGCTTGTAGTGGAAGCTGTATTTCCTGGCTTTTTGCTCTAACATCATCAGGAAACTTGACCCAGAACTATGAAATCTACACTGTCCTTCCTCTTTGCTGCTGGCCATGACCTTGCTGTCCATACTTTGGGACTGCTGAGTTCTTTGTTAATGCAAGTGCAATTGTCTCTGAAAATTGTAGAGGTGTTCATTGACTCTAGGATACTTATACTCCAGACCCTTTGTGGCTATGCTGTATAGGAGAGAAGGGCAGAGGAGTAAGCAATCAGAAAAGTTTCCAGACATATTTAGGTTATAGCTATTTGAAATTCCTCTCTGTTATTCCTTAAGAACATAGTTATATTTCATATATGTGTGTGTGTATATACATATATATATATATGTGTGTGTGTGTGTGTGTATGTGTATATGTGAAAGTATTGTATGGCAGGTGTAGGGGTAGTGAATAGAGATCCATTCTCAGAGCTTTAGCAATGTACGTTCTTCCTCTCATACATATTAATTGTATATCCATGGACAAGTTACAAAATGGAGTCAATTCCTGAAGACTATAAATTACAGAGATAGTGTCAGTCTGCCTTGGTACAGGGAGTTTCCCAATACAGGAATTTCATGTAACAATGAAATGAAATGCCAGTTCCCATCCCCTAGCCTTGAAGTTGTGTTGCCTATGTATTTCTCCTTGTAGCCATGCAATTGCATTTTCTTTTGTGTTTAATCTTGAAACTATCCCTGCTCTATCCATGGCAAATGAATTCCACCATGTCTTTTTTTCCCTGCTGGATTGATCTCTTGTTCATATGCCTATCTTAAGTCTCATGACACCATGAACCTAACTCCTAAATTCCTACCCTTAGCCACACATTATCTATGGTGATCAGCTCCATAAAGCTTATTTTCAACAGCTGCAGGATGATTCTTCCAAGATTAGACACTGGAAAAAAAAAAAGTGGGTGAGGGAGAAGGATACATATAGTAGAAAAAAGGAAAATAATTCCTTCATCAAGAAGGGATATTATAATTCTATCTTTTATGCAAATACAAGCAAGGAGCCTAAGGGAAAATTTTCTTCACCCCAGCACCTTGTATCATACAGGTTAATGTAGTCTAGCAGTATATGCTTCCTTAAAAATTAGCTTGCTTTTTGTAGGTGTAGACACATTCTACATTTCAGTTGCATGTTTTAAATTGCATGGTACCTACCATTCACAGGAGAATTCTTCCTGTAAAGGGGTCTGTAGCAGTGTTTATGAGAAGCATAATGTACCATAAACAAGTGACAGAAAAAGAGAACAAAGGCTCATTAGGGTGATTTCTAAGTCTTTATAGAAGACAGGAAATTTTTTTTTGTCCCCAGTGGCTAATGCCTTATCAAAGGCAGCACTGCAACTGTTCTCTCATTTTCCCAAATCATAGCATGTGAAACAATATTACTGAAAGTCTGATTGGCCTCAAGCATGGTAATAAAAAGAGTGGTTTTGCAGGATGTTCCAAATGAGTTTCTAGCTTAGAGAACTATTTTACCTTCAATTTTGTTAGTTCATCCAACATCAAATATACAACACATTCCCTGCTCTTTTAGCAATTTTGCCCAGACTACTAAAAATGCCAAGGTGCTGAGAAGTCTCCAAATAGTGGTAGTAGCAGAAAAGTAAACCCCATTTGAGCTTCTTGCTTCCGAATTGTTTCCTTTTCTCTATTAATCAATAACTGCTCTAGGAAAGTAGGCTTATAGCTTTATTTCAGCTGCATGAGCAATTTTTTTTCTCAGACTTTCTGGATTCATTAAAGCCATACTTACATGGTTTTTCCACAGCACAATGAAATTTTAACAAGCTACCACCTCCCAGAAGGTTCCTCACTGCATGTGAATTTTTTACAACCTGAACCAGACGTTTCAAACATCCCAAGAACAGTTTAGGTAATTTCAAGAAAATAAGAATCAAAATATAAATTCATTCTGAAGAAAGTAAACCTAGCTGAAACATCTTTAAAATTTACTTTCATTTATATGCTTACACATTTCTCTCAACTTTCTAGGGGTTTCTTTTGCTTTATTCTTTCTTTTCCCCCTGCTATCTTGAATGTAGGGCATGCTGTTCTTTTGTAGTTGGGTTAACTTATACACAAAGATTTTATTTTAATTGGATATAGCTAAGCTCTGATAGTATTTTGCTGAAATCTTAGTTCACAGGGATTTTTTTTTTCTTGCTAGGGAATCATGCTGGCACTTAGTATCTTTAGTTCTTCTTTACTTCATATTACAAACAGTAAAGAGCTTTTCTCCAGCCCTATGGATTTTATCATGATCTAAACCAAAACATCCCTTGATGGCAAATGCTACTTTAAGCAGAATCAAAAAGATAACAACAAAATTCTACACTAATAGCCTCTTGAACATCCAAGATCAAATGAATTTTGGTGCAAATGTTTGCTTATATGTAAGTCTTTGTGTTTCATGTGTGTGTATACATGCATACATATATACACATCTTTTTGTATGTATAAAACATTTTACATATATGTCTTATGTATTAATATATACATATATCATATATTAATATAGTTTAAATTTGTTTTTTCTCAGTCGCTTCAAATTAAATATATATATGCATAAATATGTACATATATATATTTAGATATTCAACTCATACATGTTCCTTCTATTTCTCTCTATCTTGCGGTCTATAAACATATTCAGGATTCTATCTTCCCTAAAAAATGAAACTCTCACTTTACCCAATCATCTCTTCCAGGGACTGTCCTATATCTCTCCTCCATTTTGGAGCCATGCTTATATAGGGGAAAAAAGGGGCAGGGATTTAATACTTATTTTCTCTGCTTCTTTTACTCCGTTTCTCAACCTCTTGCAATTAAGCTTCCAACCTCATTACTCAAATTAATCTATATACTCCCAGGTTATTAATGATATATTGGCCTTATTGAGTGGTTTTTTCTCACTCACCATGGTTCTTGATCTCTTTAAAGTATTTTTGTCCTCCTAGATATTTTCTCTTCTGAATTTCTGTGATATTTTTCTTGGTTCTATTACTACCCATGTGACTGTTCCTCATTAGCAGAGGGGAAAGAGTAAGGAATCATGTGTTATGTTAATTACTGCACTTGAATTATATAAAGAAATATTTTAATTACTTGTGCTTTTAAATGCAGATATTGTTTTGTATTGATGTATATTTCTTTTTTACTTTTTTTGAAAAATTTCATATTTTGGCTGCCTTACATTTCAAAATATGCTTTAAACCTGTGGGACCATCAATTTATTAGGTAACCTATCGGCCACCTATTTTATCCATTACATTTATTACTCTGGTCTCTACTACCTGAAGACCAGGTTTGTTATATTGTTACTTTCCCACTTCCCTACCCCCCAGGATTCTTGAGTACCATTAAGGGGAAGTTTGGGGGTATTGTCTACCCTTGGCTCAATTTTGTTCCTCATTTTTAGGGAGACAACCAACCCAATTCCATTTTAAACATGCCTTCAGTTCCTCCTGAGTAGGGAATGGAAATAGTCTATTTTTATCCACAGATGGGGAAAAGCACAATTTTTTTCTTTTTAATTTTATTTGCTCCATCCCCCAACCCCCCCACCCCCACCCCTAAATTTCAGTTACATAATCTTAGGTGATCTTAGCAGGTGCTAAACCTTGGCTACATAATCATTTCTTCATCCTTGAAATTTTCCTCCAGGTAACACAGGTAGTTTAGGACCTTCCACTACAAGTGTATTTCATCTAATCTCAAATGGAAACTATGGTTGGCCTATTGGATACAGAGCCAGCATCAAAGTCAGAAACATTTGGGTTCAAGTCTAATCTCAGGTGCTTATTAACTCTATGAACCTGGGCAAGTCAATTAACCTCTAAATTCTCAGTACACAAAGAGTTTCCTGCACTAGAATCCCTGATACCAATGAAATAACAGCTTTCATTCCCTCTTATTATTTTTACTTCTTGAAATTACTTTGTTACTTTAAGTAATTTACATTTACATATTTATGCAGAAGTTGTATCCTGCTTTCATAAGCTTTTTGAGAGGAAAGGGCCTTTCCTTAAATCCCCAACTCTTGGATAAGAGCCTTACATAAAAAGGTACCCAAACATGTATTAAATTGATTATGTCCTTTTATCTTTATTTCCACATTTTAGTTCAATTAATTCACTTCCACTGCCTTAGTTCATGCTCTCTTCATACCTGGCTTGGACTATTGTGATGGCATCCTGGTTCCTTTTCCTATTTCTACCCTCTCCCCATTTTAATCTGTCCTCTATGCACTGCCATAGTCATATTTCTAAAGTAGTGGTTTGATAATGCCAGTATCCTGCTTAAAAATCTTCATTAGAATCCTATTGCCTCTAAAATAAAATAGCAGTTTGACAGTGTGGAATTTCAGGGCCTCCACATTTTAAATCTGAGATATTCTGTTTTACAGGTTTGTTTTACATTACCCTTTTCCTGCAATCTTCTTTCCAGCCAAACTGGTCAACCATCTGCTTTTCAAACCTGGCAATTCTCAACTGTGCACTGTGTTACTGTCTGTCCCTCATGCCCTGAGCAGACTCCATCCTGGCTTTGCAGATAAATGTGGCCAAACGTTTTCCCAACTTGATACATAATATTTTCAAAAAGAGATCAACATATAGCTTGAGGAAAGTAAAAAAAATAGCAGGCCTAAATAGTGTAGTGGATTTCATTTTGTACTTTTTTTTAATTCTACATACCTATAATGAAAGGTAGCAATTTAACAATTTAGAAAATTTTTGTCGTTGTTTGCAAAAACAACAAAAGGTTTTTGGAATGCATTTAAATGATTGAATTCTATTTTACTTACATTTATATGTAAGTAATGTTTTAAGAGTAATTTTTATAACTGAATTGTGGTTCCATAAGGTATGGCTTTGAACATACTTTGTGGAAATTACCAAGTAAATTAAAAACATTTTTACATTTCTCCAAAACCAATTGTATTTTAACTTTCATATTTTTTTTTCTGAGGTATAACTTCTAGACACATTACTTTGATTGAGAAGATCCTGTTTAGACCTCAGCAGTGGTTTTTTATCCTTGTGGGGAAATAATACATTAATATCACATTAATATTTGCACACATTGATATGAACACACATATAGTATATATACACACATAAGAGGGAGGGAGGGAGGGAGAGAGAGAGAGAGAGAGAGAGAGAGAGAGAGAGAGAGAGAGAGAGAGAGAGAGAGGTTGAGAGAAGGTGATTCAGTGGATCGAGTTCTGGGGCTGGAGTCAGGAAGACCTGAGTTCACATTTGACTTTATTAACATTAACATTTATTAACATTTATTCACATTATTAACTATATGACCCTGGATAAGTCACTTAGCTTCTTTTTTCCTTAATCCACTGGAGAGGGAAATAGACAGTATGATCCATGGAGTCATGAAGAGTTTGACACAATTCAATAACAGCAACAACAAAACATATTTTGTGTGTATATATACACATATACAATATAAATTTGTGCATATATGCATATGCACATATACTTTTTTCTTTACCATCTCCATCCATGCCTTCTATTAGTCAGCATCCTTTTTGATTCTGTCTATACTCTCTTTTCTATTGTTGCATCTGCTTTCGCCTTCTACATATTGTCCATACTTTCTGTATTCTGAGGGTTTCCTCCTGAAATATACTAGTTGTAGCAAGCAGTAATAATAGTAGTAAATATCACAGCAAATTTCTATTTCTAAACCAATGCTATCATTATCTTTACTAAAAACACCACAAACATCACAAGACTGGCAAGATATTGAATAATATTTTTTACAAACTCTTGCAACACCAAAAAATCTTAAAAGAAAAATGAGTATAAAGAAAGCAAGAGCTAAATCTGTTGTCCTTTTAGCCTGGCCCTGATGTATGGTGTTCCCCTGACAATTGAGGTTGAGTATTGGAACAGAGCAAAATATTAATAGATCATTCAGCACAACTTCCTGGTTCTCTCTCTCCCCTATCTCCTTTTCCCCTGCCTCCTCTTCCTCTTCTTTTTTCTTCTTTTTCTCTTATTTCTCCTCCTCCTTTTTCTGATCTTTTTCCTTATTTTCCTTAACCTTTTGTTTTGGAAAGGTAGTGGGTTATTCAGATGGCTTATATAGGACAATTAATGTACTACTAAACTTTTTGCAAAAATCTCAAAAGAAAACACTACCAAAACCCTTTTATGAAACAATTATATTCTGAACACCTAAACCATATTACAAAGAAAGGGAAATATGTATATATGTGAATGTACACATATATAATACAGTTTATCATCATCATCACTAACATTTATATAGTGTTTACTATGTTCTAGGCACTGTGCTAAGTGCTTTACAATTATCATATCATTTAATCTTCGCAGCAACCCAAAGAGGTAGGTGCTATTATTATCCCTATTTTAAAGATGAGGAAGTTGAGGCAAACAGAAATTAAGTAATTTGGTGAGACAGCCAGTAAGTATCTGGTTTTGATTTCAAATTTTCCTGATTCAAGGAAAAGTCCTCTATCCAAATTTTTAAAAATTAAGCAAAATTGTTTTTAAAAAGTGTATTTGTAAGTGAGATGCAAGGATAGTTCAAGATCGGCAAACAATACAATCATATTAGAAAAAAATGCCCTAAATCACATGATTACAGAAAAAAATTACAGAAAAATGTTTGACCAAATACACTTATTTATCCCAAGAAGGCTACAACACACTGCACATAAGGCCCCTTTTCTACTACAATAAAAATGTATCCACAAATCCAAATCTCATATAATATTGCATGGCAAAACACCAGATATCCCAATAAATATAGGCACAAAGCAAGAATGTTCCTTTTGCTCAATTCTATTTTGTGCATTTATTGAAAACCTGGCAATAGAAATTTGACTCCCATCATCAAAAAATTAATAAGTAAACTCGTGAACAGAGAATTTTTAAAACTATCTTTATTTGCAGATGACATGAAGAGGTTATTTTTTTGGAAAGTCTTCAAAAGTTAGCAAATAAACTGAGACAACTAAAACTTCAGTAAAGTAACAAAATACAGAAAGCACCCTACAAAATCAACTACATTACTGTATGGAGTTAGCAAAATGTAGAAGGACATAAAAGAAGATTAAGCCCCTTTCAAAAGAATCTCTTGTTCTTAAGTTATTTCTGTCCTGTCCATCTTTTCAAAACTCCATTCTAGTTTTCTTGGCAAAGATAATAGATTGGGTGGCATCCCTTCTCCCGCTCATTTTATAGATAAGGAACTGAGGCAAGCAGTGACTTGCCCAGGGTCACAAAACTAGTTAGTGTGTGAAACCAAATTTGAACTCATAAAGATGAGTCTTCCTGATTCCAAGACCAGTACTCTATCTGCTGAACCACCTAGCTGCCCTTCAAAATAACTATAAAATGAAAAAATGTCTAGGAGTCATTCGACAAAGACACTCAAGACCTATATAAACATAATATTAAATGCTCCTTTATGAAGAAGAAAAACTTAGGTAACTGAAGGAATATTTTCAGTGCGCATGGCTAGTTTATATCAACAATCAAAATGATCATAATACTGTAAATAATTTATAGTCTTACTGCTATGACAAGCAAACTACTGAAAGGATACTTTATTGTCCTAGAAAAAATAATAACAAAATTCATATGAATCAACAGATATTCTAGAATTTTGAGGGAAATAATTGAGGGAAGAAGAATAAAAAGGAAAAAATTTTCCAGTACCAGTAAGCAAAATCATTTCAATGGGTTAAAATAGAAATAGAGATAAATAGAATAGAATTGTAGAATAATAAGTGATTGAACTCAATAATCCATTCTTCAGGCGGAGCCAAGATGGTGGCTGGAAAGCAGGGACTGGCGTGAGCTCCCCACCAAGTCCCTCGAAAAACCTATGAAAAAATGGCTCTGAACCAATTCTAGAGCTGCAGAACCCACAAAGTGGCAGAGGCAAGCAGGGCTCCAGCCCAGGATAGCCTGGATGGTCTCTGGGTAAGGTCTGTCCTACATGGAGCTCCCAGCTCCCAGCTGAGGTGAGCAGAGCTGAGCCAAGCAGAACCCAGCATGTGCAGCGCAGACCGACCAGACCAGGAGCCAAGCGGAGAGTGCCCTAGCATCCTGAATTACTGAGCTGTGGCATTTATCAAACCTCTCAACCCACAAACAGCAAAGACAACAAAGAAGGTTAGTGGGAAAAGTTATGGGGACTGAGTTTGCGGTTCGGCCACCGCCCCTGGGGAAGCGGAGGTGGGGCAGCTTTAGAACTATAGCTGCAGTTGCTTCTGGCCCCAGGCCCACCTGGTGAGAGGAATTAAGTGGCTGATCAGAGCAGGAGTGAAGAGTCTGCTGAAGATTCAAGCCCAGTCCAGGTAGGGGGTTCTTGGGGAAGGAGGAGTGCTGGTGAGGCAGCACATCCACCCAAGCGTGGAAAATAGAACTCTTTAGTCTACAAGCAGTCATACCCCACTGAAAAACTCAAGGGTTAAGTAAGTTGTCTGGGAACATGGCCAGGCAGTGAAAACACACCCAGATTCAGTCTCAGACTCTGGAATCCTTCTTTGGTGACAAAGAACACCAAAACATATAGTCAGAAGAAGTTAACAAAGTCATAGGGCCTAAAACAAAAAACT
>CM053626.1:102896639-102912839 GCA_028646595.1 Phalanger gymnotis | reverse complement strand
TCTTTGTGGGTTGAGAGGTCTGGTATATGCCACAGCTCAGTAATTCAGCATGTTAAGGCATTCTCTGCTCGTCTCCTGGTCTGGTAGGTCCGTGTCTGTTCTGTTCGTGCTGTGCGCGCTGGGCTCAGCTCCGCTCCCCTCAGCTGGGGGCTGGGAGCTCCATGTTGGACAGACCTTACCCAGAGACCATCCAGGGTGTCCTGGGCTGGGGCCCTGCTTCCCTCTGCCACTTTGTGGGTTCTGCAGCTCTAGAATTGGTTCAGAGCCATTGTTTTATAGGTTTTTGGAGGGACTTGGTGGGCAGCTCATGCCAGTCACTGCTTCCCAGCCGCCATCTTGGTTCCACCCCCCCAGGAGAACATTTTATATGAGAATATTGCAAATAAAAATAACATTAAAAGACTTGACCCTGAGCAATGCAATGACCCACATTTCTCTAATTTATTATAAAGTACGCTCTTGTTTTGGGCAATTCTTTCAGAAAGGCAATAGACACAAGATATAGAAAGAGGCATATATTTGGGGCCATAGCTACTGTGTGAATCCAATTGACTTGCCTATGCTTGGCTTTTCCATTTTTTTCCTCCCCCCTTTTTTGTAATAACAGATTGTGAAGAAAAATGTTAATAATAGTAATATCTCCCTCCTCAACCCCCCAAAAAAAAATTAGTGAAAAAAAATTTAAAGTTCAGAAGAAAAGAGGATATGCAATAGAAAGTACAAGCAGGAGTGTTTTGAACCCCTGTATATGTATATGTATTTTTATGGTTATGTGCTGGTATGTGTGTGTATATATGTATGTATCTATGAATGTATGTGTTTGTGTATGTGTATATATTCATATGTATTTTTTATATGTTTGTGCATATGTGTATATACATAGATATTTGCCTACATATGCACGTATGAATATATACATTTTATATATGTATGTGTATGTATACATATACATACACATACACATACACATACACATACACATACACATACATATACTTGATATTTTAAAATTTCAAAAGACCATTTCTGGTTAATTAACAATTTTATTAACACTGCTAGCATTTAATTGATAAAAGGATCAGTGACAATCTGGAATGTGACCCCTCAGGTGGTGGGGTCACAGTTAATTTGCCTTTGAAAGAGAGGCTGTTCCTGAATGTGTCAATCAACTCTGATTAGTTAACAAGTAATTAGAAAGAATGAATGTTACAAGAGGGCATGGACTTATTCTAATGAACTTTGATTATGTCATTTACTTCTAAATCGCCAAGCCTTGGGCAATCTAGTAAAAGAATTTATCCCCACCCAAATCTCTGTAGAACACAATGGGCTTTTCCATCTTAGATTAATTTCCTTATAAGGCTAGATGGGCTCTGACCACAACTGAGGGCCATAAAAGGTAATTAAACCTTCAGAGACCAAGTTTTATAATGAGGACTTTTAAAAAGATATTCTGAATAACCCCACATAATTGGTTATTAATGATCATTTCTCCCTCACTCATATCCACATACATACACATAATACATTCACACCTGTATGTTTAAAATATATATGTATATATATATATATATACATATATGTATATCTGCAGATATCTGGAAATCTATATACATATGTACATACAGAAAGATATGGTGATTATATATTTATGCATGTAAACCAGTGAAATGAGTCAAAGACTCATATGTAGAATCCACTTTTTGTTGAAGATTCATATCTAGAATCCACTTTTGTGTTTTGTTCAAATGGAAATTTTTTTGTGATATTTGTGGTATATCCATACTTTGTTTTCATAGGAGGAGAAGAGGAGCAACTCCCATAAGAATTAACAAATATTGAAGGAATGACAAGGAGAAGAAGGAGAATAAGAATACTGCATTGATATAGCAAATTTCAAGAAGATGGATGTGGTCACCAGTACGGAAACTCTTA
Organism: Phalanger gymnotis; assembly: GCA_028646595.1. Classification (NCBI taxonomy): domain Eukaryota; kingdom Metazoa; phylum Chordata; class Mammalia; order Diprotodontia; family Phalangeridae; genus Phalanger; species Phalanger gymnotis. The sequence goes on along the minus strand of CM053626.1, from coordinate 102,910,904 downwards.
GTTTTTTTTTTTTTCTCTATTGTTCTAGAAAATTTATTGTGTCTCCATGGAAATAGAAATTAGAGTTATATCTATTCTTGATTCTCCCATGGTTTCAAAATTTTGAAGTGCAGAAGAGAATTTGGAGAGAGGAACATTCTCTCCAATATATCAGGTGACATCTTTCTGTTTAATAATGCAAAGAAGACTTTTCTACTTCAGTGCAATCTTTTTCTCCCTAAATCCAACTTGATCCTGACACTAGTCAGCCTCAAACAAATCTGATTTCCTTATTCTTGAAGATGTGTATACATATACATTTACACATTCATATTAACATACAAATATAGAGATAATTTAGTAGAGAGCATATTTTACAATTAAATAAATATTTTATTGTACTATAAATTCCAAAATATTTGCATTTTTCCTATATCCAAGTTGCTAAACTATGATTCCATGGGCTATAAATGCAAATGAAGCATAACAATTAGTGTTAGAAACATATTTACGTTGTCTAGGAATAAGCAATACTTGTTGGGAAGCCAGGAATGTTTTAATTACATTTTACATTTAATCCCCATGAATAAATGGGTACACCCCCTGAACAGAGTACAGGAGAAAGTACAAATGACTCAGATGGAAGACAGTCCTTTTATAGACCCTCCCTTCTAATCTCCTGCCAGGCTCTTCATTGGCCAGATGCAAACTCCTGACTGTCTGCTATGCCCCCCTCAAATGGCTTATTTAATCATAAGTACAAGCCTCTGACCTTTCACCTGACCAACCTGTGGCCTGGTTTCTACTAAAGCTGGGGTAGGGGAGGGGCAGAGGGATACCTTCAACTCTGTGGAAACAAAACTCCTACCCCCATTTCTTACAATTAGGAATAAAGAGTTCAGCATGTGAACCTTCTAAATTCCCTAAAAAATTCATAATCATTTATTAAGGTCAATTGTGGGTAGGATTCCACTAGACAGTACATTTAAAAACAATAATTTATGGAATAACACAAGCATTTACATAGCATTGTAGAGTTAAAAAAATATTGCACATGAAACTGCAAATCCATTATGTACAATATGCTATTCCTTTTAAATATATATAATAAAATAATCATGTAATTTTCTTTTTTCTTCTCTCCCCAACCCTGCCCTAAACAAATATGTATGCTGTGTGTATGTATGTAAAATCATTCTATCCATACTTCTATTTGTCAGTTCTTTTTCTGCATGCAGATAGTATCTTCCTTCATGGGACCTTTGTAGTTTATTTTGATTTTTATAATATTCAAACTGACTTAATGACTAAATTAATTATGATAAAATTCATATGAGTTTAGACTTTAGAATAAGAAGAAATTAATTCATACTGTAATGATTAAAAAAAAGTGTTGTAGCAAAGGTAGAATTTTTACTGGAACTTAAAGGATATTTAAGATATGCAGTAGTTGAGAGGAAGGAGATATTCTATGAAGGTAGCAGGAGCAAGGAAAACTCATTGGTCCAGATACTACAGAGAAATGATTTATCCAATATCAATTTATTACATTTTTCCATTAACACATGCCAACATGTATTGAAAGTAATAAAATGACCATTCCTATTGACAAAAACAGTATGTTTTATCAAAGCTTTCATGTATGGATTTCATCAAAATCAATGATAAGTTATGATATTTTTAAATAGGTGGCTTGATTCTATTCTATTTACAAAACAGAGGTTTTTAATTGAAATAAATATTCTCAGCAAAGCAAAGTTCTAAGATAACTCCAAAAGGCTCATGATGGAAAATGATATCCACATCTAGCAAAAGAATTACAGAGTCTGAATGCAGATCACAGCATACTATTTGCACTCTTTCTCTGTTTTTTTTTGTTTTTTTTTGTTTTGTTTCTTCTTTCTTGTGTTCATTCCATTCATTATAATTCTTCTTTCCAACATGTCTACTGTGAAAATATGCTCAATACGAATGTATATGTAGAACCTATATCAGTTTGAATGCCACCTTGGGGAAGGGAGAGAAGGAGGGGAAGAAAATTTGGAACTCAAAATCTTGTGGAGCTGAAAATTGTAAACTAAAAATAAATATGATTTTTTTTAAAAAGAGAAATAAAGATTCTCTATGGTCAGCAACAGTCCACACCACTTCTCCTTCCCCAAGTGCGGTTTAACAATATATTCATAAAATAAATTCAATCAAATAGTTGTTAAATGTCAATTTCATATTGTTATGAAGTCATAAACGATCTCATCTTTTTTCAACTTCTGTGAATTTTGAAGTAATTAATTTGAATTCGACAAACATCTATTAAGCACTTATGACACATAAAACACTACCAAAGTTTCCATATATAGTAAGATAAATAATGGATTGCAGTCTTCCTTCAAGGTACTTAAATTCTCCAAAGGAGCAGGGGGGACATGATGTAATCTTGGTTAATGTTCAATAAATATGTGTGTGTGTGTGTGTGTGTATTGCTAATGCCAATAACAACTCATTTGAACTTTTAATTACTCAGTGCTCACATTGTTTCTAGTAAAATTCAAACTTGTTAGAATGTGATTTATTTTAGATTGTCAAACTTATATAATTTGGCTCGCCATTGGAAAAAAAAATCCACGGTTTACAAACTCATATTTGTGAATGTTAATTGCTAATAATATTACAGTTTTTAACAATATGTAGGAACAAAGGAAAGCAATTAAAATGTATGTGGAGACTGGTCATGCAGAATAGATAGCTTTTATTAATCAATAAACTATCAAACATTGTCAGTAAAAGGAAAACATGTCATGGTCCAATAATTATATGAGAACAAAGACAGAAAAATATGCCTCCTCATCCACTAAAATTATAGAAAAAAATAATAGCTTTCTCAGTTAAATATTTGAATGGAAAGAATTCTGGTCCTTTATTAATCTGATGTGTATAATCACATATTATCCAGTGGAAAAGCTAGTGCATTTTAGCCAGTGCAGAATTCAAAATATATCCACACACCTACCATGTAGAACATGTCTAGGGGAAAAAATGGTTTGAGTAGAATATCATTTCTTCTATTTTCCTGGCATTTTCCCCTAGGCTAGGAGTTATGGGAAGCAAATTTTTGGAGGTAGTAACTTGAAAAGGAGCTTGTGATCCCTATTATACCAGAAGTAGGAGCTGTTTTGATCATATTCTTGTACTTATTAATTAACATAATTAATGCTAATTTGCAGAGCTGTCTTGAGATCCAATTTTTTTTTTTTAATTTACTGAGTCCTCCTTAGACTCTTAATTTGGTTCATATACCATAGGTTCATTACCTATAAGTAACAAAAATGGAACATTGCCAAGAAAGTCTTATAATGATGTTAAGAGTTTCACAGAAATCTCTCTGATCATCTTTGTGTTTCTAGGTTCAGATGATTCTCCCATCCAAAGGGTAGGATATGTTAATTTTCAGGACATAATGTTCAGAGATTTTCTTAGGGGTAGTTAACTTATGAAACGAACTGAAACATTAGATTTGGGGATTGCTGACATGTTAAGCCATACAGTTATATAAGTGAAACATCCTGCACTTCACTTTCAAATAGATAGGACCAGTATTTCATTTATTATTAGCACTAGAAGGTGTAGTTCAAAATGTGTACTTAGAGTTCAATATCTGGGCTCTTAATGTTCCAGTTTGCTGATTGGGCACACTGTTGTTCATTGGTTTCACACTCTTCATGACATCTGTTACATTTTATTATCAGTAAGTCTTACATGACATTTGCAGTTTTCTTGGCAAAGATAATGGAGTGATTTGCCATTCCCTCCTCCATTTCAAAACTGAAGTAAACATGGTTTCAAGTGACTTGCCCAGGGTCACACAGCTAGTAAGTATCTGAAGTCAGATTTGAACTCAGGAAGATGAGTCTTCCTGACTCCAGGCCTGGAGCTCCATCCACTGTGCCACTTAGCTGCCTCTTCTCATTGGGCATGCTTGAACAAAACACATCTACCTTTGTGATTTGCTTTATCTGATAAGGCCACTATGTGGGACTCAAAGTTTCATCTACATCACCTTGATGCTAGTACATTTTTGAAATTTTTGAGTTGTTTGTTTATATTTTATTTTCAGCCATTACTTTTCTCAGGGATTTTCCTAGGTTCTCTATCTGGGGACACCAAAATATCCAAATGATAATTTATAAATCTCTCATGGCTGGACTCCATTCCATTGATGTTTTATATTTTTTTTTCCTAATTTTGTATCACTGTGAAAATATTTCTCATACATATTAGGACAATTATTAAAGAAGACTCAAAATTATGAAAGTACCATGTTATCATTCTAGAGCATCAAGGCTGCTGCTGGGGTGAGTCTGAAGTGTCAGTTCTACCCACACCCATCCACCAGCACACAAAGCCTCATCAAGCACTTTCTATCTTGGCTTACCACATTTGCTTTTTGCTATACACCTGTTTCTTTTAAAATTGCCATTTGATGTCTTCCTATATCCTATGTATGTCTTAAACAGCAGTTAGCTAAATACCTTGCTGAAAATTTCATAGGATGGTCAACAAAGGGGACTCATTCGGGTATTGTCTTAACTTCTTCTGACATATGTTTCCTTTGGTTCCTTCTTTGTCTTTTACATGCCCTGAGAGTATCCATGTCATATGTTTCATCTTCTTATTCTCAGGCAGAGTAAACTGCAGAGAGATAATATCTGCAGCAGATTCCATCTGAAACAGAGTAGAAGGAAGGTGCACTGCACTCAGACTGTACAGATACTGGAAAAGTCAATAATATGTCATTAACATGAGAGACCATAAACTTTTTAAAAGTCAAAGTGTATACCTTGTCTTAAAAAAAATCCTCTTCTCTATGTGCCTACCATAGTATTTTAGAAGGTGAGTGACAATAAAGTGAGTACCCAACCATAACACTGTAACATAGACATAATACATAGATATAGACTTAGTATAATTAAGATGTACATGCAAATAATGCAAGTGAAAATGTATTCAATACATCCAGAAATAAGTTAACATTGAGAGAAAAAATTATAGGTTACTCAACTTTGACATTGATGTGCAACATGAATAATTTCCTTTTTGCTTCTCAATCTCCAAATCGTCAGCACTGATCCTTTTAGTTTTATTCCCTCTACTCCCTTGTTCCAAACTATGACTAAATGCAGTCTGAAAATGACATCAAAAAGAAAGCATCTTGTGTTATACTTTCCCGATATGTTTCCTCAATTTATTGGTTGTCTATGCATGACACAATGAGAAAGTTAATGCACATGTTGAGTCCATGTGGGAGAAAACTAAAAATGATTCAGAATCTGAACCTGAGTTGATTTCATGTTACACAGCTTGTTTTAACTAATTAAAGGTGCAAGTAGGCTATGAACAAGGCAGATTTGCCACTCTGGAAGTCTTGAATGAATCTAGGCTTTGGCTAACATCTGGGCGTCTGCTTTACTACTGGTCACTAATTATTTGCCTGTATTTAGCCATATCTACTAGAACAATGTTCTAAACCAAAGTAATAAATCTCTAATGTTACCCAGGCTCATTGAGGGGACATCTGTATGGAAGGTAATATGACATCTTTTACAAATCACACCATATTCTTCAAATTATGTCTATGAAGAATGCTGACCCTGAAGGTTGGTGATAATTTTCCATTAACCTCATCTTCTTTGTCACCTATTTATCTTCCTTATTCCTCTTCAGATGGAGTTAAAAATGTCTTTTGTTGTTTGCTTCCCATATTTTTCTTCCAGAAACCTCGTAAAGGATTGAACCTAAATCACTAAAATGATCATTCCCAGTAGTGCTGGGAGGCTTTGGTGGTAAGTTGCAACACCATGACTGTATAACACCTCTATATCGGGACTTTGATAGATCTCTAATTGCATCAGCATGAGTCCTCTCACCAGTAATATATATGTAATGCATCTGTACACTCTTATCTTGTGAAATTTCATTCTCTATCTTTCCATAAATCATTTCTAGAAAAACCCATCTAATGCATCTTCCTCTACTTTTATTTAATATTACAGGTATGCAACTGAAACACTCAAACAGTAAACTTATTATTCCTTAACATCCCTAAAATCATGGTGTTCCAAGATTTTTTCATTCTTTGTATTCCTCTTCATATGTCAAGCACTAGTACAGTGCCTAGCCACATATTGTTTAATAGATATCTGCTGATCGATCGATCAATTGATTGATCAACATCATAGGTTTCAATAAAAGAAATATGTCAAGAAATGATGAGCTGATTGGTTTGTTCTTGGTGTCAATAGAATAAGAAGCCTGCTACAGTGCTGTGTGGAAGTCTGCTAGAACATAGCTGAAAGTTGCAGAAAATAAAGAATAGCCAAAACAATAACACCACTATTCTATCAGAGTACTCTAATGATGTGCTCTACTGTCTTTGTTTTAATTTAGAAGCGTTTGCTTGTTTTTAAGTGTGAATTTTTGGCAGCAAGCATTTTGGAATTATTAAAAGCAGGATTTTTTAAAATGAATCATCCAGCACAATCTTCTCTTCTTAGATTACAATCCCAGCTCGTTGTCTATCAATACAGTTTACCCCAGATGCACTAATTCAATGCAACTAGACTAATTCAATGTGTTGACCATGAAAAATGGGCAACATTCATTGTTCATATATTTTGTTTTTCAAATGAATATCAACAAATTAATGTGTATTTAGAGTTAAAACATCTCATTTTTAGTACTCTTTCCTCTTTTCTGCCACTAGCACTACAGAGGAGATCCACGCAAAATTAAGGACTATTTTGTATTTTTTTCTTACATTTTGGACTGTAATGGAGGCCCTTCAGTTATGATTGTCCCAATTTTATATTTGAGGAAACTGAGGCCAAAGAAGTTTAAGAGACCAGCACAATCATCTAGTTAATAAGTAGCAGAGATGGTACTTGAAGCCCTGTATTACTAACACCAAGACCACTACTCTCTAAACAAATCAATCATGGCTTTGATACCCAGTAGAAAATGATCACTGAACACTTACCTATTTTCTTCTTATAATTTTATCATGGATAACATTATACATGCAAAGACTCTTTTCATCATTATTTCATATATTATTATGACATGTATATAAAACATTTTTCAATGTTCATTCACATCTCATCTCTTTTGATCCTCGGTAGTGATTTGAGGAAGCTATGGCATTGCCCATTATGGTTTTCTCCCCAAATGATCAAAAGAATTGACAAATGGACAATATGTAAACCTACTCTCAACTATAAATGAAGTAAATTCATTAAGGGATTTGTTCCTTCATTTTCTCATATGTGTCACAAAAATGGGCTCCTGTGTCTTTTTTTCTTCCTTTTTTGTCCAGTCAAATAGGGTTAAAGAGGAGGAAGCCCATCTCCTCCAGTATTTTTAGCTGGCAAAGCTTATTATAAAGGAAATGGCTGGAAAATACCAGTCATAAGAATCCCTTTTGCTCATGTGAATTGGGCTTATTATGAATATCTAGGGAATCTCGTATTTTGGTATAATGTTTAAGTATACTGATCTATGTTCAAAAATTTCATATTCCAATAAATTTCACTAGAGCATCTACTCAAAAATATTTGGTTTCTATTGGACACACAGTCTTTTCTTAAATAATGCTTAATTATGGGTAACTTTAAACAGAACAAGACAGGGTTCAGTAAAATTGAATCATTCAAATAAGAGTAATCAAATTAAAAAAATATAAAACTGAATCTACATAAACTTATGTGAATTAGACATTTCAGTGTAAATCCAGTTCTTCCTGATTTATATGTTTATATGTGTATATATGCATATATATATACATATATATATACACATATACATATATGTGTGTATGTATTATTACTACTTCCTTGCCTAGTGCTTCATTAAAACACAGCCCATAATTATTATTACCTAGAAAAGGTAAAAGAACATTTATACAATTTTAAATCATCTGTGCGTAGATTATTCACTTGATCAAGTGGTTTTGATTTCCTTCTTTGGACACTTCAGACATGTCCCAAATTGCTGGTTCAATGACACTGTAGTACCTACCATTTATTAGGCCTGAAGCGAGATTCACAAAATATGCATTATGTCCTTCAATCATTTTTTTTTAAAGAGAAATTCTGCTGAAAAGGGATATAAAAAGATCCTGGGGACAAAGACTTCCAGGAGCCAAGATGGTGGAGTAAGCATTAAACCACTACAACTTTCACATACTCACTTCCAAACAACCATAAAATAGAGCCCCCAAACCATTCCTGGAACAATAGAAGGAACAAAAAGACAGAGTGAAACAATCTTTTAGGCCCAAGAAACTTGGAGAATCAATAAGAAAGGTCCATCTCACTAAGCTGAATGGGGAGAGCAGCCCAGGACAGGAAGCATCCTAGCAAGACATCTGCAAAATCCACTTCAGAAAATCAGTGGGAGATCCTAAGCCCCATTGTGGTGCAGCATGGAAAAGCCCTCTCCATGCCTTAGTATATTTGGGGGAAACGGTAGACTTCAGCTTGTGCTTCAGCACAGCCCAAGGCAAACAGGCCCCCTCCAGTGGCCCGAACTCCATGTGTTTCAGTGTAGCCCCAGGAAATGCAGAAGCACCCCATCAGGATTCAGCACACATCAGATACCACCACTGTCTTACCACAGCTCAGCACCAGGTAAACTGCCAGATACCTACAGCCTCCAGCAGCACCAGCCAAACCTCACCCCACACACTCAGTGCGGCACCAAATAAACAGCAGGGCCTGAAGCCACTATGATAAGATACTGGAGACAATGTCCCTGCCACCCTGGGAGCAGAGTTTAATTTTTTTAGAAAAGGAAAAAAGGCCAAAAAATGAACAGAATAAAAAAAAATCTGACCATAGAAAGTTATTATGGTGACAGAGAAGACCAAGACACAAACTCAGAAGGGGACAGCAATGTCAGAACACTTATGGGCAAAACACCAAAGAAAAATGGGAAGTGGTCTCAAGCCTAGAAAGATCTCATGGAAGAACTCAAAAAGAAGCTTAAAAGTGAAATAAGAGAGATAGAAGAAAAACTGGGAAAAAACAATGCACCTGGAAAATAGATACAATATCGTAATTATTGGACTATTTGAAAGCCATAATCAAAAATAGTACCTGGACATCATATTTCAAGAAATTATCAAGGAAATTGCCCTGATGTCCTAGAACCAGAGGGCAAAATAGGCAATGAAAAAATACACTGATCACCTGAGGAAAGAGATCCCAAAGTTAAAAAAAAAAGGAACATTAAAGACAAATTTCAGAACTATCAGGTCAAGGGGAAAATACTACAAAGGCCCAGAAAGAAGCCAATCAAATATTGGAGAATCACAAGTCTGCCTGCTCATCATTTCTTATAGCACTATAGCATTCCATTACATTCATATATCACAACTTATTCAAGCATTCCTCACTTGATGGGCATTCCCCCCATTTCCAGTTCTTGGCCACCAAAAAAAGAGCTGCTATAAATACTTTTCTACAGGTGGGTCCTTTTCCTTTTTTTATGATCTCTTTAGGATATAGACCTAGTAGTGGTATTGTTGGATTAAAGGGTATGCACAGTTTTATTGCCCTTTGGGCATAGTTCCAAATTGCTCTCCAGAATGGTTAAATCATTTGACAACCCCGCCAACAATGCATTAGTGTTCCAATTTTGCCATATCTTCTCCAACATTTATAATTTTCCTGTTTTGTCACTTTAGACAATCTGATAGATGTGATGTGTTGTCTCAGAGTTGTTTTAATTTGGATTTCTCTAGTCAAAACTGATTCAAAACATTTTTTCATATGACCATTTCATATCCTTTGACCCTTTGTCAATTGGGAAATGACTTATATTCTTATAGATTTGATTCAGTTCTCTATATATTTTAGAAATGAGGCCTTTATCAGTGACATTGGCTATAAAAAATGTTTCCCAGCTTTCTGCTTCCTTTCTAATCTTGGTTGCATTGGCTTTGTTTGTGCAAAAACTTTTTAATTTAATATAATAAAAATTATCCATTTTTCATATCACATTGACTCATTCATTAGAGATACAATATATTAAATATATAATAAGATGCAAATGACTGAGAGTAAAGCTTTTCTGGAGAATAAAAATGATGGTAAAGGAGTTAAGAGCATGGATGACTGATGAGGAAATATTGTCATACATTAGAAAGAAAATACTGGGAGAAGAATTAGAAAAAACTCTATTCAAGCCTTAGTTATGACTTAAAAGTTCTGTGTTCTTAGTTAAATGACTGAACTGAATCTCAGTTTCCTTGTTAAATGAGAATAGTAACTTGCATTTTCTATTTTACATAATTGTAATTAGGCTCAAGTTAGATAATACATGTAACATTCTTTTGAAAGTATAAAATATTATGTAAATGCATGTCTGTGATATTGGAAAAACAGATATTGAAAGAGGAAAATATGTGAAGAGAAGAGACTGGGGGAACCAAATACAAGTTAATCTTTCTTCAGAATTTGTCCACAATTTATTTTGGTGAGATAGAAGTCTTGTTTCACTGAAGAATTATTTGAGTTTCTCATTGCTTGTGGATGTCATACTTAGAATCAACATTTTATTGTAAAAATTATTTTCTTCGCAAATAATTCTAAATATTTCTTTTTTCTGAATAAAATGAACTTATCTAAATCATTTTTTCTATATAATAAATACCCTTAATTGCTAAGAATTTTATGAAAGATAGGCCTCTTACAATTTGTCTATGCTTATGTTGCTAGCTTCTTACAGATGACTAAAAAAGAGTTCAGAAAAAACATTTTATGAGATATGCTTTTCATTTTTGGCCCATATTTTACTATCTTATCTTATTATGCTTATTAAGACCAAAGACAAGGATGCTCTTTTCTACCGTTTACTAAGCCCCCTGATAAGCATTCATTGAAAATAACAGTAAAGTTTGTCAATAGTGATTTACTTTTTAAATTTAAATACACAAATAATGTGTCATTGATGGACTAATCAGCAATGGTTTCTGTTTCATATTGGAATATAGGCTTCGTATAAAAGCCTTTTTGACAAAAAGAGGGAAAATATTTCCTCTGTTCCTTTTCCTGGTGCCTGAGTTTATTCTGATTAGTATCAAATTATGCTGACTGAACATAAAAATTTATCTTCAATTATGCATCACAGACATACATGTATGCATATAAATGACTATACCTATACTCATTCAAATTGTACTGCCCCACCTTCTCAAAAAAAAAAAAAGCTTAAGTAGCACAAAATCGTTTGGGTTCCTGTGTGTGTGTGTATACTTTTTCCATAATATTCCTCTACATATTTTTAAAACTTCTGAAGTGTTTTATGAATAAAAACATGTGTATTTACTCTGCTATCTGCATATGTATACCCAGTTTTAAATGTGTATATATATTCTAGCATTTAAATTCATTTATTTTCATTATGACTTGTGATTTCATTATTGTAAAGTCTTTTCTGCTCAGAAAATCCTATCAATACAGATCAGCTACTATTCCTACTGTTCTATAACTTATACTCTTAGAGAAATGACTATACCAGTGAATTTAAATAACTTGTTAAGGGTCACACAGCCAATTTCAACATCTACTTTGTTTCAGTTCTCTGTCTCTGTCTCTGTCTCTGTCTCTGTGTCTGTCTCTCTGCATCTGTTTCTGTGTGGCTGTCTGTCTCTCTTTCTCTCTCATTTTCTCTGTCTCTCTCCCTACTTCAACAGGTCAACACATACTACACAAAAATATGTGTTTATGGGACTTACTTGGCCTCTACATATATGTGAAGAGGGATAGCTATTCTCTGTTCAATGGATCTGTCGTACCCCCCTGCCAGCAGTTGATATAAGTGAAAGAATGTAAAGGATATGCAATCAGTGGTTATCTGCTGTATTCCATTAGCTATACTATCAAGCAATGGAACTACTTCCCCAATAGAAGATAACCCAGCCAATAGTGCAAGAGCACACCAGTTCAAAGCACATTTGGAATGCATCTAACATGTTATATATTGAAGTAGAGACACATACTTTTCAGGCAGAAATCAACACAGAGATGCAGTAAAACCAGAAGAGTATTCCAAAGTGCACAAATTCTGACAGAAGATAATAGAGTAAATCTTGACAGCTCAGTAATAATATCCTTAGAGTCAAACTGAGCAGGACAGCTGTACAGAAATTGGAAGAGTTAAAGGAAACCATGAGAAGACAAAGGACTTCAGTTTCCTATAATATTGGAGGTGTGAATTCCCTTTGTAACAAATGTCACCTACCTGTCTACCTTACTACCTTTTTTATGCCCACTCTTATCTTGGGCACTATCGTATCTGTGTCCCAGTTATGGGATAGGAGGATGCATCGCCAAGGCAATATTCACAACAGTTACTATTGTTATGAGTATGCCCACATGGTTCTTAATTGCAAGATATAACAGACTCTCCATATGGAACACAGAAGCAAAACATTTATTCAGACACCAGAAAGCCCATTCCCAAAGCCAGTAAGTTCAATCCATCCAAGCAGCAAAGAAGTTAATACACATTATCATAGCAGGGAGTCACTCCATCTCAAAGCCACTCCCCGCCCCCCACCAGGGCCTTCCCACAAACACATGGCACAGCTAGCTTGCCCATCTCTGCTCTCTCCCTCAGCTCTAACTCTTCTGAGCATTTCCTGCCCCACCCTTTGTTGTTCCACTTGTTCATCAAGCTCCTCCCAACACATGTGACTTAGGCTTCCTGTGATGTAAGCAGTTCACATGGGCCTATCAATGGATGGGAAGATCTTCAAATTTACATTACCATTATAGGGGAGTGGGTAGCTACTTCTCTTAATATGCTCTCTTTGTAAATGTCTTCATGTTGAGTTAAATGTAGAAAGAAGAAACTCACCAGTTGTGACTTACAAGCTATACTTCTAGGGATGCAAACCCATAGTGTACCCTCGAACATGGGAGTAGCATGTGCTTTCTGGAGACCAAAGCCATCAGTATGAGATATACATACATGTATATACATACACATATACATATGAACGTCTCTCAATATATACCACATAACATAAATGTGCTTATTCATGCACACAGTTATCTAAACATTACAAGAATATGTTATGCGTTGAAGACATGGATATTGCATATATACATAGATATATAAGAAACACAGAAGTAAAATTTTCTTTGAATAAAATTAAGGAGCACTAAAAATGTAGGAAATCCAGTGTGTGTGTGTGTGTGTGTGTGTGTGTGTGTGTGTGTGTGTGTGTGTGTTGGCGGGGGGGGGGGTGTTATCCACAGTCAAATATTTACTTTGCTTCATTTCTTCCAAATAGGTTTATGTACCTAAAAGGAACTTCACATACCAAGAAATTTATAGGTTGAACAATTCTATGCACATCAAAAGTGAAGAGTAAAAAATCGAGGCAATTATCTGGATTAATGAGATGAAAATTATTTTGGCTTTTCAATTACCAAGATATTTAAGGTAAATAAAGGACTTGTTGGTTTTGTTTTTAATTGAAGGATCAATACAACTTCTTTACTAATGTCCTCTTTATTTTAAGTATGCTTTCATTGTATGTGTGTCTGTTTGTTTCTGTGTGTTTGTGTCTACATATTTAAAGGATAACACTGTACTAGAGAAGAGAGGTAATTAATTATTGTTTTTAATATTTTGGATAGGAGATCCTTGTCATAGGTCTGTTAACTAAAATTAATTTTCCAATTGACATTCACTTATTATCAGTTGCATTAATTTCATTTTATTCTTGTAAATTCTTTTCAGTCTCATGTAATCTAAATTATCTCTATTTTTTCTGTGTATGTGTGTGTATTAGTGCTTGTGTGTTTGTGGTTTTCTCTATCCTTGGTGTGGTTAAAAATTAAATCCTTAAATAAAGATTTCAAAGATACCACTTCTGGGGGGGGCGGAGCCAAGATGGTAGCTGGGAAGCAGTGACTGGCGTGAGCTCCCCACCAAGTCCCTCCAAAAACCTATAAAACAATGGCTCTGAACCAATTCTAGAGCTGCAGAACCCACAAAGTGGCAGAGGGAAGCAGGGTCCCAGCCCAGGACAGCCTGGATGGTCTCTGGGTAAGGTCTGTCCCACATGGACCTCCCAGCCCCCAGCCGAGGGGAGCGGAGCTGAACCCAGCGCGCACGGCGTGAACAGACCAGATGCGGACCTACCAGACCAGGAGACGAGCGGAAAGTGCCCTGGTATCCTGAAATACTGAGCTGTGGCATGTACCAGACCTCTCAACCCAC
>CM053626.1:102866068-102896139 GCA_028646595.1 Phalanger gymnotis | reverse complement strand
GGGACAGAGAGGAGGGCAGACTGGGGAACGGGGCAACGAGAGTGTACGCCATCTTGGAGTGGGGGGGGTGGAAATGGGGAGAAAAATCTGTAATTCAAACGCATGTGAAAATTAATGCTGAAAACTAAAGATGTTAATAAAAAAAAAAATTTAAAAAAATAAAAAAAAAAAGAAATAAAAGAAGTCTAAAATATTGCCTTGAGTTTGGAATCCAAAGATTTCAGAGACTATCAACACATCTAAACGGGGAAAACCAAAGAGGAGAGGATAACATTTTTAGAACCTGGTGTGAGGAAGTCCAGGGGAGAACAGAATATGACAAAAGAAACAGCATTCCAATAAATTGTGGGCAAGAGTGCAGCAGAGAGACCAAATAGAAGCCAGCCAAAGGAAATCAGGAAAATGAAGTTAGAACCAAACAGTCTGGCCACACATGCCACACACATTAGAGTATGAGAAAGGCCAGAATCCGGACCTTACTTTCTACCATAACTCAGGAATTAAGGCTAGGAAAAAAAAAATGGACCAGGGTAAAAAGACACAAAGCTACTTCATCAACTGTCACATATGGGGCAGACAAGCCAGCCTAATTAAAGTAATAAGGTACCAAGAGGGAGAGTCAGGACATGGCATTTTCCACGAAAGTCAAATCATAACTACGACCTAAATCATATGCTGATAGAGATAGCCTAGAATACTGAAAACAAGAGCTTTTGGAATGGTAATGCCCCACATTATCAGCCATGCTTATATCCCAGGCTCACAACCATCATTGAAAGGAGCAGTCACTGTAGAAAAGGGGCTCCATCTTCTCCACCACCACCACTACTGCCACTATCACCACCAACAAAAACAACAAAACCAACAACAATAACAACTTCTATCTAATTATCATCAATAGGCTTGCAAAGCTGAGTCCTAAGTGTGGCAGCACCCTCAGATACCAACACCACTTGTCCTGATTTGATCCCAGACCTTGTAGTTATCTGGGACACAGGTTATATGTAATTGTCACCTGGAAACTGTCCCTGCAAGTGCTGAAGTTACAGTTATTGAAGGCCCCCAAGATAAAGTTCTTAACCCTAAAATCCTCTGTATCATCAATGGGTTCAACAACTGAAATAAGTATGACTTTATTCATGGAAATGGTCTTAAACAAGAGGTATTATCATCTTTTTTTGCTGTCATATCTGAAAGAACTTGAGGCTTTCCCCTCAGAATTGCAGCTAAATCTCCCAGAAGTGTTGTTTCTCACTATTAAAATGTGAGCTCAACAAGGATAAGGGAAGCTCTTGGCTTTTCTGTTCATAAACTCAGTGTTTATCACAATGTGTGACACAAACTGTTTTTTTTTTTTTGGCAGGGCAATTGGGGTTAAATGACTTGACCAAGGTCACACAGCTAGTACATGTGTCAAGTGTCTGAGACCAGATTTGAACTCAGGTTCTCCTGACTCCAGGGCCTATGCTCTACACACTGTGCCACCTAGCTGCCCCAAAGTAAGTGTTTAATAAATACTTTTTCATTCATTTAAATTCAAAGCCTTAAAGAAAATCATAGATCTGCCACAAGTTCAACTGGAATTCCTGGGTGAAAAGAAACAATAATTAAAAGATGATCAGATAAAGGAGAGCTATACGTAATAGAAAAAAGGAGAATAAATAGATTAGTACAGAATAAGCACATTCTTACTCAAGTAATAAAATCACTGAAAATGAGATTGGATCCAACAGATGTTAATGACTCTATGGGATATCAAGAAATACTAAAACTGAAACAAGGGCCTAAATATTTTTCAGAAAATATAAGATATATTATATTAAAAACAAACAAACAAGGAACAAAACAAACAAGCGACGTGAAAAAATGGGTCAAGGAGAGATAAAGATAATTAGGATTCCTTAAAAACATCACATATAAAAAATAGGTATAGTATTTAAAGAAATTATGAATGAAAGCTGCCCAGACATATTTTAATCACAGGACAAAATGAAAATAGAAAGAACCCACTGGTTCCCACCTAAATAAACCCCTAAACTGGAAACTCCCAGATATGCCATAGCCAAAATTAAAAGCATCCACACTCCAGACTTTCACTTACCATAAGTTTCCTCATGTCATTGTGATGATAAGGACAGATCCATGGATACTACCAAGTCTTCTGGAATATGTGTAGAGAGAGGCACAAGTGATGAGGTTAGTAATACCTCTAGGTTTCTTGCTGACTGTTGATTGGTACTCTGGGTGATGAATCCTAATTTCTTGCTTAAGTGTTTATTTATTCTTTGAACTCCATCAAGATCTGTGTGGAGAAAGTGATTATCCTCATAATCCCATTCACAATTTGTTTAAAAAACTTTTCTAGTGAAAAAAAAAACAAAAGCTCAATCATTTGGGAATTTTAAATCAGTGTTGCAATACCTTAAAGTGATTGACATTGCAACCCAATATTTTTCTGAGTTCCCAGATCCTAAAGAATGTGTATTAAAACAAAGCTTTGATGCAAACTATTGATACTAAATAATACAATGCATAACTGTTAGAGTACTCTTACTAATACAAAAGCTATTTCTTAGAAGCATTAGACTTGCCATATAAAACTGAAAGCAATAGTTCTTCTTGGATGGTATGTTGAAAGAAAGTTCACCAGTTTTAAGTGGAGATATTCAAGGGATCATAGACGGGTTCACAGAGGCAAAAAAGGAAAGTGTACTAGGACAGTATACAACCCCACCCCACCAAAAACAAAAATCTAGGGCATCATCACTAAGCAAATGCCTCAAGAATGCAGGGATGGTTTAGGAGGGCATAGTGCACTGAAGACTGAGTCTTTGACCCAAAGGACATCAGCTAGCTTCTCCAAAGCTCTGTTTCTGCATGTGTAAAAAAGAGGGTAATAATTGAACCTACCTCACAAGATTGTTGTGAGGATCAAATGAGCTAATATAAGTAAAGCATTACATTATTAGCTATTATTATTAAGATAGCTTTTAGGCTATAACAGGAGGAAATATTCTTTTTTTTTTCTCCACCTAAAACTTACAGGAAGCTGCTCCTAGTTCTTGGGGCAACTTTATACCAAAGTGTACTAGGTTCTCTAGTTTGACCTTTTAGACTCCTGAGACTATCTTGTTTCCATTCATCAAGTCATCACAAGGATCACTAGGTGTTCTATCAGGAGGATAAGGATTCTGAAAGGTAGAGATGAGTAAGAGGTACATTATAGAAATAAAGAATGACCTGTAGTCTTACTGGGCTTGTAGGTTTCACGTCCTTGAAGCCATAGGCAAGAAGTCCTAGTCTCATAAAAAAAACAAAACTAGAAGTGTCCAAAACAGCTAAACTAGTATTACTGAAGCATAGTTCATGATCCTCTCTACACACACACACACACACACACACACACACACACACACACACACACACACACATACACACATACACACACACACACTATCTTCTTATTTTCTCTAGGATGGAATACAAAATTCATTGCCTGCTATTTTAAAACCTCCATAATATAGATCCCATCTATTTTTCTAGTCTTAGCTTATATTACTTTTTTTTGTGTAAGTTTTATTTTCTTTCCCTATCTCCTTTCTACGTTTCTTTCCACAGACTATCTCCCAGATATTTAGGAAGCTAGCATGTAGAAAGGAATCTCTCTCTCATCTCCTTCACTATTTTCTCACCTCATTCAACTCTTAAATTTCCCATATTCCTTCAAGAATAGTTCAAGTAACAATTTGTACATCAGACATTTCTTGACACCCTCCCCTCCAAATAATTAGCACTGTCTTCCCTCGAAAATATTCTGTATAAAATTTGTTTGCTAATCCAGGCATATGTTCCTAATACAGAATGAAAGTTTCTTAAGGGGCTGGGTGTGTCTGTGTGTATATATATGTGTCTTTTTAACCATAGGACACATAGAATTTGAGGAAGTTTATATGACAAGATAAGTTGAGCCTGTCTTCTTGCTCTTTAAATATTTAAAAAAGGTCACTCGATTTCTGAAACATGGGCCTCTAAATTCAATTTGTTGACTATAATGGTTGGGTTATACACATGTGATGAAACAGAGGACAATTCATTCTGGGTAAGAGTTAATTCCTGGACCCAGAACCTAGACAATGAACTCAGATTCACATGAAAATGCATGGAACTACTTGTAGGTGGGACCCACCCATATTGAATTTATGATGTACAGAGTTCCATGCATAGCTGCTGGCCTACTTGTCAAGAAGTCTGTGAGGTCTTTCCCCTACCACTTTTTTGAAAGCTCTCCTTCTTAGCTTTTTGTCTATTGTTTTAATAAGGCTCCTTATGCTAGTATATTGTCCTTCTCATTGTCTCAGTGCTTCCACAATCACTGAGTCTCCTAAGCAATCATCAGCCAATAGTATCTCTACTATCTGGTACTTTGACTTTCATGTATTAAGTCCTTAATAAATATTTGTTGAATTTTCTAGAAAATTAATAATATAATGCAAACTGGAAAGCACTGTAGAAATATGAACTATTATTAAAACATTTAACTTACATTACACAATTCATTTTTGTTTAAAGATCTTAAAATTATCAAAAGTAATAATAGTGTTGCTTCTTTCAGTGTGTATGTGTGTGTGAAGCGGGGGTCCTCATAGCCAATGGTGACTTACAGCTTGACTATTTTGCGTATTCAAGATTTTCTCTTTTCTCAAGACAGTCAAAGTCATGTGTGCATACATCTAGGCAAAGAAAACTGAATAATGAATCCCATAGTCATGTGTATTGAAAATCTCACTATTTTAAGTTATAATTATTTAAAATTTGGTAATTAGTAAGAGCCTAGTAATTTCCAGTGCAAATTCAAATAATGGAGCCACTTAATGGGATTCTTTTTTTTTTTTTTTGTCCTTCAAGGCACTTAGCTGTGAAGTTATTTTTATTTATTTATCTATTTACTAAATTTTTGGTGGCAGGAACTACCAAATATAGGAATACTTAGTTATTTCAAGTGTATAAGTGAAAATAAGTGCAGGAGGAAGATTGAAACTACTAAGTTTCATTCAGGAACAAGCAAATCAGAAGTGGTTTGTGTTATGAGACAGAGATAGATACATTGTGGAGAAGAATTGTAGAAGGATCATTGGTCCTTTAGAAGTTTACTTTGTGGGCCTTCAATCTAGGTTTGTTTTACTGAATCTATTCTAGCTCTTGGGAAGCCCAACAATGACCATTTGACTGTTAAGGTTAAGATGGAAAGTTAGAAATAATCTTTTCTCTTTCTACCACTGATACTACAATCGGACATTGTTTTTGTTTTCAAAGTATACTTACAGGGCATGTTTCCCATTACGTGCAAGTAATACTGAAAAATGAAAGCTGATCGCTAAGTTCATTATGAGGATCATTTAAGTCAAAAATTACTATTGCACACAATATTCACATAACTGGGGCAGGAAGGTTCTGATTTGCATTACCCTATTTTTTTTTCTTCTTTGTTACTTCTGTCTACGTGTTTAGTAGACTTCAAAATTGAATTTCACAATGGGAAGTAGGATGACATAGATTTTTGTTTCATAAAGTAGAAACACATTTTTGGGAGAATGAGTAAACCAGAGGCATTCATTTCTTAAGGTGGGAACCATTTTCACTGTAGGAAATTTCATCTCCACATTAGTTTCCTAACATTAGTTTCTTCCACACTGAACAAATTTTCTCTACAAAAACATCTTTTCACTCCTAATCTGGCTCATACTTTTCATGACATTTCACACTCTTCAAATACAATACAGAGGAATTTTTACAAATGGCAAATAAATGTTTCAGAGAAACAATTTATGAAGTAGGTTGCTTTTATTAAATGGAAAAAAAACTAAATAAATACAATATTTAACATTCTGAGTTGTAGCAATAAGATTTTAAATGTAGAAAACAAATAGCACCACATCTCATTGATCTCCATTAAGCCACTTATAGGGAAGTAGCAATCTAGCAAAACATAAATTTTCCAAAATCAGAGGCTACTTTTTGGAATGGATTTGTCAGGCACTTTTTTCTTCAGATGTTCAAACCATATGTATGTCATTGAAAGAAAATGCTTCCCATATGTTTTTGAATCATTTACACTTACCTTATAAAAAGTAATGTTTTGTAGGAGTATTTAAGGTCCACAAAATCTTTGAACCTTTTTATGAGCCATTTTATTGAAATCAGGAAGTCACATTTTGCAAAAATGTAAATTTGAACCTCAATTGGCTCATGTTTTCTTTTTTTTTCATATTTTCTTAGAAGCTAAAAATCTGTGAGGTTAAACTATGTTTTTAAAGCTAGAAAATATATGTAACTTTCTACGTAGATCCTCTTTCTTGTTCTTGAAGGCTGTGTTTATATATGCCCAGTGAAGTGTGGAATCAGTATAATTACCCATTTATAGTTCAGGTCAAAAGTTATTTTGTTGAGAGTACACAGATAATTTTGCTTTGTATTTACCGACCCCCCAAATTACCTCAATTCTCCCCTTGACTTGTCACATATGAATAGTCTTGAAATCTTAAGCTGTGTTTTATTTATTTTAGGGTGATCTAATGAAGGAATTGGCATCTTTCTAGAAGTTTTGGTTTGTTTATTTCACTGATTGTACTTCAAATTCCAAGACCCCAAATATAAATATTGAGATAGTAAAAATTTACTTCAATAGGACAATACCTTCACTATTTGGTCTATAGACTCAGATTAGGTATAATTAATCATCTATCAGCTTTCTTTTTAAATGTTTGCTATCAGTGAAAGTCCAATTTTTATCAGAAATTTTCTAAGTTTTTATAAAATTTCTTTTGTCCTCCCAGTGTATACCCACTTGATTTTCAATATATGTTTCGATACATGATGACTAATACCACACTAGGAACACGAGGCTTTACATTAGTTTTCAGCCAGAGCTTCTTTTAAAAAAACAAAGATACACTTTATCAGAAATGCTTATTACTAACAATCTAGAGGTTAGCAGATAATAGAGATTATGACCATACAACATTATAGAATTGAGATAGGGACTTGGCTTGGGATAACACTGCTATAGGGTGCTAGAAATTACCTCTGTCAGTGCAGGTCAGTACTTTTCCATCCACTTACAATCTTTAATGAGCCAAGAAGTTAAATTACCTATGGTCTCATAGTCAGGATACTCTATGGGCAATATTAAAGATCTTCAATATTTCCCCTGTTCATCATACTAGTAATAATTTGCACACAATTATTTTTATTACTGATGTCATCTATCAATAATGGGACTAGAGATAAAGAAGTGAAAGGGGTCTTTGAAATTATCTAGTCCAACCCACTAATTTTAAAGATGAGAAATTGAGATATAGAGAAATTTTGTTATTTACCCAAGTTTATGCAAGTGTTGAGTGGCAGACCTAAGATTACAAAATAGCCCCAGCAACTTGTACAATATATAAGAAATTTTAAACACCCTCAACACTCCTGAGTGCTCCCTAAATCATTTTAAAATGCAAATTGGAAATATTTAACAAAATGAATAAAACAACAATAAAACATAAAGAATATTAAGATTTTTTTTAAAAATCGATATGCACCTAAAGGGATCCTCACATATGTTTTAGTGGCCCCATTTCTATTAGAGTCTGATACCATTGCAGTACATCATGCCGGTATCTGTCATGGGTGATATTAATAACAATCATAGCTGTTAGTAGTTATTATTTATATAGGATTTTATAAGTTATTTTACAATAACAACCACAATTAATATTTATAAAGCACTTACTATGTGCTAGGCACCACGTTAATCATTTTAAAATCATTATCTCATTTGATCCTTACAACAACATTTGGAGGCAGGTGCTATTATTTCCATTTTACAGATGAGGAATTAGGGAAACAGAGGTTAAATAAATTGCTCAGGGTTGTACAGATAGTAAGTTTCTGAGACCAGATTTGAACTTACATCTTCCTATCTCTGGGTCTAGTGTTTTATAAGTTATGCCACTTAATTCTAAATAGGTGCTGAATGATTTCAAGAATTAGAAGGTAGTGTGGGATGGTGGTAGTGGTAGTTATCTTTTTACTCATAACATTTCTCCATCTATTCACTACTCCTTTAAAATCATCTTTAAATCGATTGTGTACCTGCCACTCCAGAAGAGATGCTCATTCACAGAATTATAAAATCAAAGTCTCAGAGTTGGAAGGTGACTCAGTTGCCAATGAATCGTAAGAAAAGAATTTAATCTATAACAGAGCCCAACAGCAGTGAGCCCTACTCTGCTCAAAGATCTCTAAAGCAGTCTTCACCTAATACTGCTTTTCTTCCTTGTGTGCTTTAGCAGTGTATCTTCCTTTCGCTCCAAAAAACAGTGGGTCATATTTAGCTTACACAAGAACTATAGTTCTAAAAGATATTATTAGTGGACGATTGATAAAAGGGATTTGAGTTATGGGCTTAGAAATTAAAGAGTCAGTGTTTAGCATGACATTCACAAGGGTCCCAATTCCCTAATAAGTGAGATAATTAGGAAATTCAAGAGAAAATAAAATATACAATTACATCCTAGGAATTTCCATTATACCTCATTTGTTCTGTGAATTTGAAGAATATAGATCTTTCACAGAAGCATCAGTGCTTATGTAGTGCCTTCTTGCTACAAAAAAGACATTCCAAGATTATGATATAATCCTGGACAAGATATTGGCCCATCTTGATAAACCTTGACTTTAAAAAGTTATCATCTAACAGTCATGTAAACTTGAAGCATTTTTAACCTTTAATTTCTTAAACTTGTAGTTTAGCCATGTTCAGGACTATAAAATTCAACGGGCCATAATATTTTTAATGGAAAAAGTACTCAGCATTGTTTTCTCATTCTGTGATCATAAATACACACTTGTATGTAGGTATAGGTCTATATATGTATACATACACATACATATACATATATATGTAAAAGTATATATATGTATACACACATATATGTCAAAGAAGCAAAGAAACAAAAATTTTAGAGAAAAGATTTATAAATTGGAAGTTAAATCTAAGTACACTAGAAATGAAAAAAAATAAGCAATTTTGTGTCACACTGCTTATGTCTGTGTCCATGAAGAACTTCCCCCATGATTTTTCTTCTAAGGTTATGTCCATTCTAGAGTTACTAGTATGAATGAAGGAAGAATTCTTTTAGTTTCTTAAAAAAAAGTATGTCATAGTCTTGAAGGAATGCCTGTTTTTTTTTTCTGTTCAAAATTGCCAATTTTATTTATATTTTTGAAGATTTATGTAAGGCAAGTCTACGGAATTTTTCAGTTAATACTGTTCATTGAATTTGACCTTATTTATACAGTTTAATAAATGTGAATATCAGAATAAGAATAGATCAATTTTTCTATACTTAGATTTAGTTCCTCCTCTTCTCCCTCCATTATTCTGTTATTCACAGTAACTTCACAAAAATAATATTTTGCTTCATCTTCATCCCAAGTCACAGAAATAGGAGGAAAATTAAAGAAAAAAGATTAGGAAACATTGAAAGACAAGCCATTATGTGTGATGAGAATTATAGGAAAGTTCACCCTGCTATGATGGAAAGGCACATAGGTTTTATCTCCTATACTGTGTAAGATCTGTGTCTTGGAGTAGTCATCTGACTTCCCAAGACTCAGTTTCCTGCTATATAACATAAGAGTTTGAATTAGATAGCTTCTGAAGTCCATTCTAACTAGACTCAGGACACAATGATCCTCTATAGACTCATAGAATCCATAGCATTTATCAGGGGACAGCACCATTATAATATGATACAATATACAGATCATCATTTGACAATTTAATTGCTTTAATGTTGCTCAATGCACAAATATATAGGCATGTTTTATAGACTATGTCTTTCTTAAACTGTTTTCATTTTACTATGGAATGTGTAAATTTTCCTGAGAACACTGCCGAATTTTATTATTCAAAGATACTCTATACGTCAAGGAGTTAAACAGAAAGCCCATTACACTTGTAATAAATATGTAGCATATTAGCCTATATACAAATGTATGCATATGCATATATTAACAAAAGCAAAAGGGGAAAAATATTTTACTTAGTTAATAACACGATCATTACATGATAAAATTATTTCTTTGTATTATAATTAACATCATTGAAAGCTTCTTACTGAAATAATATTTAACAATCTTATACTTCCACTAGAAAGGAAACTTTAAAGAAATCAAATTTCTAAATCTGAAAATTTTATCTTTGCAACACATGTTAGAGATAATATAATCCAATGCTCTCATTTTGAAAATGAGGAAACTAAGGTCGAGGCATATAAAGTCTCTTCAGATGATAGGAAAAATTGAGAGCTGAGAAGATAATAGATTAAGAGCAGAAAGGACTTCAGGTAGATTCTAGTTCCTTTTTCAGAAGAAGAAACTAAGGCCTGGAGAAATGAATTTCATCTGGCAAAGGTGAAATAGCTTATAAGTTGCTATGATAGGACTCAAACCCAGGACTTCTCTCTGCTCAGTGTTTTTTTTTCCTAGTTGCTTTGTACTTCAGATTTTTATTTCTATCATGAACATATGCATTTTCTGCTTACTTAGACTTTTCTCAAATCATAGAGATTTTTTGTATTAAACTTGACTGTATTTTCTCTTCTCAAGGGACAATTAAACTTCTGCATATTACCTTTCATTAAAAAAAATCA
The DNA here is from genome assembly GCA_028646595.1 of Phalanger gymnotis. Classification (NCBI taxonomy): domain Eukaryota; kingdom Metazoa; phylum Chordata; class Mammalia; order Diprotodontia; family Phalangeridae; genus Phalanger; species Phalanger gymnotis. The sequence continues at coordinate 102,885,436 of CM053626.1, read as the reverse complement.
CCTGAATGAACAGCCTGAAGAGAATTTTCTGTTTCCCAAAGCTGAAACTTGTTTACACATCAGTTGGCTATTAATTCACCAGCATAGGTAAATTAATCTTTAAGGATTTTTAGTACAGAGTTTTGAGCTTAAGTAATGATCCAGGGCTTATTACTTTACATGAAGAGAATAATAAAGCACATACAATGAATTTCTTAGGGAACATCTACATAAAACATTTTTAAGGAATAGAAATAAGCAGATGTAAGGACTGCTGATTAAAAAACAAAAACATACAGTAGTAGTACTGGTGGTAGTGGTAGTAGTAGTAATAGCAGCAGCAGCAATACTAGTAGTAGTAGTAGCAGCAGTAGTAATAATGTTTCATATTTACCTGTGATAGTTTGGTAATTCGGTCACTGTCCACAATTTTTATATAAAGGGGTAAATATGTGTGTTGGGGGAGAGGAGGACAGAAGGAATTGGAAGGTGATGCAGAGAAGGCAGTGATTGGGGCTGGCCTTGGTGAAGTCCCTAAGCATGGAATGGGGAGTGAGAGAAGAGTTATTACTAGCTAATTTTTTTTTCCCTCTGAGAATCATGAAAATAAAAAAAAAATTAAAAAGAGGAAATAGTGAAGGAGGGTAATGGAAATGACAACCAACTTGGAGCTCTACTGGTTCACATTTCAAAATCAAATACCACGGTCTAGTCCAAGGCTTCTTAAACTTTTTCTATTTGTGACCCCTTCAGTAATTATTAAACTGGTGGTTGTGACCCCCAGATTAAGAAGAGCTCGATATCCTGGAATATAAGAGCAAAAAGAGACCTCAGAATACATCCAGTTCAAATAATGTTAACAAAAGAACTCCCTTCTACTCAACAACTATCTAAATTATACTTGAAGACCTGAAGATCTTTAAAGAGCTAAAGTTCCCTATATCCCAAGAAAAACTATTTCCTTGGGGATAGCTCTAAATTTTGGATACTTTTCTTTTTACATAAGATCTAGGTTTGCTTCTTTTCAACTTCCATCTATTACTTCAAACACATCTATTTTCTCTTTTACACCATAGACCTTCAAATCTTTGAAGAAAACAATCTTATGCCCTTCAAATTAGCTCTTTAGACTATACACTCCCACAGAAACTCAATTGTTCTTTATATGAGATGAATTTGCAACCTTTTTGTCAACTTAATATGATTTTCCAGGTGTGTGTTCTGACCTAGATGGAGTCCAGTGAAACTATCAGTCAGCCTATGATTGATTTGTGTCTCTGGCTGCTGTGTCACATTGTTGACTTATAATGAGCTGGCACAGTAGATAGAGCTCTGGGCTAAGAGTTAGAAAGGTATGAGTTTAAATTCAATCTTATGCACATATTATCTGTGTCATCTTGGGCCAATTACTTGGCTTTTATCTGTCTCAATTTCCTTAGCAGCAAAATAGATTTAATAAAAGCACCTATCTCTCAGGGCTGTTAAGAGGGTCAAATGAGATATTAGTTATAAAGTACTTTTCAAGCCTTAAAGTATTATTGTTATTAATATGACACTACTAAAACTGCCAAGTAATTGTGAAAAGTGTGATCTATCCATGTGTCTTACAGTTGCGAAGTTGTTGTTTTTAACTAAGTAAAAGATTTTACGTTTTCTCTACTTACATTAATCTATTTTTATTTGGCACAGTCATGTCACTTGTTAGTTTCACTCTGTCATGAATATGTTAGATATCTCTTCCAGCTTTTTGCAATCTGCAAATTTAATGGGAGAAGCCTTATCTAAGTTATTTCCTTCTCCAGGGCTTCATGTACAAGGTAGTATATAACCTGCATCTTAAAGGAAGAGGAGGATTGTGAAAGGGAATGGATTCACAAATGGAGACTAACCAGTGGAAAGGAACAGATGTGGGAGACAGAATATACTGAATGTGGAACACAGAGAAATCCAGTTTGTCTACACTGTAAAGTGAGAGAAGGGGAATACTAGCCTACGGAGTTGGAAATACTGGATGCGGCCAGGTCATGTAGGATGTTAAAAGTCAAACATGGGAGCTTATATTTTATTCAAGTAGCAATAGGAAGCCATTGAATTGATTGAATAGGGGAGTGATCTGTGCTTAAGGCAAATTTCTTTGGCAAAATAGTGAAGAATTGTCTGGAGTGATGAGAAACTTGAGTCAGAGACCAATAAGGAGGCTGTTGCAATAATCTCAGTGAGAGATTATAGTAACATTTAGCTCAATGCCTAACACATAATAGGTTGTTAACAAATATTTGTTGATTGAATTAACATGATAACTATGAGAGTGGAGAGAATGGGTTCAAAGTGGGAGATGTCAAGGTAAAAATGGACAGTTTTGGCAATTGACCCGCCAGCTTTAAAAAAAGACACTAAAAGGTTCTGGGCTTTCATTTAGCTCTACTTGTAAAGTACATTGTATTTGGATTCAGAAAACCAGAGTTCTGACCCTGGCTTTGTTATTTTCCTGAATGATCTTGAATAATTCAATCTAATAAAACAAGCATTTATTAAATACCGATGAATTATGAGATTACTGACGTTGCTTCCACCTTTGTCATACACTAGCTTTACTTCCTTGACAAATCATTTAACCTCTTATTTTACTATTTAGTAGCTTTTCTCTTCTCAAAATTACATTTTTATCCAGTGACCATAACTCAGAGGACCTAATCCATTTAACTCTGTACTCCATGGTACTGTGTGCTTTCTTCTTCACTTTGGTCATTTTGGAGCAGATCCTTCAACTTTGCATCTTTTGTCTTAAGTGGTCTAAAACATCAAAACTATCATTGTGTCTGAAAAGGGCACATCAGTTGACTACTTTGTTTTATTCACCATCTTTCTGACTTACAAAATAAAATGTCCTTCCCTAGTAAATCTTTAAGGTATAGATTTCTTGCTTTTGATTTTGTGTTTATATTATAGCATTTTGAACTTTTGGGGACATAGCACTTGATATTTTTTTCATTCATTCATTCATTCATTCACTTATGTTTATTCATTTACTACCATAGGCAACTTTGTAAGGATGTAATTTGTAAATTAGGTATCTTATAGCAATGGTAGAGTGAATTCCATTACTGGGAATCCCTTTTATCAATGAAATCCCAATTCCCAAAAGAAAATGTGCAAAGCACAGTAATACAAACGGAAACAAGAAGAATTGCTTTCCTTAAGAAACATGCATTTTACTAATGGGAAGCAATATGTACATAAATAAGTAAACACAAAATATTGGAATGGATTTAAGTGAACAATAAGATATCCCTGTAGGAGGCAGAAGTAAAGCTGCCCCTAGAAGGGAGACAGAGATTCTAAAAGACAAGTAATTAAAAGAGAATATTCTTGGCATAGAACAAACATGGGCAAAGGCAAAGAGACAAAATATCATGGATGGAAAAATAGGAATTGACCAATTGGGCTGGAAAATAGAATAAGTGACATGACATAATATATGATTAACCTGGAAAAATATGTTGTACTCAGACTGTGAAGTGCTTTAAATGATATGGAGAATACCTCATATATTTGTTTAAATGCAATGGGCAACCACTGTAGCTTATTGAACAGAGGATGATGCTGTCAAATCAGAATTTTAAGAATATAAAACCCCAGTGCTTCACAGTCTTGGCCAACATCTAAAGTCTTGATACAAGAGTTAGTCATCCAGTTTTAACTCATCCTTCCCATCTGTAGTAGCTACAGGAAAAACTCGTGGATTCAGGGTATGAGTTTCACCAAATATAGTTAAAAGGAAATCTCAATTCTCATATGAAGACTCGAAGTAGCAACATGCAAATTGGGTTAGAACAACCTTGATTTTACTATACAGAAAATAAAAAAAAGATGAAAAGTTATGTACTTGAATAACCCATCAATTCACTATGAAATCTAATCAAACATGACCTTTCTATCTGCTTGAATTTTTGATATTCTAAATAGTCCATATTTCCCAATTATTCCCACACAAATCTTCCAAGATACACAGTATACCTTGTGGTTTGTTTTTGTTCAGTCATTTTTCAGTCATGTCTGATTCTTCATTGCCACATTTTGGGTTTTCTTGGCAAAGATATCAGAATGGTTTGCCATTTCCTTCCCCAGCTCATTTTAAGATGAAGAAATTGAGAAAAACAGAGTTAAGTGATTTGCCTAGGGTCAGATAGCTAGTTAGAGTCTGAGGCCAGATTTGTACTTAAGAAGATAGGTCTCCCTTGACTCCAGGCCTGACACTCTCTGCTCTGTGTTACTTAGCTTCTCTTGTGGTTTAGATACCACTGAATTTGAATACCATTTAAGAGCTGCTAAGTAAGCAATTTCTTCTAATCAAATCTGCACTGTCATAAAAACTCATTGGCCTTGCACTTTAAGCAGGACAGGGGAGAGGAACCATAGGAATAATCCTCTTCTATCTCCAAGAGATTTTTCTTCATCAGGAATGCCACGCTCTGTTTAAAAGATTCAGTTCCCAAACCCTCAAACTTAATAACACCCAAAATTTAGAATTCACAAAACCAGACGATTCTCCAATGTGCTTCTGGAAAGGAAATCACCTTTTTCTAGCTAGGCTAGATTCTGGAATTGTACTACCAAATAAAGGACATATCTCTCTTTTCAAGGATTATATAGTTTAGACAAACTCATTGTCCTGGGCTTGACTTTTCTCATTTCTAAAATGGGAGGGGTTGGGTTAAATGATCTCTAAAGCCTGATTCAATTATAAATCCTATCATCCTAACCAATTCCTTCTTTTGCTGCTTCAGATGAAGCCTGGAAGTATAGAAAGGATGATGGGTACATACCTGTCAGAACAGGTAGGTGATATTGATTTAGTTTGAAAGGATGCTTTAAGGCAAGTTGCAAAATATTTGCATTACTTCAGTAATAGGCAATAGGGCTATGTCATATTTCTCTGAGTCACAGTCCAAGAGGACAGAACACTTAATCTTTCCAAAAAAGTTTTAATGAAAGCTCGTAAACCTGTGGTCTGTCAGCAACCAAATTGAAAAACAACCATTAAACGTGTCAAGAGAGTGGTGCTTGTTAGACAGCAAACAACATAAATCTTTTTCTCCCCGAAAAGCCTGAGAGAGACTCCTCATTTCTGTGATAAAGCCTTTGAATATTTTACATATAATATGTGCTAGCACAAAGTAAATCTTTCTATTCATGGTAACTTGCTGTAAAGAAAGAATCAGGAAAAAAAGAAATTTGACTTGCTCTGCCCAATGTACATTCTCATGTGGTATCAAGGCAAATTTGCTGGCACTAATGCAAATATTTAACAGATGTGTGTGGAATAATGTGGCTTTCAGAAGCTTAATTCATTCACAAAAATCATGCAGGATAATATCTGTTACTTGCTGTTGAAATAGCAAACAGTGCAAAATCATTCAAGTAATTGAATATGTGAGCGTTTTTCCCCCTCAGTTGACAAATGTCTTTCTTTTCTACATGGGGAAATAAGTTCTCCTTCAAGATGTTTTTGGGAAAGGCAAGCACAACATCTTCTAAGACTAAATAGCTTGGTACACTGGAAAGAACTATTTCTGTAGTCAAAGGACCAAATCCCACCTCTGATGATGCCTTCTGATGCCTTCTACCTGTAATATCTTGGCCAATTCATATACTACAAGTTTTCTCACTTGTAATAACAAAGGAGTGACACTAGATAATTCAAGGATTCTTCTAGGTCTAGGTGTATGATTCAGTATCTAAAACCAAGAGCACAGTCTATAGGTTTTTATTTCATACTAGATCCTAGTGTGTTTGCTAGTGGTATATTACACAAAGATAAATGTTATATACATAGAATAATCATTCAAATCAAAGCTGGGGTACTATATTGTCCTATTGTATTGTTTTGTGATTTGTATTAACAATATTGTATTGTTTTCTGATTTGAGCCTTTTTTGGCCTAGTCATCAAAATATTAAATCATAGTTTCCTTCCTTTTTCTTTGAATTTTTATTCAAGTTCATCAAACACATATTTGTTCAGTTTGGAAGCAATTAGAAGAGGTAGGTAGATGTCAAAATTAGTAATGAAGTTTAAGGTGTGTGATATTTTTGAAGAAATTGCATTTTATTAAGCATAATGCTAAAGGAAAATAGGTCCAAACATGGGAAGGCAGAGCAATCAGAGATGACAACATGTAGTTACTATATCTGAATTAATGTTTATTCTAAAATTGTAGGCAAAGTATTAATGAATCCTTTAATAATTTAATGCCTATTGCATACAAAGTAGTGAATGGACTCCTTAGCTTGTTACAGGGAAAGGAAAACGATAATCTCTCACGCTGAAAATTTTAAAATTTTAATGAGAGGAGAAAGCAAAAAAAATATATTTTTAATGAGAAGTCCACAAAGATTGAAAATATACACTGGTGAGAAAAAAAAGTGTTGCATGAGCCTCTTTTATCTGCATATTTCCTTTCTAGTCCCCAGACATTTAAAAATCTTTCTCTCTAGCATTTTTGTATGTTTCTGGATATCTTCCAATAAATATTTCACAGTGCATGTTTCATAGTATTCAGGAAAAGAGGAGTTTTTGGTGATTGTGAAGTTTGTAGGCCATGGCAGCCTCTCCCTATGGAAAAGGATTTAAGCGAAATATAAGAAATATAAGAAAAATAAGCTTTTTGATAGGTCTGATAAGAATAGAGATGTGTTGCTAGATTAGCAATTTTTTTTTGTTATTCAATATGTTCTTTGCCTTCAGGAAAAGGACATATGTTTCTACGTGTATTACACAGAAGCTCTGTCAGATTAAGAACATTCATTTAGGTTGCTTTTTGTATCTTCAGTCTTTGCACAGAATAGTAGCTTGAAAAATATCTGTTGGATTGGTGAAATTATCACAAATAAGCACATAACACACATAAAGAGCCAAAGTATGTCTTTATACAGTGATTAGCCAGGTATGTATTATCATAACTGCTATTGTATAGTGGAAAGAACACTGGTCTTATAAAAAATGTAGATAGACTCATGGCTTTTAGAAGTGTGATCTTGGGCAATTCACTTAACTTTTCTGAGACTCTTCTATGTGGATAGCATTATATATACTATCCACAATTATTGTGGATCGTAGGTAATTTTTCTGCCTCAGGATGGAGGTTGTTATGAGAAATATATGTTATAAGCCACAAGGCACAACAGAAATGGCAATTAGTAGAGTTCATTTTAAATTACATTCAAAAATTATGGTAAAAAATAGCAAAAGGGCTATATCATCAGGTATAATCAGTCAGTTTTAGTTGAAATATTTTTCTCTGAAATCAGGCCATTCCCACAGTGCTAAAGATGATCATTATTAAAATTTTCTTTGTCAGTCTTTCAAAGGAGTAATATTTACTACATGTATGCCTGTGGACACGTCATTTCCCTTTTCTGGCTTCAATTTCTTAATACATAAAATATTGGGGTGAGAAGTGATTTCTAAGGCTTCTTCTAGCCCTAAATTCTAACTATGTATGCACATATGTATATATAGGCAAACACATACACAAATACATATATATATATATACACACACAAATATTATCTATAGCCTAAATATATCTTATTAATGATTAACATATTTCTGTTAATTATATGTACTCATCTGAAAAATGAAGTACTCAAATTATATCACTCTCCAACTCTTAAATAGGAAATGAAAAAATATAATGTACACTTTTCTTGATGAGTCTGAGTAATAAACATGAGCACATGCCATTGTAGATTGCTAAGATGATCAAAATTATTGAGATATATGAGTCTATCTTTCCCTACAGTAACTTTCCTTGTTTCACTGTGAATTTATAATGGAAGTTCTATAATCTTACGATAGCATTATCTCATATAATTCCTTGAGGTTAAAGTGTTGTTTCTTCTAGTCTATTGTAATACATATGAATTTCAGGGCTCGAGTTGTACTCTTTCTTATTTATTAAAGTATACGGGTTTTGTGAAAGCTACATACCTCAAATTCCTGTTGTACTGCACATGAAGAAAACTTGCCCTTTTACTTGTCAAAATTCTTCAAGAAATCAGTAAGGAGAATGCTTCTGTTCTGAATATTATTTGAAATTTCATAACGTAGTTGATGTATTTATGTCATCCCTCTCCCCAAGGAAAAATAAAACATTATTTCAGAAAACATGAATTGGATATTTGCTTATCTTACTTTGTAATTCTGATAACTGGTATAAGTAAAAAAAATCAACTTCAAAATAAAGGTAGATTTTTCATCAAATTCTATTTGAGAAGCTGAAGTAGATAAATTCTAAGGACTTGAAATAATCTTCCAAACCCAGTCACCACACAACTTAATATTCATGGACTTCAATATAAAGGTTAGCATATGGTGGAGCAATGAAAAATATTTTGGAAAGTATAATTCAGGATTAAGCAATGAAAGACATAAAAGACTTGTAGACTATGCACAAAACTCACCCTTATGAATATATAATTCTTTCTTCAAGAAGACAGTTGGAAGTTGTCAGACCTAAGGATCACTAAACATCATGAACAAAAACCAAATCAAAATGAAATTACCTAATGTTAGTAAGGTGGAAGTGATTGACCATTGATATGGGAGTCAAATTTAAAATCAGCTATTTGTGAAAACAATAAAACTTCAGTGAAGTACTATAGATAAGGACTGTAATTTAATAATACCTTAAAGGACCAAACAAAGGTTTACATTAATTAATATACATGGTCCCTTTTAGTGTCAAACCCATTAGAAATGCCTACTAGCGTATAACCATGATGGTCACTTGACATCTTAAACCTAAGCTTTCTTATTTTTAAAGTGAGAAGATTGTATTCTATTGTCTCCAAGTCCTTTTTAGCTCTAAGCCTTATGGTCCTGAAATGAAGTTCAAATTCAACACAAATTATAAGACATTGTATGAAAATTGCAACAGCATCTCACTGATTAATTCAAAAAAGCTCATACTGAGAAATGGAAAATAGTGGAAGTGTGTGTGTGTGTGTGTGTGTGTGTGTGTGTGCATATGAGTATAATTTCCTACAAAGTTTTGGCATTGGAAATTTATTGCTACAAAAAACCCCAAGAGCCCAGACACTGCCTCATTTGGAAAAATCCTTAATCTTTATTAGAGAGATATGGAAGAATAAAACAACAATGAAACAGTGTGTAAGCTCATTTGTAAAGTTTTTCAGGGTAAGATGGATAAGAATGTTTTCAGAGTAAGGTGGATATATAGTAATGGTATTCCCTCACTCCACAGCCAAAAATATCCATCTAAAAATGAGGGCAGGAAGTATGGCATGTGTTCCAAAGAAGTTAAATTGTCCTCAAAGTACTAACTGATGAAATTGTAAGAAGGCAAAACAGATGAAAAAATCAGACTTACCAATGTGTGCCTATTAATACATTTTCATTAATTCCAGTGGAACCTAATCTAAAGTACAGCATGAGGAATCAGACATAATTGTTAAGGCAAAAAATTCAGAAATAATATCTAGACCAGACCATATGCTTACACATACACAGAAAACCTGTATAGGATGTGGTAAAATGTTAAAAGCACTGAAGTTTCAGTTTTTAAGCTATCACAAAGAGTGGAAAACACCCAAAATGGTGGTGGAGAGATGAGTAATAAATAGTTGGTGATATTTATTAGCTGTATAAAGGTTATGTAGATAATATCATGTGACGATAGATTTAGATGTGGAAAGAATTCTAAGGTCAACTAGTTCAATTATTTTATTGAGGAAATGGAGGCCTACAAAGGGTGACATGCTCAAGGTCGTAGAGACATGGGTCAAATGGGTCATGGGTCAAATCTTACACACATTTCAATGAATCATACGGTATTAATCACTAATAGCTGATACCATTCCTTCTTATCACTTTAAAAATCTCCATGACAATGAGTGATTCATGTATTAACATTATACTTAATGAAATGATCAGAAATTAACAAGCAAATTTTGGAAAAAAAATAACTAAACTATCTTCATAGTTCAACAATGAACTTAAAGATACTCATTAAAAAATATCACTAATTGTTGTTTCTTGGACAAAAATTAAAAAATAAAAAAAAACAATGCTTTCCCCCAATTAATCAAAATATAGCAGAGATTACTTCCTTATGAGGTCCCCTATGCATATAAAATTATTTTATTATATTATTTCATAGATACATACTATTTTTTTTTATTTAAGTTACTTCATTGTGTTGTACATGATACTAATTCACAACTGTATCTCTCCATATCAGGTACTAGGTCATTTCCCTATTACTTCTCAGTGGACTTCTGATAACACATAAATTAATAGAAATACCTAATTTCTCTTATTAATAAAAAAGCCATGAGTTCTCGCCCACTTTACAAATGAACAGAGAACCTCTCCCCATCAATTTCTGTTTGTTTTTCTTTCAATATCAACTTGAAGGAAAATAAATGTTATTGATTATACAATAGCATAATGAATGATACTTAAGACATGTTAGAATATATAAAGAATATTGGCTGTAAAATAAAGCACAGACTCTCCTCTAACCATCAAAAATCCTTGATGACTCTTCAATCCAAAAAATTCACCTAAGAGTGACAAAGTATCTCAATTTTTTTTAGGATACTTTGTTTATAGCATATCTCCACAGGATTATTTGAACTCAAACATCTCAAAACAAATCATAACACACCCTTTCCTTGGCATTTAACTCAGTTTTTTCAGGAAGGAAATTCTATTAGTTTTTCTTTTCTATGCCTCACAATCTTATTCACCAAAATTGTTATCTATAAGTAGCTCTTAGTCAAAACTTAAAATTAACCACAATATTCCTTTCCTTCATTGTAGAGGCTATCAGATTCAACTCAATTGAAGGAACTCAGAGTTCTTGGGCTTACAAAACTTAGTCATCTGTTTCAGTGCAAGGAAAGGCTACACAATGAAATCATAGGTCTGGATAGCTCTCCATATATGTATATACCAGTTGTTTTTCCTCCAGAGTCTCATGATTCTGGACAGTTATTCTCTAGAAAAAAGGCAAAGGTTGAGAAATATTTCAAAGAACATAGCAGTCATCCAATAGAAAGTCATTGTTCTTGGGGATATTAGGAGCCAGAGGCTGAAAACAGCCCAATTTGGCATTTTTTAGCCAGGGGCAAAACTGAGGACAATAAAAATAGAACAACACTGGGAAAGCCTCTCAGATAACCAGACTTCTCAGAGCTTCAATGATTTGCCACAAAGCTGCACCTAGATTTCTGTCTCACACTTGACAAACACAGAGTTCTACTAACATTGTATATGGATTTATCCTAAACATCAGTCCAAACACTCATGCTCTCTGATTTTATCTGCTACCTACATGCAGATTAAGAATGGATGAGGAGACAATGTAATTATTAAAGTCATTAGAAAAAGCTGCTGTTACCTAGACTTCAAGATCAACCACATACTTCCCTCACTGATAATACGTTGCATGAAAATACACTGAGGTGAGTATTATTTTGTAATTTTTTTTTTTTACATCCATCAGTCTCTTGGTATATCTATTGGCATGGCAAGGTGTTCTATGTATAAGTAATTCTGTGAAATATTGGTCCCATAATATATTTGTTTCCATGTTTTTAAAGGTTTTATTGCCATTTCATGTTAATTTGTTTTTGAAATGTATTCTCAGTGTAGTTGTCAGGGGTGAGGCTGACTGGCCATTATCAGCCAGATTTGCCTTTCCGTTAATTAAAACATCCTTACATGTGAATGTATCCATTTCTTTGTGAATATGTTAGAACCTTTATAACATAAAATCCTTAAAGTGTAGGAAACTCTTATAAAATAATGTGCCAGATTTTAATTTGAAATACCATTTGCTATATTTCCCCAGTATTTTTTACACTTGACTTTTATTTTCTTCCTGAGTAAGAAGATCCCAAAGAGGGACCTCTCATTCAGATTAGCACCTACTCCACAATTTAGAATTTTTAAAAGTTGTAAGAGGTAGTGAGAAGTTAATTGATTTGTCCAGGGTCACATAGCTTATGAGACACAAACTCTGCTGGAACTCATATTTTTGTAACGCTACTCAAAACACTATTCTCCTCTTCTTCTCTTCCCTGGTACATGTGTGTAGTTTACTTATTTAATTTTCATCATTTTCAAGTGTTGGTAGGAGAAATTTAAAATAGCTTATTATATAGGACAATATTATTTCCTTTTCTTTAAAAAAATAACCTTAATAACAACTCCCCCATATCTCTTACTGCAGCATGATACAATAAATCTCCAGCGTGTTTCTATTGACAAAAAATCTCTCTTAGTAGACTACTGAGATGTCCTTCTAACCACTCTCCGTTCCTCATGTCTCTCTTCTATCTAATCAATCTTCCACACAGTCACCAAAATAATTTTCTAAAATACATGTCATTACTCTAGTAGTTAAACACCATTGGTTTTTGTTTTAATATAAACCTTTGTATTTGACATTTAAAGCTCTTGACAAGTGAGAACTAATCTATCTTTCCAGACTTATAATATTTCTAAATTTCCCCACTTCATACATTCTGTAGTTCAGCCAAATTTTTGGTGTTCTTCACCCATAATCCTCCGTATCCTGTATTTATGCCTTTATACTGACTGTCACAACTGGCATACATGGCCACTGTATCTTTGAATTCCCAATTTCCTTCAAAATTCTTTTTACATAAAAGTTTTTTGGATTCTTCTTGTTAAGCTGCTAACTGCACCCCTCCCCCATACACACATACTAATATTGCTCTTATTTGTTTTGTTTTCTTTTGGGATTTCTTTGTGTAAATCTGTACCCACATACACACATAATATATCTCCAAACATGGTGAAAACTTCTAAAGGGTGAGATTGTTTCATTTTTATTGTGTTTCTAGTAACTAGTATGGTACCTAGAAAGAGCAGGTATTTAATAAGTGCTATCTAATTGATTGAATGAATTAATCTTTCAAAGCTGATGGCAATATTATCAATAGAACATTGAGATGGAAAGTTTAAATAATGCCATACTAGAATGAATACAAAGAGGATAATCATATACTCACACATATCTTCTAAAATTTTCATTGTTTGTAGTCATATTTCAATTATCATTAGATAGTGCAACAAAGAAAAAAAGCTAAATTCAACCATCAGAAAATTATTTGATCCTAGAATGTATTCCAAATATCAACCTCTTGTGGAAAATTATGTTTACTCTGAATTGGGGTATATTTCATCAGTGCATTATGTGAAAGCAATTATTATTTTCAGTGCAATCTGAGTGATGCCATATTCACTATTAATTTCATAGGGCAATTTTGATAAGATTGATTTACAAAATTACATTTATTTAGGCAATATAAAAGTAAGGTGGCCATACTTTATATATTTCAACAGATTTTTTAATCATTTTATTACTCACAGTTCCCATGCAAAAATGAGGAAGTTCGTGCAACCAAATAATATATGGGAAAGAAACAGAAATGAATTTTCTAAATTCTCCATGGTATTAATTGTACTCAAGATAGTGGTCTTGTCAAAGATCACCCCATGAGCTATAATTTGGTCAACTACTTCAAAATATTGACAAATGAAGTCCGTGACTATAACTGATCAGAGTGAGTAGGACAAAAGAACCACTGAAAATAGTTACCAACCAATAGTTACCAACAAGAAAATTTGTGGGAATGGAAGGAATAAGATAGTATACCTTCAAGTCAATCCATTCCCCCAAGCACTGACATCTGAAGAATGTTCTTAGGACAACAGGGAAACACAGCATCTCAGAGATAGAAGGAGACCTCAGAGATCATTCTAGTCTTTTTTTTTTTTAATCTGAGAAAGAATCTCTTCTATAATCTTCTCAACAAGTTACAATCAAACTTCTGCATGAAGATCAATAACAAAGAGAAGCCTGCTACTTCCTAGCACATAACATTGTACTTCTTGATATCTGTTGGAAAATTGTTGTCCACCCTTCACTTTCCCCTTATACACGCATATTAAGAAATGTCATGCAGTCTTTCCAGGCTAGGTAAAATAAATTAAATTCTTCCATAAAATAGGCCTTCAAATACTTGTAGGTGTCTCATATCCTCTATAAAATACTACTTAACTCCTGTTGGAGTGGTGAAAGACTCAAGCTGCAAAATTTAAATATATGTGTGGAATGAGAGAAGGTTCTGGAAAGAGGGTGGAGTTGGTCAGAAAACTTTTGGATCTCCTAATTTCCTCCACAAAACAGACAGGACATGGTCTGAAAGCATCAGAAATAAACATGGGGTAAAGCAGTTGTCCTCCTAAGACAATTCGAAAAGACTCCAGGAAAGACCCAAAGACAAGTACTAGGGGCAACTGGGTTGAGAGGCAGCCTCAGGCTTAGAAACTTTCATTTTGTGAAGGACCTTCCACTGTTGAGGGACACCAGGCACAGCTGTGCTTAACAGATGCATCCTGGGCTGTGGCTGTGAGGAGGAGTTAGTTACCACACACTTATTGAGTGCAGTAGTGAAGATACTCATGACCATGGGCACTTGCAGGAGAGCAGCGTCCCTACTTTCAGTTCCAGGGCAGAGAGGACAGCTGCAGCTGCAGGCACTGGAAGGATAATAGGGAACAAGATCATTTGTGGTATTGTGTGTCTGGGGACCTAGCTGTGGCTTAGAAGTGGAAAGGAGAGCCTAAGTCTGGACCTTGAGACAGACCTCAGAAAATAACAGTAAGAAGGACCTGAGTCTTGGGGCATCATTCCCCATACCTCTGGACTACAACTTGATTACAGAAAAAGCTGCTAAAAACAAAATAGATAGATAGATAGATAGATAGATAGATAGATAGATAGATAGATAGAGAGATAGATAGATAGATAGATAGATAGATAGATAGATAGATAGATAGATAGATAGATAGATAAGAGTAAGCAGAGGAGAAAAACCCCAACCATAGATAGTTACTATGGGGATAGAGAAGATCTGGGTTCAAAATCAGAGGAAGATAGTGGATCTAAAAAAAGCTACTCCTTTTTTTCAAAATGAGAAATATTAAATGGCCCTAAGCACAGAAAGAGTTCTTGGAAGAACTTAAGGACTTTAAAAATCAAATAAGAGAGATCAAGGAAAACTTAGGAAAAAAAATAAGAGCAATGCAAGAAAATCAAGAAAAATATGAAAAAGTCAATCAACTGCAAATAGAGAAACAAAAATTTAAAGAAGAAAATAATTCTTTAAGTATTAGAATTGTGCAAGGGGAAGTTATTGATGTTCTAAGACACCAAGAAATAATAAGACAAAATCAAAAGAATGAGACAATAAAAGAGAAAACAAAATATCTAAGAAAAAAGCTACTGATATGGAGAAGAGATCAAGCAGAAATAATATAACAATAATTGGACTACTTCAAAATTATGACAAAAAAGAATCTTGATACAATATTATAAGAAATTATCAAAGAAAATTATGATGAAATTCTAGAAAAAGAAGGCAAAGCAGAAATAGAAAAAAAAATCCACCTATCACCACTTGAAAGATATCCTGGGAGAAAACTAGCAGGAATATCATAGCTAAGTTTCAAAATTCCCAGGTTAAGGAGAAAATATTGGAAGCAACGAGAAAAAAAAAATTAAAATCATAGAGCTACAATAAGGACTACACAAGGCCTAGCAGCTACTACATTGGAAGACTGCAGGTCTTGGAATACTATATTCTGCAGAGCAAAAGAGCTGGGGTTGAGACCAAGGGTAATTTATCAAGCAATGTCAAGTATAATCTCGAATGAAAGAAAGAAGTTCATTTAATGAACTCAGACTTTCAGGGTTTTTTTTTTTTTGACAAAAATTCCTGAATTTAAGGAAAAATTTGACATATAACATCCAGGAAAAATATAAGATAAATGCTAAAGACAAATTATAAGGGACTCAATAAGGTCAAATTGTTTATTTTATATGTATCAAAATTTTAGCAATAATCATTATTGTCATCATTATTTGGGTAGGCATGGGCTGAGCTGAGTATGATTCTTAAGAAAACTGTGTAAGGAAAGATAAAAGAGAGTAATTATCTCATACAAATGAGGCATAGAAATTTTGATACAGAAGAAGATAAGGAGAGGAGGGTGGGTAGTGGTGGTACTTTACTGCTGCTGGGAATGGGTTAGAGAGGGTATAAAAGTCTTCTAAATTCAGAAAGGAATAAGAGGGTAAGGGAATAAGGTGGGGGGAGAAGATAAAGGAGAGACTTTTAAAGGGGTGGGAAGGTTAAGGAATAGGAGAGCAATGTGATGGGTAGAAGTAAAACAGAGGAGAGAGGAGAGATAGGGCAAATAGGGTGGGAAGGATAGTGGGGGAAAATAGGAAGGAGGAAACTACACAAGAAATTGTAGCTTAGAACGTGAATGGGAAAAATTTACCCATAAAATGCAAATGGATAGCAGATTAAAAATTTGAATTCAACAATATGTTGCTTTCAGGAAACATTCTACACATGAGAGATACACACAAATATAAAAACAAAGGGCAGAAGTAGTCTTTATTATGTTAAAAAAAAGTGTGGATAGTAATCATTATCTCAGAGAAAGTTAAAGTTAAAAATAGATTCAATCAAAAGAGAAAAACAGAAAAACTACACTGTCAGCAGTATTTATTGAATATAGTTTTGGACCATTTAAAATGCCTAGATAGTAAAAATACTTGACCTGACAAAGCAGATGCAGGAACTATATGAAAATAAGCATAAGACACTTTTTTATTCAAATAAACTCAGATCAAAATCATTGAAGCAATATTTAGTGTTCATGGATAGGTAAAGCCAACATAATATTTAAAATGACAATTTTGCCTAACTAATCTATTTATTCAATGTCATCCCAATTAAATTACTAAAAAAAAAATTGCTGAGTTAGAAAAATAATAGCACAGTTCATTTGGAAGAGCAAAAGCTCAGAAACTTCAGAGAAATCAGGAAAAAAGATGTAAAGGATGTAGATTTAGCAGTATCAGACCTTAAACTATATTATAAGGGAGAGCATTGTTGATGTGTAAAAAAGATAATTTTGATTATTTTAAATTAAAATTTTCTTGCTTAAAGAAAACCTATGTAGTCAAGAAGAAAAGAAATCCAGAAAACTGAGAGAAAAAAAAAATTCATAGACAACCTATCAGATAGGATGTGATTGGGTTGGAATAGTGTTGTTTAGGAAATGATGAGCAGTTGATTTAGAAAAACATGTAAAGGCTTGGACCCATGAAGGAAGATGCTATCCACCCTTGGGGAAACCAATGACAGGTGGTAATAAGCACAGGGAAATCTTACATATATGTGTATGAATGTATATGTGTATGCTTATAGATATCTAGGTATATGTATGTGTGTATATATGTATGCATGTGTAATACACACACACAAATCTATCCTTAATTATAGACTTTCTATGGTGGCAGGGGGAGGGAGGGGAAAACGAAGTGAAAAGTGCATAGTAGAGAACAAAAACAAACCAATAAAGAAGGAAAGAAAAGCTGAGTAGCTTTGAAAATAATATGTAGTATTTATTATATAAGATTTATTTAAATGGAAATTTATTGTTTTATATTGAATCATCTCCTATGGTCTGCTGTGTACAGGGCAATGTCTTTTTTCCATTTTGTTTATAAGTTTAAATAGAAAAAAATATATTTAAAAAATTAAAAATATGAAATTTGTATAGGCACACGCACACATAAACACACATACATACATATATTCCTTAGATGTGTGAATACACATATGTCTATATTTATTTAGACCTATATGCATACATATATAATATACATAGTAATAGTGTTGTAACAATGTTGCTAGCAGCTACTGTGGCTATGTAAGACCAACAACAAGAGTACACAGAAGGGCTGCTAACAAAGTTTTTTTGATCTACTTTACTAAGGAAAACAACTCTAAGATGTTAACAATCTTACTTTCATTAAACATACATATATCATTCACTTAGTTCAGGGTGAAAAGCCAGCACTCTAAACTTCAGAGCAAATACAAACAGAAATTACAGAGACAATATAAACAGACCAAATCACAATACATAGTTACCAGAGAAGCACCAATATCTGGGTTTTTTTCAAAGCTGGTGGCTCCAGCAGCTACCCAGAGTCTCCACATCAACACTCTTCCAGTGAGTGAGAACCCCAAACAAAATGCTTACCTCTGAGTTTATATACCCTTCTTAGGGCCCTAAGACTCCACACCTAATCAGCAAAAGGGTGTGGGCATGAAGCTTCATACCTAGTAAGGCTTAATCAAAGGCACTTACTTTAGCATTCTAAAAGAGAAAACAGTAAAAACAAAAAAAAAGTCTCACTTTAATTAATATTACATGTTCCTATAGGTATATATATTTTTACATATGCATACCATGGATACATATATGTCATGAATGCATGTATATAGATGCATATATATGTAAATTATACACATATATGTATACATTTGTGACAATGTACACATATGTTTATGTATATGCATGGACGTGAATATTCATGTGTATAATCCATAGTATGTACATATATGACACATAATATATAATCTATGCATCATACACATGCATGTATGTATTCCATACACATATGTATACATATTTTTATGTTTATATATTTCATTTCCCTCCTCATTTTATACTATGCATCTCTTACTCTCTCAAAAGGTAAATAGCATATTTCATCATTATTCTGCTAGATGATTATTACACCAATCAAAGTTCCTCGTCTTTCAAAATTATTTGACTTTAAAGTATTGATGTCTCTATAATAAGTTGTTTTCCTGATCCTGCTCACTTCACTATCCATCAATGTGTACATGTCTTTCCAGGTTTCTGTGTTGTTAAGCAAAATTGTCTCATTAGCATGGCTTTTGTTTCTTTTGAGTGGAAGTACTTTCAGCTGTTAAGTGCTAAGCCCCAGGCCCAGGGCCCTGTCAGGTGTGAAACTTGTGTGGGTGTGGATTAGTGACTTAGGAGGGGCCAGCTCGGGAACCAATGGTCTCTGGTCATTGAGGCGGGGCTTGAGAATGCCAGAAGCTCGGCTGTGAGGAGGGGTGAGCCGGGAGACAACTTCAGTGGAGGCGGAAGCTGTGGAAGCAGGAAGCTGCAGAAGCAGGAAGCTGAGGAAGCAGGGGTTACCTGAGTGCGAGCAGGAAAGTGAGGCCAGTGACAATGATTTGGCTAAATACTATCTTGTTTTTCTGTGGCCTCCTGGTTGCTCTTGTGAGATGGGCTTTCTGGGCCTGGAGTCTTTTTGTCAAGATGTTGGAATGGGGAGGCTGGTTCAAGGTTCTGCTGCGGTGGGGCCTAAATAAATTTCTTGTTGTTTTCTCCTTAGAGAATCTCTCATACCTTGCGATTTCGGACCAT
>CM053626.1:102827948-102865568 GCA_028646595.1 Phalanger gymnotis | reverse complement strand
TTTGGCTAAATACTATCTTGTTTTTCTGTGGCCTCCTGGTTGCTCTTGTGAGATGGGCTTTCTGGGCCTGGAGTCTTTTTGTCAAGATGTTGGAATGGGGAGGCTGGTTCAAGGTTCTGCTGCGGTGGGGCCTAAATAAATTTCTTGTTGTTTTCTCCTTAGAGAATCTCTCATACCTTGCGATTTCGGACCATTCAAATATATACATGATTATATTTGAGGTCATAAATTCGGCCTTCTTACTACAGTTTCCCATTTCTTACAGCACAATAGTATTCCAGCACATTTATATACTGTACATTATTTAGCCATTCTACAAACAATGGATACCACCTCAGTTGTCAATTCTTTACCAACACAAAAGGAGTTATAAATATATTTGTATGAGCACAGAGCTTTTTAGTTTATTAGTTTTAGAACTGATCGCTCCTATAATCTACCTTCCCTCTAATTACCCCTTTTTCTATTTCCCCTTTCCCATCTATTTTCTAGTTGAGTAAAATTTATTTTTCTTCCAAATTATGATTGTTTACTTTTCCTTCCTTTGACCACATCAGTTGACCTTCCTTCTTATATGTACAGACTTTTATTTATATATCGTGTTTACATGAGACGATTTTACCTAAACTTCTCCCTTTCCTTCCCCAGCATATTTCCCTTCCTCTCACTTACTCATTCTTCAAGATCAAAAAGATACAACATACTCTTCTGGCGTTTCTTTCTGATTAGACTCCTTTTATGACCCCTGAAGATAATAAGGTTCAGAGGTCACACACCTTATTGTGTATATATATACACATAGATAATGCAGGGATTTGTTTTGCTTGACTACACATATTTGTAACAGGAGTTTTGCTTTGAAGAGAAGGCAAATAATTGCCAATTAAAAAAAATTAAAATGCTCAAAAATGTAAAGATTTATTGGCAGGAGGAAAAATATGAAGTGATGCTCATGAAAAATTGACGGCTTTTTTTTAAAAGACAAGGTGTTTAAATAGCTAATTTGTCCTCAAAGATGCTACATGTTTGTAATCTGTCCTCTTGGATGTTGATTCTTGCCATACTTGGCTCTGAGTAGTCACCAAGAGCTTGTGTTTTCTTCATTTCCCATCACAAATCCATCATCTATTTTGCAACGAGTAGTTAAGTGCCATAAGAAAATGATTTGCCAGGAAAATCTTTTTCAGTTAAGGGTCCTGCTCCATGAGTGTAAACAATATGCAAAAGTTTTCTAACATGAAGATAATGCAGTTCTGTGTCAAATAACTATTGAAATGCCAGACAAAGGGTTTTTGCTTTTGAGTTTCTCACTGATGCTATTTTATCTCCTAACCTCTGATATTAGAAAGTTTTTTTAGAGTTCAGGTACACTACTTTCTCTTCTCTGTCTACCAGTAGGACACTAACCATATTTCCCCACGTATAAGATGCACCCTTTTTCAAAAAATTTGGGGTCTAAAAACTGGGTGCGTCTTATGTAGTGGTTGTAGATTTTTTTTACTTGCGTTTCCCACTTTTTTGCACTTGTTTTTGCCCTCATTGTTGTAGATTTTTTACTTGCATTGCCTGCTTTTTTGTGCTTGTTGTCTTTGTGCTCATCATTTTGCATCTGTTACCAGTATATTAGGTTACCTTTTGCCACGTTCTATACAGAAATGGCTCAGAAAAGATTTTTGTACAGTGCTGAATTCAAGTTAAAAGTGATCCAGTTTGCAAAAGTGAATGTAAATCATGCCACTGAACGTAAGTTTGGTCCTCCTCCAACTGAGAAAACAATGTAAGACTGGCTACAGGAAGAAGAAACCCTACTGAAAACATCAAGGCAGAGGAAGGCCATGAGAGGCAAGTCAGCAAAATGGCCTGATTTAGAGAGGGAATCGAAGATATGGATTGAAGAGCAAAGGGCAATTGGAATTCCTGTGTCCACAAAGATGGTTCCACATGTGGCAAGAAGAATTGCTGATGAAAAAGAAGTTACTGATTTCAAAGGAGGACACAATTGGTGCTTCAAGTTCATGAAACAGAATGGACTAAGCATACGTACACGCACCAGACTTGCCCAAAAGATGCATGAAAGTTATGAGCAGAAGGTCCTTGAATTTCATCATATTATTGTATGAGTTTTATGATGAATAAAACTTTAGTTCAATAACTTTATATAATACATTTTTTTTTCAAATTTTGGGCCCCAAAATCAAGGTGCGTCTTATACATGGGGAAATACGGTGTGTTGATTTTAAAGCCAGATGTTCTCTTTCCCTGGGAAACTGTATTTCTTGGGCACCTGGGCACTGTATTTCTTGCTTGTGAGTCAGTCCTGACCTTTAGTCTAGAATCTTGACAAATCATCCCAATTTCTTTCTAATTGTCTCATGTCCCAGGAATTCTCCCAATGGCACCTTGATTAGATTAGACAAATTACCCTAGTTATCCTTCAACCTAGGATAAGGGGATAGATAGGAGGAAAGGATATCTTTCCCAGAGGTGATATGGGGGAAGATATGCTTTTCTTTATCACATAATAAAAATAGGGTGATTAGTGAAGAAAGGCAGCCTACTACAACTTTCTGAAATGTGTGAGGTTCTGTGTAGGTATTAAGAATATCAGGAAGAGCTGATTTTAATGCAGTGTTTTACATTTTGTTTCATTAGATAACTACCTTCTGAGGTAAGCAGAGCAAGAATTTTATAGAAGAGAAAACTAAAGCCTAAAGATAGTACACTTCTCCCAGGGCCAAAAAATGAACACTAGTCTCATGACTAAATCCACTGGTTGTTATACTATACACCACATTGATATACTGAGTCCTTTTTATTTTGAAATAAGAGAAAATTACAGCAGTGTGTGTGTGTGTGTGTGTGTGTGTGTGTGTGTGTGTGTGTGTGTTAGATGACTGTCAATATTAAGAAAGGTTTGGGAGAAAATTTCAAAGACTAATATGGAAATGTGTGCCATATCAATATAAATTCAAGTGAAACTGTTTTGTTTTGACATTCATGTAAAACTGATAACATTACTTTTCAAAAGAGTCATAAGTAAGACAAAACAGGAAATTATACTTTCAAAGCAAAGTAGAATTACAGATAGTGATTTTTCAACTGAAATGACTCTTTTCAATGTTACTAAAATCCCAAGGCCTTTTCTCAGTCCTATTTCTACCTGATCTCTCAGCAGTTTTTGACTGATAGTGTCTCTCAGTTCCTTTTTACTCTCCTCTTTTGCAATTTTTATCATCCTCTGTCCATTAAGTGAGAGTATTCCCCAAATATTTAAACTGGTCCTTTATTCTTTTCTCTCACCACAATTTCCACTTTGTGATCTCATTAATTATGATGGATTCAATTAGCAAAGGACTCCCAATATCTATATCTATGTGGATATAAATATAGATATCCAATATATAGATCCAGGAAAAAAAATATATCACTTAAACTCTATTCTGTATATTCCTGTTGGTACTTAAAACTCACACTCTCAGTCTAGGGTTTATCAGTACTTAGTTTGTTCATATTCTATGGGATATTCAGTCTATTGGTCCAAACAGTGGTTTGTATCCAGGTAGAGCTAACTACAAACTTTCTTTTCCCAAATAACATGTCATTTTACAAAATTAGAGCTGAATCCACCATCATACATGCTTTTAGCAAAGAACAACAGTGAGAATGCACTCTGAGGTTATGCAACTAAAGATAGCACAAAAATGTTTAAGTGCATATGTGTATAGGAATGTTCCTGTTATTGAGAACTTTATCAGCAACTCTCTGTCTAAAACATAATTCCAATTTTAAAAGCCTAATATAAAGTACAATATTATCCTAAGTCTGGAGACTGAGTACTGTAAGAAGTGTGGCAACATTTGGGCAACTTGTATGTTTTCCAGAAGTTAAACATAATGCTCCTAGAGAGGTAACATGACAGAATAGATAGAGAGCCACCTAGAAGGCAGGAAGACCTGGGTTCAAATCCTGCCTCTGGTACACATTGGCTGTGTGACCCAGGGTATTTCACACCAAATCTTCATGCACTGGAAAATTCTCTATAATTATAACTTTCATAAACATTACAAACAGAAACATTGCTTTGGTAGAGGTAGTTTCCTCATCTGAAAGTTCCCTATCCCAATGGAAACAAAAGTCTTGCCCATATTTCTATTTCTAAGATAATTGTGATGAAAGTGGCCCAGAAACACACATGTCATTGTCACATATGTGTCACTGTCAAGCTCTTTGTTTAATAGGAACATAGCATCATCATTTAAGAGATGGAAGGTACATCAGAAGTGATCTATTCAAAATCCCTCATTTACAGATGAGATGAAGAAAATCAGAGAATTCAATAGACACGCAAAATAGATGAGAGGCTGAAATAGAAAAGAACAAATAGGAAAATAATAGGAGCTTTTGAGCAAAATTTGAAGAAAAATCCCCAGGAGAAGATAATAGTCAATATCCTACTTTTAGGCTGTAAAAGCATAAGGCTCTTCGACCATTAAGTATGACATAAAAAGGATTCAGAGGATTAAAGACTATCAAGGAAGATTAGGGAGTAGATCCTGAAAAAAAATTATACTTAGGGAAGGTAAGAAAAGGATAATTGTCAAGCTAAGACAAGTCAAGAGAGAAAATGTAAACAGAATGCTAAGGTCAATAAATGGGCAATGAGAGTGGTGGGTGAAATTGGTGAAAGAGACCAGATTTTTGCAATTTGTAGAATTTTTGATACAAAAGAAAGGAATTCAAATGAGTTTGTCAAGTTATTAAGTGATGGATGATTGTAATAAAAGTTCAAACCAGATGCTAAAATTTGAGGTATAAACATCCACAAGGATGTTTCAGGAAACAAGGTTGAAAATGTCAAACATTGTGGAGAATAGGGCAGAGTGGTTGATGTTTATATTTTTGTATTTTGAGACATCTTTCTGCAGGAGAAGAAACTGAAGTGATTCAATTCCTTAAATATTCCAGGTTGTCAGAGATACTGAAGGGTTTGTTATTGAAATAAATTTCTTCAAAAGGGAAAAAAAAACTAAACTAAACTAAAACAATGGGATCTGAGGAAGAGTAGGAGAGAATTGATCTTTTTTTCAGATTGCTTTTCAAGATTGTTTCTGGGCAGGGTGGGAGGGGGCAGGAAAAGAAAGAAAGGGGCAGCTGTGGATTTCAAGCTTAAATACAGATTTGATATTCTTCCAAAATAGGAGAGTGCTGGTTGTTCTGAGATGGAAGAAGTTGTTTGTTTTTCCAACAGTGGAATGATGGAGATATTTAATTAATCAAGAATCAACTCATAAAGTCATAGAGAAAGAAAGAGTTGTTTATTTGCTGCTCAAGGGTACTGAATTGGCTATTTCTCAACCTGACAATAATAATATAGATGTATGTTGTATTCCTGGAGCATGCATTCACAACACAAACAGAGAACATTTCAAAACTTTCTCAAATAGGTGACATCTCCCTACTTTTCTCGAGTGTGTCATATGGACACACTATGCATTACTATCAAACAATATAGTCTTCCTTTTGATATATTGTATTATATAATTCTAATTATTTAAAAAAATATCTTTGCTTCCCTCATCCTGTTT
The DNA here is from genome assembly GCA_028646595.1 of Phalanger gymnotis. Lineage (NCBI taxonomy): Eukaryota > Metazoa > Chordata > Mammalia > Diprotodontia > Phalangeridae > Phalanger > Phalanger gymnotis. The sequence continues at coordinate 102,859,983 of CM053626.1, read as the reverse complement.
TCTTCTACTCTTATTTCAGCTACCTCTATTTCCATCCTATTGTCTTCCTTCTTCACTACTGGCTCTTATCCCTGGTCATGCAGACCTGAAAAGCTCTGACTTGTTATACCAATCCCCCTCCCTTACCTCAGTACTCAAAAATCAAGGTTAAGGTGGTTTACTTGTGCTTTTGATCACAGTTCAAAGTGTAATATGAACTACTTCATGACAGAACAGAAGGTAAGAAGAAGGAGAGATACTCTAGTACGTTTTCTATTTACACCTCAAGTACTTTGAATAATTTATGTCAGGTTATTAATCTCTGTATCTTAAGTATAAAAATATTCTCATCTGAAACATAAATTGTTCCAATATGTGTAATTTCAGCTGAGCATGCACTCGGCTCCTGCTGTCCTATGCAGCAGGGAAATATTAAGTTGTTGGAGCCTTGTGAGTATGGAGTACTATAATAAAGTTTATTTGAAGAATAACTTTCAGTCCTTTGTGGCACTCCTTTATTCTTTCTCTTTTGCCAACCCACAATACACCATCATCAGAAGAACATCTCTGTCAGTCTGTATTTCTACCAGAGTGCCATTTTTTATTATCCCATTACAACTCAGGTTTTTACAAATTTGTGGAAAATATGCCTAAACCTTATGTAAGCATTTTATCACCTATACTAGAGATTTCAAACTTATGGCCAGGCAGGGCAATGTCTGCAACACTCCCAGAAGATTTCCAAATGCCCAGACTAAAATGTAATAGGAAATATTTGAGACAGCTAGAAGACACACCAGGTAGTATCCATTTGCAGTCAGGAAGACTCAGCTTCCTGAGTTCAAATCTGACTTCAGACGCTAACTCTGAGATTCTAGGTAAGTCACTTAACCTTGTTTGCCCAAGTTTCCTCATATACAAAATGCATGCATCTCTCCTTAGGAGGACAAGGAACCCCAGAGCTCAGAATTCAGCCCTGGGGCCAGATAAAAACTTTACAGCAAGGCTCTATGTGCTTTTTTGCTGCTTTCCCCTTGGATGGTTGCTTCAGATCCAGTGCGGGTGGGCAGAGTTGTCTATGGAGGGTGGAAGGAAGTGCCTCAGACACCCAAGGACCCCACCCTGTTGGCTTTGTTGCCCAGACACCCCTCAGTACTTGGAAGGGGGACTGGAGCAGTGTGGGGAGAACACATCCACAAGAGAACTTTATTGGAAATTTTTTGTTTGCTTTGGGACTTTGCTAATTAAAGCATACCAGTACCTGAGAGTGCCAGGAGGTAGCCTGCAATGGCAGTGTGGAGAGAAGGACATACCCCCAAGAAGGACTTTACTTGGTTCCTCGGTATTGACTGGGTATACTGTAATTTGCTGTGATCTAGGGGTGGATGGTGTTTGTATTTTCTGCCACCTCTTAAGGATGATATGTTGTGCTAGTGAAGACTCTGGCCTGGGACCTCCCTGATTGCACAAACAAGTATTTTGGGGAATGCTACTGAATGATATGTTTTGCTTAAGGATGTTGCTATGAATGTTACATTAAGTTTATTGAACTATTTGGGTTCTCAAAGTATAATGCCTCTATTTGTTCCAAGATCCATGACCATTTAGATTGTAAGGCCAAGGATCCTGGAGGGGTGGAAATGTAATGGCAAGCAGTTTGGGACTTTTTGCTGTTTTCGTTTTGGAGTGCTTCTCAGCACTAAGGCAATGAAGTGCCTTTGATTGAATCTTGCCTTTGTTTCAATCAAGAGTCTTTGATTGAATCAGGAGTCTTTGATGACCTGCTTAAGTCACAAGAAAACCTAGGTCACATTGTTGTGACACCTTCTGATGCCAAAGAAGTGTATATATACTCTGAGGTTAGCATTTTGCTTGGGGATCACTCGTTGGAAGAATGTCGGTGTGGAGATGCTGGGTTGCTGTTAAGGAGCCCCCTGGCTTTGAAGACTCAGATGTTGGCTCCTCTCTTTCTGATAATTATGTATGTGTTGCTATGGTCAGACAGAAGCCTGTCTGTTGATTTGTGTTATTTGCTCTGTTTATATAATTTATGCTTGTAATTTCTGTTTGTGTTTTCTCTGAAGTTCAGAGGGCTGATTTTTTCCACTGACCTAAGTGAATGATACATGTGTGTTTGATTAAAGTGAGATTATAAAACCCTTAAATTTGGTTTCCTTAGAAAAGCAGATCAAAGAACTCATACAAGCAGCTTGTATGCTGGTGTTATTGCCTTATACAGCCACAGTAGCTGTAAGTAACATTGTTGTTACAAGTAGATGAACAACTTAATTTATAATAGGACAGTGCAATATCATTCTGCCATATGAATTGACTAAGATAAATAAATGCATAAACTATATACATATATAAATGTGTACATGTTCAATATATGATATACAGATTTATGTATTTTTACATATATGTGTATGCATATGAAAATATATATAAATGGATACTGAGAAGGAAAAACAGAATCAAAACAAGGACATACACATTGATTATGCATTTTAAAAAATACTATTCCTTACAATTCCTTTTAAAAGATCAAAAGGGGAGATGGAAAAGCAAACAAGATGGTTTTGTTATTATTTTATTAAAGCACTATATATTTTTTCAAATTGAAAATATGTTAAAGTACATGGTTTTATGCATGATTAAAATGTATTTGCTTAATGAATGTCGTTTTCATTTGAATATTTTATTGATGGCTATCATTTTAAATATAATGAAAGCTGCAAAGAACTATCTACCAGTGGAAGAATTTAAACAAAATTTACCTTCAGAAGTAAAGCACATGATGCTTCCTTCTTTCCTCACTCCTTTAAAACCCAATGGCATCATCAATAAGCATTGTCCTCTGTTTCAGCAAGATATTCACTGCTCTTGACTATATGGCATGTCAATGTGACAGTCAGTGCTCCACAATGATGCTGCTTTCCAGAATCATGAATTTTCTGCTTTGATCATCTAAATCTATACTACTCTCCCAGACATGCTTCTCTGAAGGAGAAGAAAGGGAACTTTCTACACTTTCAATTTTAGCCATAACTATTTTAATCAAAGTGTTCTAGGAATTATGTACCAATGTAGGTAGCCCAGAATAGAGAGAGAGATTGCTTTGTTTCTGCCCCCAGGAACATGTAATAGGACCATGGGAGGTGTTTCTCATGTTCTGTGCTCTGCAGAAGAAAATATTTTTCACACACAATATGTGCATGTATGTATATATATATATATATCTATATATGTCTATATGTATGTGTGTGTGTGTATGTGTATGTGTGTGTGTGTGTGTGTGTGTACACACACACTAACATATATACAGGGATTAGTCTTATTATTCTTGTTATTTTTGAACCTGCTAAGCTTTAACTCTCTGCAAGGACACTAGTCAGGGTGACTACAACAACAGACCCTAGCAATGAGAAAAGCAAAAGGATGATAACATAATATAGGAAAAAAAAAAACAGAATTGATACAAGTGGTAAGATTCTTATAGCAGAAGTGGGAGAGTCTGTAAATGTGAGTGGAAGAGAGTAAGAAGCAGTTGAAAAGAAAGAAAAAAAAATAATAGCCTGAAGCTCAGATTTTATTTTCTAACAATGTCCAACAGTCTTTCTTTGGACACTATTTTTTTTTTAGATTTCTGCTGCTCACTGTGTTTAGAAATACCTGAAATCTGTGTTTATTTTCATCTGTTTTCAAGTCATATTTCAAAAGCCATTGCTCAGGGCAAAGGAGTTTGAATGTATTTGTACAGTGCTTTAAACTGCCATCTAAGGGGAAAAATGTAAAATATGCAATTTTCCTTTGTCACACTTTCTTGAAGCCTATTACTATAAATTCATTGGGGGAGGGTGTGAAGAAGTGGAGCAGAATTATTTCCTTATTAAAAGGTGATGGGAAATGCTTTCTTTCCTTTCCTTTCTTTTCTCCATTTACTTTTCTCTATTATTTAAAACACTGACTTAAATAAGAGCTTCATGGTGGGATTCTCTTCCAAAGGATTAAAAAGGAAGAGGTCATCCTAGCTTATAGCTGGGTGAAGGCAGGCTGGATCTGAGCCATTGCAAGATTAAAGAACTGTCTGAAGCTCTAAAGCCAGTTATGTTCCCTCAAATAGAAAAATCTAAGTAGGAGACCTAGCCATTCTCTATTCTTTGAGATTTTAGGGAGTTCCTGGGCAGTTCCTATATCTAGCATTTTTTTAAAAGACAGGGACAGGCTTAGATCCTCTCAATGTGCTTCTGGGTGCCAGAGGCCTGACATTTCTATTTCATTTCCATAAAACTGGGTAAATAATTGTGATTGAATAGTTCTATAATCCAATAAATGTCAACATGAAATCAGAGCTAAAATTAACAACATAGAGTCAGGAAGATTTGATTTCAGATCCTTTGAAATGAACTATGTGGTCATAGGCAAGTCACTTACAATGTTTATTTTAGGGGTTTTTTTTGATATATAAAAATGAGGCCAATAATACATGAAATACATGTTGCATAAAATAATGATGAATCATATAGCTATATAGTTTTATAATGTATATAATAAATGACATAAATGCTAGTTGTTTATTTGTCTTAATGGTGGCAAAAATTTATAATCTCATTGCATACAGCAACATTACATGCACACAGCTTTTTTAAAGATTGATCAAATTCAACTTGAATAATTAGAAGAAAGCCTATAGAGAAAAATTCTATGATGTCATGTTCAATCTACCAATTGACTTTAAGTAAATTGCTCTTCAACACCCAGAGGCCAGCTGTGAGTTTTAGCAGAAGAACAGATGTTCTAATCATTACTTCTTCATTTTAGGTAATTCAAATTACAAAGGTGCCAGGAAGAAGTAATGCATTATATATGTACATACACAGAATCATCAATCATCTAAAGAGCTGATTTGTGAGCTAAGTCAAAACTCTTATGAACTCAACAGTTATTTAAAGCTAAATTTTATAAACATTTTTTATTTTTCTTTCCACATAGTGCAATCTAACATGAATCTTATGATCATTCATCTTTTTAAAGTTTCAAAAATGTGCTATCTTAGTACTTGCTGGATCTTTTCCTATATGGATTGAAACAGAATGAAAATTAAAATGTTAAATGAGAGTAATATTTAAAAATATAAGACAATTTGAATTTTGAATTCAACATGACAAATGATTTAAACAATAAAAAAATTGAGAAGCTAGTTAAAATGATGAATAGACAGTCTCAATGTCAAGAAGACATTGTTTCAAATCCTTCTGACATATATTGGGTATGTGACTGTGGGCAAGTCATTTAATGCCTTAGTGCCCCAGGCAACTAAGATGATCAAAATTGCAGGATAGTTGTAGTTCTGTATTGGAGGAAGGATTTTCTTCACTAAGAGTTACAAATATCAAGGAAATTAGGGATTCTTTCCAAAGACAATTATAACCTAAAGACAGTGCATCCAAAATTATAACAAACATGTCAAAATTGTTGTTATGTTTGTACATTTTTTTATTACCAGGCTGTGATTTACCAAGATTTTAACCTCTCCTTCTGTAACCAGCCTTCCACCCCTCCCCTGAATCACATGTTTCTGTGTTGGTTTGAAAGTGACAAAATCTTTTATGTGGCTCTATGTTCTCAGCTGTGGTGAAGGAGGAAATAAGGCCAAATACAAGTCTGATTCACCGGCAGCCAATCAAGAAGATTGCAAGATAAAAAATAAAATGCTGCTAAATCTACTCCCCTCAGAAGGTGTAAGAACTGAAAGAAAAGTGAAAGAAATGGTGAGACCATTTTGCACATTTTCAAATTAGTTGTTGCTACTTTATAACTTTTCAAAGATATGTCGCATTATTTAGATTGAATAAATATAGATAAATGGCCAGATTGTTATAAGTGTTGGAAATATGATTAGGATAATGCCTACATACAATCATATCTGGGCTTTAAAAGAAAATTGTTCACAACCCTGTGATTGTGAAACCATGTTTCAACAAAAGATTCTACAACACAATGGAACACATGGTCAGATATGACAATTTAAGCTAGAAACCCACCACTGCCACTACCATCAAGTGAGTAATTCTCTCTGGTCCATTATTCTCAAGATTTCTTCATGTTCTTTTCTCCTTATTTTATGTAGAATATAAAAGACTAGTTGTCACCCTCTCTATATTTATCTGTATGCATGTATGTATATGTGTATACATCTCTCTCACCTTATCTCTCTCTCTCTCTCCACACACACACAACACGCACACAACACAGTGCATATATTAGAAGGAAGAATGTGAACCAAAGGTTTAGGTAGAAGGTGGGTGATGAATCATTATGGCTCTATCAGAATTATTTGGTTCCTTACTCTCTTCCCTCCATGTTCATATGAGAACAAATAGATCTTGGAGATTTGGGGTGGGGGAGGTAAACAAAACAAAACAAAAACTACTAGGATTAAGATTCAGACAGAGCTTGGCAGTTTGATGAAAGGCAGCCTCTAAGAAGGAAGATAAGCTTGACCAACATAAATTGGTGAAAATTACAGGAGTAATTTGAACCTCAAGTCAGTTAGGAGATTGAGAAAAGAGCATAAGTCTTAATTTGCAAGAGGAGTAAGGTTTAAGGACAGATCAAATATCTGTTGATTTTGCTTAAGTGACCTAGTCTCTTTTCTTTTGAAAAGAACTTGGCCCAGAGAATTAAGATTATCCTGAGGTGAAAATCTACTGACAAAACTCTGGGTATGGACAGATCCCAGTCTTTTTGTAGAGAAAAGGAAGGTTAGGGTTTGGTTGATATTTTTGCTTATGGTTTGTCCCTTGTTCAGACAGTGGATGTGCAAGGGCCTACCATTCACACTCTCACTGAAACACTTAACCTCCTAAAAACCTTAAAAAGAGGTGTGTGTGTGTGTGTGTGTGTGTGTGTGTGTGTGTGTGTGTGTGAGAGAGAGAGAGAGAGAGAGAGAGAGAGAGAGAGAGAGATGGAGAGAGACAGAGACAGAGACAGAGACAGAGGCAGAGACAAAGATACACACACAGAAACAGAGACAGAGATGGAGACGCAGAGCTATTATAGTGGAACACTACCAGCTAATATTGATTACTATACTAGTGAGAAGAAATTAAGAATCCTATGAAACCAGACAGAACATTGTAATAATACCACTAGAATATATGTGCCACTATTCAGCATCACAGACATGAGATGTTCATAGCCACTGCTGTTCCTGAAATATTTAACTTTCCACATGAAGTCCCTAGGTATATCCATTCATGGTAGAATGTCTATTAGCTTTATATTGGAAAAAAAAGTATGTTGTTGCTTTTCTTATTATGCTGTCATTAAATGAATGCTTTGACAATCCTCTGATTGTCTTATATAAACCACATCTATGTGTACTTATGAGATGTAGTTTATAATTAACCTCAGATGCAGAAAGACCTTAATACTGGGACTATTTTTTCCAGGTGCTGTGTTGCAAGGTGGTATCTCTGGGTGCTGCATGTAATTCTTTAATCTTTCATATATATATATATTTAAAATTGTGTACCAAGTGACCAGTTTAAGAGAATATCTTATCAGGAAGAGTACACTGGACCTTCAGTTAAAAACAACTAAATTCAAATGCTGAATCAGACACTTACCAAGTGGGAGACCATGAAGAGGTCACTGGATTCTTAGAAGCAGCAAAACATTAGTTCATAGAGAGCTAACCTCAAAAGCAAGAAGATATTCATTCGAGTTCTGCCTCTGGCTGTACTGACCGTGTGGCCCTAGATAAATCAGTTAATTTTTTAGTACTCTAAGCTAGTTGTCAAACATGAAACCAAGGGCACATCACAGGCTATAAACAAACCAAATTAAAATGTAACTATCAAATATTTAACAAAATAAATAAAAATAAAATAGAATGTAGCTAATTATAATATATGGCTTTCTAAATCAATATGCAGTCAGCAGGGATCCATATGTATGTGAAATTTACTGGCCACCTTTCCATGTGAGTTTGACAGCTATTGTCTAAACAACTAGAAATTGTAGGGAAGGTTCTAAACTATATTAGTACAAGAAATTTCCTCATATAGAAATTCCCTGTGCCCATCAAATCACAAGTCCAATCTCTATCTTTATTAAGTAAGAATTATCCTGCTATTGCATACCTTTTGCATACATGCTTTCCTTTTTATTGCCACTACTACTATCTTGATAAAGACTCTAATAACTCTGGATTAACCTTAAATGGGTCATATTGTTTCTTCTCTTACTTTTCTCTAGTTCTTAAGGGCATACTTTCCTCAAATATTATATCTGATTATGTCATTTCAACCAATTCCAAAATATTTAGTGTCCATCTATTGTCTTTCTAATTAAATTTAAACTCTTTTGTCTTTTATTCAAGGCCCTCCACAATCTGGAGCCAACAAGTCTTCCAATTCTTTTCTCAAACAACTCTGACTATTCTTTGTCCCCTGAAGCACAGTAGTACCAGTGTGCCTATGCTTTATTGCTCTAGCTTTCCTATGCTTGGAATATTTTCTCTTCATCTATTGAATTCCAACTCATCCTTTAAAAACACAATTGCAAGGGTACTTCTGCCAAGAGGAAATCCTTGATTTGCCTATTACCTCTTCCTTTTTCATATTAAATGAGTCCTAGTAGTTGTACCAGCACTAACACTAATGGAAAGCGACACTTTGTGGAGATTACCAGCATGCATTTAAACAATTTATGTTGCAACCGTATCTAGTGCCTACAATAAATCAGTTGCTTTCTGTTTCTGGAGAAAATATCATTGCAAAACATGTTTGCCCACTTTCAATAAGAGTTTATCATTGATAGTATTGTGATAGATGTGCAAACAATTACTTATCCATTTTGGGATGATTCCAAAGGAAAGACCTTCAAATCAAAATTATTGTCACCAATGGGATTTTCTAATACTGCTTTCGAGATTTTGCTTTCTAATGAGGAATAAGAAATCTATTTTTTTTATTTCAATTTTTTCTAAAAGGCATTATAGCAAATGTAGATAGGTAGACTAGGAATCATTAACTTGAAGAAACTAAGGAAAATCTTGCTGCTTTTAGCTGCTGTTTCAGTTGAAGTTTTCTGCTATTATGTTAATGTAATTTCGATCATCTATATACAGTTAAGATTGTGCATTTCTCTGAATACTGGGAAACATTCTCTTCAGACTTGCTAAGCCTCTGTTTTACCATTTGAATGAATCAGTTAATTGTGTCAATATTTCTATAGCCATATTAATCTATCCAACTTCAATGGTCTGTCCTTGTGTCTATATCAATCAATATCTATACCTTTATCTATCTAGAGAATCTTTAATCTCCTCATGCTGCGCCTCTCATCATATTATTCTATTTCCCCAAGGTTACAAATGTTCTTGTTATGTTCAAATGATTGAGAAATTCTTACTCTTCAGGCCAATTTTGGAGTGTGCTGTAGACCTCTCCCATATAGCTCCATGTAATCAATGAAAGAAGTATTCCTCGGCTTTGCAGTTAGAAGAGTACTGGTGAGTTATTTCTGCAATACTAGGATATTTTATGTAGCACCATTTTTTTCTGATATCATAGGATCAAAAGAGCATATCCATGGGAAGAATTCAAGAAATCATTTTTTGTTCTAATAAAACAGGCATTCAAGTCAGAAAAGATAAATTAAAAAAAAAAGAAATTCCTTTTTCACCTTGGGTCCTTTTAGCCTTCATTGAGGTCAGAGATTGGGGATACTCAATCTATATAGCATTTACTTCAAAAACAAAGTTAAAATATTCATATCACATTTAAGAAAACACAAAGAATTGGGGAGAAATTAGATTACTCAATTGTGGAATAGCCATGTAATCTGTAACCCATAGAATATTCTTGTGATGAAAACAACAAAAACAACAACAAAACCCAATAGCATATGATAAATATAGAAGACTGATACTAGGATAATTTGGAATTATTTGAAAATATTGTACATAATACCTATAAAATGCCAAGGGAAAGAACATTAACCAAATAATAGAAATGGAATGATATAAATTATTTATACAACTGTTTACTCCTCAAAAAAAATGCTATTGACAGAAGAGGACTACGCACAAATAGCACAAATAGAGAAATAAGGTGTAGCCTTTGTTGCCAGAGTCTAGAAATTCCATGCATACTTTTATGGTCAAATTCTCTCTCTCTCTCTCTCTCTCTCTCTTTCTTTCTATATATATATATATATATATATATATATATATATGTATGTACATACATATATACATATTTATATATCTTTCTATATGCATATGTGTGTGTGTATGTATACATGTGCACACATATGTGACAGTGCTTTCTGGAATTACCATCTAAGGATAAACCTGGATTATTATGTCCCTTCATATGCAAGAATGCGATGTTTTGTTTGGCTTTTATGACTATATATTTTTCAATGAGCTTTAAAGAACAATATTGAAAGTCAGCTCACAGCTCACTGCCTTAACTATCATTACAGATGCCAAGCTATTTTCTCCCATCTTTACTGAAGGCCTTAATATCAGAATACCTCTTCATCTGACCAAATCATGAGATTAGCTGTATCAGATTCTAAGTTGGATCATGAATGGATTTGAGTGTGAACAGCATTGTTCCAGTGGAGAAATTGTTTGAAAATTCAAGCTATCTACAAATCGTCAGCATGAATTACCTCTTGGTAACAGGTGACATAAAAAATTGTTTGCATGAAATATCATGTAGAAACTGTGTCTGGAGGTTGGGAATCAATTCTGATTTTATAGCAAGAGATTTTAAAGGAGTACAGTAAATGCCACAAGAATTAGTAGGATGTGCCAAAGACTAGATTTTCTTTAGAAATAGACTTAGAAGTCTTCATAAAGAGTACACATAGATTTACAGAACTGTTCCAGCAGAAAAATTCTAGTTTGTGGTATATTGCTTCTCAAAATAGCTTGAAATATTAATTAGTTCTTCTTTAAAAAATATGTGCTAACATAAGATTTATTTGTCTTACAGTGAACAAAGCACTGGATTGATCTCAAGACAAAGTTCAAATCCTGACTTTGCTAATTACAATGAATTTTGACAACTTATTAATCTCCTTTCTCTTCAGTTTCTTTATCTCTAAGTTGAAAATATTAGGTTAGAGGACTTGTAAGGTCATCTCCAGCTCTGAATTTATCTGAGTTTAATTTAAAACTTTCGTTGACATGAATGTTACTTAAGTATTTTACATCACATATATGTCTCTCTAGAAAATGCTTAGGTGAAAAGGATGGTACTGAAGCATATTATTCCCAAATGTCATCAAGGAATATGCCAGCTTTCTCATAGCTTAATCTATGTTCAACAACAGAGGTTAGATCTGTTGATCTACTGATGACCGTATATAATGTCTTATTTTAGCTTGTGCGCACAAGCCTTATTAGAGGATTTATAATATAAATAATAATGTATTCTACATTATATACTTCACTCTTTTATTTTACAAAATTTAATATGTTCTAGGAAATATAAAGTTGGATGAAAATTGGTCTAGATACTCTAATTGAGTTTGTGCCACATAATAATTGGAAGATAGATGACTTGAAGATAGTGGGGAGAAGCCAGGAAGTATCTTGACCTCTCCTCAGTTTCCCTCAGAAAGAGAATTAAATCAAGCCTTTGAATGCTTTCTAAGCAACAGAACCCACAAAAAGATAGAGTGAAACAATTTTTTAGCTTGAGATAACTTGGAAGGACTTCAGGAAATGTCTCACTTGGGTAAAAGGGGAACAAAATGCGGTCCAGACATGTCCAGGCAAGCCAACAAGAGGCACTAAGCTACAGCACAGATGAGCAATCAAAGCCTCTTGGTCCTGGCTTAGCAGGTCACCAGGAAAGGCTCCAGTCTTAGGATAGAAGGCATATTGCAAGCCCAGATACCCCAGCACCACAGGTAAATCTGACTTGGCCCACTCCCCAGCACAGTGTGCACGACTCAAGCACTTGAAGCCCTGGTGTAGAAAATACATGCCCTGCTACAGCATTGCTGTGTTCATCATCTGTAAAGTACTCTTATCAACATGACAATAACGAAACCATTAGAAACATCCCTTCAACTATGACCTTCATTGATTCATGAATATTCATCATCCGCATCAAATAAAAGATTTGGTAATCCATTTCTAACTACCTCAATTTTCAAAGTAGAGCCAACAAATTATTCTAGTCATGTATAACTTAGAAACAACTTTAAAATCCTTACTGTTCAAAATCTTATCTTAGGAAAAAGGGATGTTTTGTTTTAGAGACCAATGTTAGAATTTTTATTAGTATTATATTCCTATTTCTGTAATATTTCATTCTATTTACTCTAGTTGTATGTTGTATCATTTTTAGCCTGGGGGTTGGTTCTATGTAGCACAGAAAAAATGTTGATGGGATGGCCTTGTCTAGTTTACCACTCATAATTAGATTATGAGGAGAGTGAAACTGATCTAAACAGAGGACAGGTTTGAGGGATAGAGCATAGGAGCTAATGGAAATTCTATCATTATGAATTAAACATAATAAATACCACATTCATTCCTTGATTTTATTTCCACCCAATCCAAGTAATTTATCTCATTGTGTTACCATATATTTTGGTACATCTCTGACTGGTACTAATGTTTGATTCTTCCTTTTTTATTCCACCAAAAGAAATAAATGACAAAAAAACAAAAAAAATTCATTTTGCATAGGCCTAGGAACATCAATTACTCTTATTTGGACTCTCTTTTTCTGGGGCATTACTTAGGCAATAGAAAGCAATTCAGATGACACGATTCTAGGTTTTAGTTCTTTTGTGGGACAATCAAATCCAAAGCAAAGCCAATGATATATTTCTTAATCATGGAATCAAATCATAAACAACTGTGTAACAGAACGGCAACAAATAAAAACATTTTCTGATATGAATTTAAAAAAAAACACTTACTTGAAAAAATGGTTTGTTTCAATTTAAGTTCAGCTGTGTTGCATTCAGTAGGAAGCTGTCAGAGAGCAATGAAGCTGTTATACATACAGATGGCTCCATTTCCTTTTAGGCACTAACATCTGCATCTATCCTTGGAATCAGATCAGCACTTTCTTCTAATGATTTTTTTGATGCTTTTTGATTATCCCACATTAGAAAAAGAGTGCTTTACATTCATTTATCCAATCCCCAACTTTGTGAAACATGTTTGTTTTCAATTTATAGGTAATCTCAATGAATTCATATTATATATGTAATATGTATATATGTCAACACAAATACATATAAGTCGTGAGTAAGGTCTATATAATCATACAAAACAATGACTTGCTTGGAACAATAGCTTATAAATTCAGCACTGAGTAGTTACGTGGTTGGTGAAGTGCTGTGTTAATTTAGTCAAATGAAGAAACAATTCAGCAGAGTGAATTTGAATATTTTTTTTGGTGTTGTGGTGGTTCAATTGGCCTATAGAGATTAGTCCAAGGAATATATATCCACGACTTCCTTAGAAAATTCTTGACTCTCCAGGAACATATATCTCTCTAAATATGATTCTGTTAGATATGATTAATTCCCTGACTACTTCCTGCCATATAATGGCCCCTAGGACTAAAAGGATGTGGAAAATTCTTGAGTCGTATTTGGGTCCTAACTCCCACAGTGGCAAGAGAGAAGAATGCTTCATCAGTTGAAAGAATAGAATGTAGAGGGTGGAGCCAAGATGACAGAGTAAAGCAGGGACTTTGCTGAGATCTTCTAAATTTTCCTCCAAACAACTTTAAAACAATGCTTAAAATCCAATTCTGAAACATCAGAATCAACAAAAGGAAAGGATAAAGCAATTTTTCAGCCCAAGACAACTTATAAGGTTGGCAGGAAAGATCTATGTCACTGGTGTAAGAGTGGAGCACAGTCTAACACAGGATGTATCAATGCAGGCAGCAGCCAGGCAAGCAAACAACAGGCTATGAGGGTGATTGAAATGGAAGTGGGCTTCCAGAGCTCTCAGATCACTGAAGGTAAGGGGGTCAGACAACTGGTTAGAAAGAGATTATAGGGGATCCTTTCCTTGCACTGGGTTCAGGACTTCGTTTCATTGCACTTAGGTAGTTTCAGGTCACAGTTCCAAGTTGAGGAAGAAGACTAGCATGCAAGAACATGTGGCCACAGGAGAACAGGAAAGCTGGTCACAGTTCCAGGGTGGAAAAGAACGCTTGGAATCATTCATAGACCAGAGGACAGGCTAGGAAAACAGTGACCACATCTCTCCTTAGATCATATAACCTTGGAATAAGTGAAAACTTAAAGAACCCCAAAACTAGTTCTGAAAACAACAGCAGGAAAAAAGAAACCTGGATCTTGAGACCTCTTTCTTCACCTTGGGAAGAAAGCCCAAATTTAACATGAATTTTAAAGTCGAGAAATAGGATGGGAAAATGAACAAACAACAACAACAAAGAATCTGACCAAAGACAGTTACTATGCTGACAGAGAAAGTGAAAACACAAATTTAGAAGAAGAAGCAAAACGGTTATGTCCAAAGCCTCAAAGAATGATATAAATTGGTCTTAGGCTCAAAAAAGAATTTCTGGAAAAGCTCAAAAAGGATTTTTAAAATCATATTACAGAGGTAGAGAAAATTTGGGAAAAGAAATGAAAGTGATGCAAGAAAATCATGAAAAAAAGTCAACAGCTTGGTAAAGGAGTCACAAAAAATGCTGAATAATACACTAAAAAAACCTGGAACAGGCCAATGTTAAAAGAAGCACAAAGCACAAAAGTCCACTGAAGAGAATTCCTTAAAAAATTGCATTGGCCAAATTGAAAAAGAGGCACAAAAGCTCACTAAAGAAAATAATTCCTTAAAATTAGAATCGGGCAAGTGGGAGCAAATGACTCCATATGGCATCATGGATGAATAAATCAAAATCAAGAGAATGAAGCAATGGAAGAAAACGTGAAATATCTCATTGAAAAACCTACTGACCTATAAAATAGATCAAGGAGAGATAATTTAAGACTTATGATAGTGACTACTTTTTTTAAAAAAAAATCATCCAGGAATTCTTTTGAACTTTTGTCCAATTAATGTTTTTTTTTCTTTGAGGCTTTGGTTGTAGCTATTGTCTTCAGTTTGTGTCTTGATCTTCCTTGCCATTGTAGTAGCTTTTTACAGTCAAAATTTTAAGAGTTTGCTCATTTTTTGGCCTCTTTCTTGACTTTTAACTTTCTCTTAAAGTTGTGCTCTGCTCATCTGAAGGTAGAGAAATACTGTTCAATTTTTCAGACTTTTTCATGTAGCTGTTTTCAGAGTCAGTTCTGGGAGTCTGCAAGTTTTCAGATCTTCCAAGGTGGTGTAATGCATGGAGAGATATGGTCACTGCTCTCCTGGTCTATGTTGTGGGCTTTACCCAGAGAAAACCTTTGCTCTCTTATAGCCACAAGGTCTAGATCTCTTCTTGGTCCTGGAACTGGGTCCTCTAGTCCCTTCAGACAAACGGGGTAGTACTCTTCCATGCCTTGGAACTGAGACTAGCTCCCTTGTGGCCAATCAGAAATATCTCTCTCTGCCCTGGAACTGCAACCCGGAACCACTGTTGGGCAATAAAGAGGTCCATCAGCATCAGCTGTACCCAGTGCTACCAAAGAACTGCCTATAATCTTTTTCTGAGAAGCTGCCCAACCCCCTGATTATCTCTGGGCTGAGAGCTCCCAAAGCTGCTGCTGACTCCAAAGCATAGATTCACTCCAGATAGGTCTCTGCCCCAAGTTGTGGGCACGGACCTCTCCTGCTGACCTCCTAAATTATCTTTGCCTGGAAAATATCTCTCCCCAACATTTTGTCAGCTCTGCTGCCCCCAAAATTTTATGTGAGATGTGATTTTAAAGTCGTTTGTAGAAGAATATTAGGAGAGTTCAGTTGGGTTGCTGCCTGTACTGTGCCATCTTGACTCTGTCCCCACCTCCACCCCTATATGGTTTTAATTTCCTCATCTGAGTGTTAGTATTTTGAGAGGTTTTTATTCCATATAGTTTAGAGGTGAAGTGTTAATTGTGACAACTTATAAAAAATCACCTTCTTAAATGTGGGAAGTAATAATGCTATTTTCCCCAATATATCCAGATTTTATCTATAATAATGTTCCAATTCTAGTATAATTACTTGTCCAATTCTTATGGATATTAGGGAATTTGTATCTGACTTATGAAAACTTCTTGTGAATAAAACTATTTGTCTCAGTACCATGCTTGTTTGCCAATCATTATTGATTGTGTCAATATGATCATCACCTAGGAAGGACCTTTTGTTTCTAATCCTGGATTTTAGCTATAGGTTCCATCTGGTGGTCAACCAATATCAGTTGCACTGGAAAGTCCAGGGGAATATATCTATTTTAAGCCTATTTGATTTTTCTGTAAAATGATGTCTTTGAGAAACATTGTCATAAATATTTAATTGACTTATTATATAAAATAAGAATATCTATCAGCTGAGTTCCTCATATTTAGTGATCCTAAACATATACATTTGTCTTGCAGACCTGGGACAGCTGATTTTGTATTTTGTTAATATTTTACACATTCTAGTTTGGATATTTTCAAAATCCATTGTCATCCATTGTAGATCCACTGCACAAGTACCCCATTATACAAAGGGATAACTTTAGACTGGCTTTTTCAAAGGCGTCAATTGCTCTAAATGTTTTATTGCTGTTGAGCTTTTATATCAAGAAGCTAGCACATCTTTTGATATAAGTAGCCCCATCCTTAACCTTATGCTCAAGACATTCTGCTTGTAAAGTAAAAGAAAGTCAAAATAGTTGTCCATTGGATGTATTTGATCTATAATTTAAGTTCAAAACCTCCAATATTTATCTCTCCCTTATGTACATTGAAAATTTAAACATTTTTATCACTAGTATCTATATTTCATCATCTTTACAGTAGAGAGATTTCAGAATAAATCAGTTGAGAATTAGTCACTATTTTTATAATTTATTTTAGGCTTGATATTCTTAGTTTACTCACCAAATGAATAAAATTACTACTCCTCATAAATAAATAAAATGATTGTGATTTAATCTCACTCCTATAGGTTCAATTAAAGCATCTTCAGAACAACTCTGGGGATGATGAGGAAGAAAAAGGAAGAAGAAAAAGAGAGAATGAGGAGGAGGAGAGAAGAAACAAGGAGGAAGAGGAGGGAAAAAGGTAAAGAAGACTATAATTCTGCAGCTTTAATGCTTAATCTGTTGCCTGGGGCCCCGAAAAAATTGCCAGACTTCAATTCTGATTGTCCTGATTCTGTAGTCTTTCACTTTATTCTATAATCTGCAGTGTATTATTATACTATTATTATTAATTGTAGCTTAAAAAAAGACAGATTATCTCTCTGAATATGTCATGACCTTGAATTTCATAAAGGAGAAAATACTTGCTTTTTGAATTGTCCTATCTTTAAGCATATTCTCAGGGAATATCCCTTCTCAAATTCATAATGGATTTACTTTTACTGTTCTCATTTAAGGCATCAGACTACATTTGCTGCATTATCATTAATTGTCCCTACTTTACTTACAATATTTTCCCTGAAAAGTCTATGTTAAACCTATTATATCCTTCCATTGGGAATGTTTTTTGTTTGTTTGTTTTTTAGAAGGCTGCTCATAGTTAGACTATTCTGTAAATTTTTCTTTTGAAATTTGTATGAGGTACCTTATGGAATAGAAGTTCTAATTCTAGCTGTATGAACTACATTTTATCTATAAGTGTGAGTTAGGTTGCTTTTTTCTTTCTTCATATCAAAGCCAACAGCTTTAAATATGTGTTCTCTTTGACAAAATCAGGTGCTTTAAAGTATGTGTACATTATAATAAGTAGTCTGAAATTTATCAATCAAACTTTCATAAAACAAGGTACACCACATTTTCACAAAAATTTCTTAGAAAATAAATGGATAATTTGATATTAAAATTTGAGATCTGTGTTTAAATTATCAGATTTTTTTTTCTTTCAAGAGTTATAGTTTTATTTTAATCAAATTAAAATAAAGGCAAATTCAAGAAGATACAGAAAGGGATACAGCATTAAGGCTCCATTAACTCAAATGATCTTTTAAGAAAGTATTTTAATGGTAAAATTATTGAAGAACTCCACTAATATTCTCTTTGTCTATGGTGGATTAACCTCTAGATTTGAGTCTTTAATTGACTTGGAATAAGTCCAAGGTAGATTGTCATAATACCATACGGTTTTATAGTAAGCTTCCAGTGTAATCATATAATTATGTACAATTCTTTAGTCTCCATGTTGAGTCTATGCTTAAAGTCATCAGAGTACGTCCAATTGACTACAATATTCCAATGGCCCACAGATGTCATATTCAGTAAGATGTCCCTTGGAGCCTTCTCCTCCACAAATTCTAGAACCTGTCACAAATAAGCCACTGACTACATTCGAGTGATTTTTGGAAATGGTATTATGTTAGTATAGAGAACAGTGAATATACATGACCCAGTGTGAGAAGTAAATATGTTAATTTATATTATGTTGGAAAGGTAAATGTGAACTTGAAAGATGATGGATTACTTTTTTGTTTGCTTAAAACTCTTGCCCCTGAATGTGATATCATTAAGAACTGGGGAATTAAAATGTCATTAACACAAATGTTCTTATTTCTTCCACATTGGACTCTTTCCACTTTAAGGATATATAGATCTTTTTGTACTTGAGGCACTAGTCAGCATTTAAGAAAAGTGTCATCTTGGTGCTTAACTGGTATTACGAAAAGGATACGCATGAGTACACTAAATTGAAAACTATATAGATTAGAAAGGATAAATTCTACAAGTCGCATCATGAATAATGATTCCCTTTTTTCTTAAAATATAGTACTTAAAAGTGATCATGATTCTTCATTTCCTTCTCTTGCCTAGACATTAAGTACTTAGAGGAACTAAATTTATAATCTCTCTGTGTTATGTAATAGAAATAAAGCATTCTGAAATTCCCCTTTTTTCTTAATAGTTGTAAGGAAACAGTAGTACTTTAAAAACTTTTTTCAGGAAAAAAATTAAGAAAATTGAAGATATTCTTTAATAGTTATCAAAAATTCTATTCACAATGGAAATGGAAATAAGGCAAGTCCTGGAGGCAGAGGTAGATCAGGAGTCCCTAGTTGAGGCCTGTGGTAAAAAAAAAATGGGATAACCAAGTCTGACTAAATTGTAACTTGTATATAAACATATCAGAAGATTACATTCACACAGTTTCTTACTCTTAGAAGGATCAACATCTATGTGCTTTTCTCAGTCTTTTTGCTCTTGGCTAAGCAAACAATTTAGCTCAATCATTAATAAATATTTAAATATAAAAAGGAGGTAAGAGAGAATGGGCACTTACATACATACATTTTGCCTCTCAATTACTACAATTGAGTAGTAAGAATCTACTGATTGTTTTTGTCCTGGATTATTCTAGCATCTAGTTGGGAATTAAAAACATCAGAAAAAAATGCACTCTGACTGCAAAGAGCTTAAAATCTTTGTAAGACAGTAAATAATTATATGTAACAACTAGAACGTAGTTATGAAAATACTTATAACTATCTGTAATCTTATCAATGTTAAAATTTCATCCAATATTGCCAAAGATAATTTATTTATGTCAATTCATCCTGTAATATACCATGGTCCATTTAACAAGTTGGTGTTCTTATTTTAAGTGACAGTCTGATGATATTGATTAAACACATGGATTGTCCATCGGTTATCCTTATCTCTTGCTGTATAATCAGCCCATCTTTGCAGGCATATATTTTAGTAGTGTAGTTTAGTCAGAAGAGCCCTGTGTCTGAAACTTGCCTCTGCTACTTACTAGCCATGTGATTTTGGGTAAGTCACTTAAACTAAATGTCTTCATCTTCATTCCCTAAAATGGAGACAATAAGATAAGTTGTTTAAACCTCACAGGATTGTCATAAGGGTTAAATAGCATATGTAAATTGCTTCATAAACATTAAGACATGGTAGAAATTTTTATCTTTACTATATAATAGAATGCCTAACACAATGTCCTACATGTTGTAGATGCTAAAATTAAAAAAAAAAGTTAATTGGTTGAAGTAGGAATATCAGAGATTGAAGAAGAATCAACAATAGGATATTTTATTCCTTTCTGATCTTATAGAAGTTCCATTGAGCTTAAGAAAGAAATTTTCAGCTGGAGGTTAAAATATGTCCTTGACTACTGAGAAGAACCAATAAAATTGCAAGTCACCTTAAGAAGTCTAATCTAAAGAAGAGTGCCAAAAATGGGGGGAAAAGTGATAATAGAAGACAGAAGACACTTCTTACATAATTTCTTTTCTTTTATCAAAAATACCAGTCTTAAGCTAGAGACAGTAGAACCCCTTGGTATAAGATAGATGTCCATGGGACAAGAACATTAAGAAAGGTTTTCTATTTAATAGTAGACTAGACAAGATATTTCAAGGTCCTTTCCAAGTCCAATTTTCAGTGGATGATCTCAGATAAAGTCTCAAGTCTTCTCAACATTCTGATCACCTTCCTCTTAATCCACTGAAGTTGGTAATTAGGAGAACTGCAAAAACTCAGAACTGGTAGAAATTAAAGATGTTTAATGCAAATTTTATATAACCAACTAATCAGACAATCAGTCATGCATTTCTTAAGTATCTCTTTTATTTAGGGTACTGTGCTGGGTATTCAGTGTTCAAAGACAAAAATGAAACAGTCTAACTTAAGGAGATTATTTTCTATAATGGAGGCTAAATAGAGAGAGCTAGGTATGTATGATCATATCTGTAATAGATGAGTTTAAGAGAGATGATAGACATAAGAATAGATATCTAATATAATGTGTAGAAATATTTTTATACATATATAAGATATATAATGTGTATATGTGTGTATGTACAATTCCTACCAGAAAGAGAAGCAAGATGTGAAAAAAGAAAGCAAGGTTATAGCAGAGATTGAAGAAGAATCAACAATAGGATATTCCATTCGTTTCTCAAGATATAGAAGTTCCAAAACCAACATTAATGTACAGAACAGAAATAGTCACTCAGAGATCAAATGATGTCCTTCACCAGTTAAAATAGCCAATAAAACCAAAGAAGTCTGTTCTAAAGAATAGCTAGGAAGAGTGCTAAGGATGAGTGGTATAGATTTATTATATATCCCATATATATATGAACAACACATATATGCATATATTTACATATATTATGTATTATGTAATCTATTATTTATTAAACATATATGTATATATGTATTAGATATTACCTATATACATGATATAAATATATGTAACATAGCTATGATAGATTTATATGAGACAGATATGATCATAACTATCTATATCTATCATCTATCTATTTTGTTTCATCTAACTTAAAAAAAAAATTTGTAAAAATGGAAGTCTGCCTGGCATAACCTTTTCTGGATAAAGCCATACAAGCTATTAATAATAGCTGCTTACTTTATTTTATATGAGGAAAAGCTATTCCTTAAATAATATATTCTAGAATTTCCCAAATACCCAAAGTAAAACTCACTTGACAATAGCTTTGTGATTCTGCTTTTATTCTTTAAAAAATACCGTTGGGAGATGGTGGGGAATACTGGTGGTACTTTCTCTTCAAAAGTACCCTTCACATCCCCCCCTCCTCTCACCCTCCAACCACAGGGGCTGCCTACAGGGGACTGTAGACTTGGAGAGATTGTGTAGATGACAGTGAATCAGAATGAAATGGTAGCTTTTGTGAAGATGCATTTGTCTGTTATAATTATCTCTCTCTCTATATATATATGCATATGTATATTATATATATATAAAACTTAATGTAACTGTACAGTTCATTTCTGTTGTAAACATCATTAAACCACTTTCCAAGTTTTTAAGCATTTAAAAATATACCGCTGTTACACTCTTACAATCTTTTGACACTTCTGTTTTACAAAATCTTTCCATTTTCATTAACAGAGGCTAGGCACTCATATACAGTAAGTGTTTCAGTGACCTAGAATATGTAGGATACAGTCCATCTAATAACTTGTAAAATATTTTACTTATGCCCGATGTCTTGAACTAAGTTATTGATGTCAAATGCTCTCTTTTACTAAATCTTTAAGCATATTGGAATCTAACTTCTATTGACCATTTTTCTGTCCTTTTCAGTGTTCATTCCTACAGAGGAAAAAAAAGTCAAAATAAATTTTTTTTTCTGTTATTGACTTTTATTAACCCCACTCAGAATAAACTTTCTTTCTTTCTTTTCTTTTCTTTCTTTTCTTTTCTTTTCTTTTCTTTTCTTTTCTTTTCTTTTCTTTTCTTTTCTTTTCTTTTCTTTTCTTTTCTTTTCTTTTCTTTTCTTTTCTTTTCTTTTCTTTCTTTCTTTCTTTCTTTCTTTCTTTCTTTCTTTCTATCTATCTATCTATCTATCTATCTATCTATCTATCTATCTATCTATATCATCCCCTAAACCCCAATATATACAAAATCAATAAGTCTTTTGTGAAAAAAAAAATAATGGGAGAGACCAAGCTATGATGTGTTAGGATGATGGTCAATAATATATATATATATATATTTTTTAGTTAACCACAGTTTTTTGTTTCTTATCAAGATTCAAATAGTTTCTTTTATCATGCCTCTTAATCCCTTTTTCTTTGAAGAAGTAGAGAACTGGGAGTCAGTGAAAGGTTGTTTTTCCCCCCAAATAGTTATTGAAAATGTAGATTTCTTTCTTTTCAAACTACCTGTTCATGTTCTGTGACCATTTGCCTATTAAGGATGACTAGTTATGCTTACAAATTTGAATCAGTTCCTTCTGTATCTTAGAAATGAGACCATTATCCAAAAAACTCACTTAAAATGATTTGACACCAGCTTTCTTGATATTTTTTGTTATATTAGATATGTTTGTGAAAAATTTTATAATTTAGTATAATCAAAATTGTCTATTTTATGTGTGGTCATCTCTAGTCTTTATTTATTCATAAACTCCTTCTCTATCAATAAATCTAAAAGGAAATATTTCCTTGCTCCTCTAATTGGTTTATCATATGAACTTTTTAATATAGGTAATGCATCAATTTGGAACAGCTTTTTAAAAAAAATGTTTTAGTTTTGTGTGTGTGCGTGCGTGCGTGCGTGTGTGTGTGTGCGTAATGAACTCTTCAATCGTTAGCTTGGGAAATTAGGTTCATCGAGCATTATACTACTGTGTTACCTTTTGTATGTTTTGTCAATGTATTGTTCTATTGATTGACTTCTTAAATCATAATTGATTAGAGAAGTGCAAATTAAAAGTGAGGTACCACCTCACACCTATCCGATTTGTTAACATGACAAAACAGGAAACGTTAAATGTTGGAGTAGATGTGGGAAAATTGGAACACTAATGCATTGTTAGTGGAGTTGTGAACTAAAACGGTTATAAAACGGTGCATACCCTTTGATGAAGCAATGCCACTGCTAGGTCTGTATTCCAGAGATCATAAAAAAGGGAAAAGGATCAACATGTAGAAAAATATTTATAGCACCTTTTTTGTGGTGGCCAAGAACTGGAAACTGAGGAGATGCCCATCAATTGGGAAATGGCTGAACAAGTAGTGATATGTGAATTTGATGGAATACTATTGTTCCACAAGAAATGATGAGCAGGTAGATTTCAGAAAAATCTGGCAAGATTTACATGACCTGAAGTTTAGGTGTGAAGTGAGCAGAACCAGGAGAGCATTGTACACAGCAACAGCAACATTGTGCTGTTAATAACTATGATAGATATAGCTCTTCTCAGCAATACAAGGACCTAAGACGATTCTAAAAGACTCTATGATGGAAATTGTTATCCACATCCAGAGAAAGAAATATGGAGTCTGAATGCAGATTGAAGCATGCTCCCCCTCCCTCCCTCCCTCTCTCCCTCTCTCTCTCTCTCTCTCTCTCTCTCTCTCTCTCTCTCTCTCTCTCTCTCTTTCTCTCTCTCCTTTTTTGTGGTTTTTTTCCCTTTGTTTCTAATTCTTCTTTACAACGTGGCTATTGTGGAAATAGGTTTTAAAAAGAATATGGAAAAAAGAAATAAAACTCAGATTCAATTATCTCCTGACCTGGTCTTCTCAGGCCAAAAAATATTTCAGAGACTTGGGGGAAGGGGGAGTTTCAATTAGCAGAGAAAGCAAAGTTCTTCTTCCAGCATATAAAGGAAGGGTCACTTCTAAGTGCCACCTTCTCTTCAATACTTTTGAATGAATGACTGTTTGGAAAATATGCCTGCATAGCTAATAAAGATAAGTTCCTCCAGGGCAAAGTATATTTTCTAAACACATTTGCATATCATCAATGAAAAGTATTATTCTCTTTCATGTTATGCTTTTGTAAGAGAAAAAAAACAGGAAGTTTATATGAGAACTTCTTTAAATTGAATTGAGAATGGAAATAGAATTAGTACTTTCAACATAAAATTCCCATCCTGAATGTTGTGACCTATCTGCTAATGAATTGTTTTTTATGTGCATAAATACACCCTCACAAGCTCATTCCAGATACCTGACTTCTTAGGAAGAAGAAGATTCCAGAATTCTAATAGTGTCCTCTGGGGATAATCAGCAATGTTTTGCTGATGTAGAATTTTTTTTTTGGTTGAAAATATTCTAACCTTTGATGTAGGAAGGAAAGTTAGAATCTTATAGACCCTTACCAAAATCAAGTTTGACCTTTAAGGCATTCACCACTTTTTAAGGAATTCGAGGTTATTGACCAAAAAATAATCCGTAAATGCTTAATTTATTTTTTCATGATTTTGCAAAATTTTCATAGGCATCAGTATTTGCAGAACTCTTAATTTATTTTCTGCAACTGGTTGCTTAAATTTCCCTAGCCTAGGCCATATACCAGCAAGCAGATAAGTACAGAAGAAATATTAGAGTGCATAGGAATGTCAACATTACATTATAACACAGAAATTAGACCTCTCCTAAAAAATTCTAAAAGAAAAAAGAATTCAAACTAGTGTTGGGTTCTGTCCAGGTAAAAGAGAAAAGAAAAAAAATACTTTAATTAGCAGGTAATCAAATATGACCTTAGTTTGTGTTTTTCTTTGTGATTTGTCTTATATAAATGAAAAATATGGTGACAGATTGCAAACAAGAACACTGAAATATACTCATAGAAAGATCAGGCCTGCTCACATAGATTTACGAGTCATTAGAACAGAAGTTGCAGTTAATAACATGAGGGCAAATAAGGTCACCAAAGGAGTGAGCTTAGCACTGAGTGAAGCACCAAAGACTGAATTTCAGAACAGGAATGGATTTTAGAAATAATTTCATTGCCAATTCCTTCATTTTATTCTAACAGATTCCATTCCTGATGGTATGCTAAGAATATCATATTTGAAGAGTATTTTAAGATTTCCATTAATTTGCAAGCATTCACTTGTTGGATGTGAGAGGTACTCACAACAAATATTGCTGTCCCCATTTTTCAAAGGAGAATGAGACTCAGTGAGAATCAGTTACTAAGAAAGTAAATAATAAAATTTAAATCTAGATCTTTCTTATCCTAAATTTTAGCAATCCTTCCACTATAACATCTGTAGTTTTTTTTTTCCTCTTACAGTAATACCTTACTTTTAGGGAAGAATGGAAAAAGTTTTAAGAGAAAAACAGTTATGAATCAGATATGAATGTCAGAGTTCATTGAGATCCTTAAAAAGTGGATGGGATAATATTTTACTTGGCTCATTGCCCAGTAAAACATGATGATATAAATGCACTTTTCAATTAGAATTATAATAATCACTGACAAAAAGTCAGGTATAATTGAGCTTCTCAAACTTGAAAACCATTCTATTATAAATAGTTAGTCACTATTAAATTAATTAGAAAATAACAAAAATAAGAAGGATGAGTGGGAGGGATAAGCAGAAAAATCAATTTTCCATAGCTTAAGGCACTAAATTATTTGCACATACATAATTAGTTTCTAAAACCTACAAATGAGTATTAGAAGATGAACAGTAGAATACAAAGTCATTTAATAAAACTATTCACAATTTAGGATGAGTTGTAGTAAAAGCAAGAGAGACATATTAATTGTATACTTCTCTTTAGGTTTCAATCATGAGAAAAGGGGAATTAATGTAAAGAAATCATTTTCTCAATTTTCAAAAATTGTTAAGCAGAGTGGCTATCTCCTGTGTTGATTCCTACTAACCAAATCTTTTGTTATGGATAGATACCAGAACAATTCCTTAATCTTTTTTTTTCCCCACTAATGAAAATAAAAATAAATAAGTAAATACACACAAAGACTCTTAAACACCAATTATTTCATAGAAATTTGGGTAAGAAATTATGTCAGGAATATTATTTTGCTGTAAGAAATGATAAGCAGGCAGATTTCAGAAAAATCTTGACTTATATGAACTGATGCTAAATGAGGTGAGCAGAACAAGGAGAAAATTGTACACAGTCACAGTCACAGTCACATTGTGGTACGGCTTATTTAGTTCTTCTTATCAACAAAAGGTTCTAAGACAAATGCTCCCATCTGCATTGACTCCATCATGATGGAAAATGCTATCCACATCCAGAGAAAGAACCGAGGAGTCAATGCAGATGGGAGCATATTAGTTGCTCTATATATCTTTTTTTGGGTTTTGTTTTATTTTTCTCTTTCTCATGGTTCCTCCTATTCATTCTAATTCTTCTATCCACATGACTAATGTGAAAATATGTTTAATAAGAATGTACATGTAGAGCCTATATCAGATTCCATGCCATCTTGGGGTGGGGAGAGGGGAAGGAGGCAAAGAAAATTTAAAACTCAAAAGGTTGTGGAACTGAATGTTGAAAAATAAAAGTGAATAAATTAATTGAAAATAAATCATGCCAGGATATTTCAGTGATTTAGAAGCAAGGAAAAACTCATACTTGCTGGAACGGTCAAAAGTAAAAATTCATGTTCAGAGTTTACAATGAAAATGATGCTTTGGGAAGAAGTTTATAATAGTGATCCACAAAAGTCCTACTTTCATGTAAAAATATGATGTATAGGAAGCCCTACATTCTTCAAAAATTCCATTGAAATTAATTCATCAAGAATTTTTAAAGATTTCAATGGATGAGCTCTTGGAGATATTATAGGAATTATGCTTTGGATAAGGGATTTGGAATAAAGCAATTCTGAGGTCTCTATTAGCTCTGCAATTCTATTACTCTCTCTCTCTTTCTCTCAATAGACAGATAGATGATAGATAGAAAGATAGAGATATATAACAGATATATATATATATATATATGTATATACACACAAATATAATATATGAGACAACGTGGAAGGAAGAGTCAATGCTGATTTAAAGTTATCTAGAATTAATCAGAATTGTGGGACCATGGATAGAAATAGGAAGTTGTCAAAGGATAGCAATTTAAGATTGGTAGGGATGAAGGAGAATTATAGTATATGCCGTAGACAAGGTGAGTCTAATGGGATCTAATACATTTAAAAGAGTTCTTTCACAGGAAGTTGGAAAAAAAGGCATATACAGCAGGTCTGATGTCAGAATTGGAGACCGAGCTATAGTTAAAAAGATATGTTTACCATAGTGGGTATGGTGGTTATACAATCCATCCAATCCACTATCAAATATTTTACAAATAAATTCTGAAAAACAAAACTGGAGGGCATGATTTCTCTCATTAACTCTGCCATTAAAGATAGGGTAATTAACCAAAATATTTGCTTCCCTTAGTAATCTGGGACTACCTATAGATCAATAAATGTGGCTATTTTTTAATGAAATCTAGATACAGTATGGCATAGGATATAAAGTGTTCAAGTTTTCCCTCTAACAGATGATGGTTGTGTGACTCTGGGCATATCTTTTAACTTCTCAGGATTTGAATCAACTCATTAATACTAAAAGCTGCAGGAAAGGTGCCAACTTAAAATTGATAGCAATTTCATCCTTCAAGAGTTCCCTATACTAATGAACTCAAAAGCAGAGTCTTTATCTGGTTCCATATTAAATATATGTATACCAACTAAATCATTCCTCAAAGCTTCAATGGATCTTCTCAATCTCACCCCATTTCCATAAATGTACCATAGAATATTTGGTATATTGAATTTTTTAATCTGGGTTAATTTTTTTGGATACACATGTATTATTCTGGCTATAAGTCATCACTTATTCATATTACTTGAAGAGTTAATTACATATTTTGTGATTTTTATTTTATAGCTCTTCTTCAATACAACTTGTTAATTATATTCCATATACCATTTATGCCCAATATGTATCTCTACATTGTTCTCAGTGAAGCCTATAATTTTGATTCTTTAGAGATTGTGGTGTACCCTGATTTAAAGCCATATTAAGCCATAATTTGCAGCAACACTAGAAAAACATTGTTGTTAAAAATTTAAGTCTTGGTATCATGCAGCAGCTTGGGATCATTAAATACATTATACAATTTTCCAAAGACAAATCAATAAACTACAGTTTCTGTTCTAGATTCCTATTGTCCACCTAACATGCTTGTTGGATGGATTAATTCAACTACATAGGTTTCCTACAAATTAAATGTATTTTAATTCAATTTCAAATCAATAAACATTTATTAAGTGTATAATATATGTACTTAGCAGAGGCGCTATGTTAAGTGAATGGGTTACACATAAGAAAAGGAGATAACCCCTGCCCTCAAGGATCTTTCTTTTCAGGAACACTTACATGAATAATAGATGGTAGAATGGAGAAAGTAAATCAATGAATTCACCCAAGACTGACAAGCTATTGGCAAGCTATTGGACAGTTAGTACATGGGTTTCAAAAGTACCTGATAATGTATGATTGAGCTGGCCAAGTATATGATCAAAATTGAAAGGAAGTGAAGCTTGTGTAAGAATGACTGGCTTACTGAGAGAATCCACAATTTCAAAGAGTCAGGAGGTCATAGTAAGTGCAAAAAATAGATTTGTGAGTGATGACGTAGAAGGAAAGATTGGAAGAATAGTAGACTATGGTCAAAGAAAGGAATTTATGAATGCTAGGTCATAAAAATGAAACAGTTTTGGGTGATGGTCAGATCAAGAATACAACCATCTATGTGTGGATGCAACACGTGTGTGTGTGTGTGTGTGTGTGTGTGTTGATGATAATGATGGACATCATGGGACTTTATGAGGTTGATGGACTAAGAGGTTAGTGTGTTGGAGGGGACATCACCAGGTATAAGTTTCCAAAGTATGAAATAATGGAATTTCCTTTGCTGAACCCATATCTATTCACCACCTACTATAATGTAATACAAATAGATTTTCTAAAATTATGTTTGATGACCCTGACCTAGTTACCAGAGTTTTACTTCTGTGTTGACTCAAATCCTGATAAATTCTGTCTAAATATTCTTTGCAGAAGTCCTTATCTAGTCTCCTTCCCAGTTTGTCTAACTTAAATGCATGGTTGTGATTAGCCCTTAATTTATGATCCATCCACACAAACCCCTATGATGCCTGTGTCAACACTTAAAACAGGCAAAGAATAAAGAAAAAAAAATACCTCATAACATGTATACTATCACAAACAGTATCTCCCAGACAAAATACACATGAAATTGAATTTTGCTTACTATTTCAATTAGATATTTGAGCTCCTGAGTCCTTATTCATTACTGACAATCAAACTTAGTTGCTGTTTTTATCCTAAAAGTATTTTTATCTGGGTAGCTTTTCTAAACTTGAAACACTACATAGTAGATTTCTTTAGTCTGACTTCTTCCATCACAATTTTAAATGTATTGAGATGTGTAGACTTTTTATCTAATGACTTCAACAAAAATAGTCCCTTTACAAGTTTTCATTTAACAAAGCTCCTACAATGAATATACAAAATTTCGCAAAGGAGAAAATCCTTTCTTAAGGAAAAGCTAATGATCTGATGTGATATCTCCCAGTATTATTTAAGATAGAAAATATATTTGCATTTAGGAAAAAAAAAGGAATTTCCTTAGAGTTAAGTCCTGTATGTGAAAGCCCTGATTTTTGCTCCTTTTTCAAAATTCTGTAAAACTGCTAAATCTCTCTCTTTCTCATGTGTGTGTGCACGTACGTGCGTGTGTGTGTGTGGTGTCTGTGGTTATGTGGGTATGTGATTATATCATAAATAATCAAAGAAATATATTTTATTCCTTTTTCCTCTTGGGATCCTCCATGCCCACAGATGCTAGCCTTGTAATGTTAACATAATAGGGGTATCTATGTTCAAATATTAGCTTGTTCTTTATTTACCCAAGGGAATATTACTTAGAAAAGTCCTTTAACTTCCACATACTCAGTTTCTTCATGTGTTTCTAAATTTCTATGATAAATTGTGTATAGAAGTTCATACTATCTACAAAGTTTTATGGTACCACACACAAAGTTAACTTCTATTTTCAAAGAACTGGTCAAACTATATAATGGACCCTGAATTTCATCAATCAAATTCAACCTGGAAAACAGTAGAACATCATCAAATCAAAATATGTCCTTAAAATATTTTTTTTTCTAATTAGTATTTTATTTTTCCCTACTAAAAACAATTTTTAATATTTGTTTTCACAGCTTTGAGTTCTGAATTCTCTCTTTTCCTCCCTACATCCCCCCATTGAGAAGTCAAGCAATTCAATACATATTATGCAAGTGTAGTCATTCAAAGCATGCCTCTTCTTCCAATTGGCCAATTATGCTTTTTTAGGCATTCTTCTTCTCATTATCTTTGTGAACCTCTTTTACTATTTGTCCTAGTCTTTTTTTTTTCGCTTTTTGGCAGAGCAATTGGGGTTAAGTGACTTGTTCACGGTCACACAGCTAGTACAAATGTCAAGTGTCTGAGGTCAGATTTGAACTCAGGTCCTCCTGACTCTAGGGCCGGTGCTCTACTCACTGCTCCATCTAGCTGCCCCTCCTAGTCTGTTTTTTAAGATGTTATTGTCTTCTCTATTTTTCGTCTCCTTTACCAAGCTATTGACTCATTTTTCATGATTTTCTTGCATCACTCTCATTTCTCTTTCAATTTTTCCTCTACATCTCTAGCTTGATTTTCAAAATCCCATTTGAGCTCTTCCATGGCTTGAAACAAATTCCTATTTTTCTTCGTAGTTTTGGATGTTGGAGCTTTGACTTTGTTGTCTTCATCTAAGTGTGTATTTTGATCTTTCTTGTTACCATAATTATCTATGGTCAGAATTTTTTCTGTTGTTTGCTCATTTTCCAAAGCTATTACTTGACTTTTAACTCTGTCAATTTAAGGCTTTGCTTCCAGGATGGAAGGTGCACTGTCCCAAGCTTCAAGGCTTTTGTGCAGCTGTTTTCACAGATATTTCTAGGGACTTGTAAGTTTTCAGTTCTTCCAGGATCAAAAGAATTCAAAAAGAGGTGATCAAAAGAGAGCGGTTTACTCCTCTCCTGGCCTGTGCTCTGGTCTGTGAGAAACCACAAGTACTATTTTCTGCCCTGGAACTCTGTAGAGTTCTGCTCCACTGTGGCTTTTGGCTCTGTTATGCTAGTGCTCCTCCTAACCCTGCAACTGACACCCAAAACTACCACCCTCACATGAATATGAGTAAAGCAACAGAGTCCTGCCTCTGTGCTAGCAGAGATCCCCCCAAATCTCCTTATGATCAGTTGTTTGAACCCCATATCTTACATGTTCTGAGAGCTCCAGAAGTAGTTGCTGCTGCTTCTGCTGATTCAGAGGCTCCTAAGGTCTACTCCTGTTTAGCTGGGGCCATGACTGTGCTGCTGTGGCCTGTGGTTGTCCATGTTCATCTCTCACCCTGGTCAACAGACCTTTTCTTTTTTTTTTTAATTTTTTTTTTTATTTTTAGATTGCAACAAACAGTTCTACATAATTTTGGGTTCCAGATTTTCTTCCCTCCCTCCTCCCCCTCCCCAAGAAGGCATGGCGTCCCATATAACTTCCAGGTATAACTAGGCATTGAATTAATTTATACATTTTCTCATGAGAAAGGTGAAA
>CM053626.1:102800753-102827448 GCA_028646595.1 Phalanger gymnotis | reverse complement strand
CCGGCTGGGAAATTTGCCCCAGTCAGAGTGCTCGCAATTTCTAACTCTCTCAAATCTGCTCAGATTCACTTTTTTATAGGAATCCAACAGAACTTGTGAGAGAGCGCCGGCAAGACGCTGTTTTCATGCGGCCATCTTGGCTCCGCCCACCCAACAGACCTTTTCTGCTGACCTTCCAAGTTGTCTTGAGCTGGAAAATTGTTTCATTCAGTCTTCTTGGAAGTTCTGCTGGTTTGGAATTTGCTTAGAGTTGTTATTTAAAGGTATTTGGAGAGGTTTGAGGGAGATCTCAGGGGAGTCTTTGCCTTTACTCTGCCATCTTTGCTCCACTTCCTTAAAATATTCTAATAGATGAAGTGAATTTTTCCATGATCATCATTACTAATTCTAAAAAAGATAATTTAAGAGATACTTTCTTATTATTTCATGAATTTTCAGGACTATGTCTTTCCAACATTTCTATTCCATTCTATTTGTTTTCTTGAAATTGGAAAATTTATCTCAAGCCTGGGGATATTTCTGTTCCTTACTTACATGAAATCTTGGGGGAAAGTTTTAATTTATTTCTCTATTTTTATTCTTCTTAGCTAAAGACAGAGGGGAAATGATTTTTTTTTCTTAATGAAACTTTGGAAGTTTCCTTGTCATCACTACAAATCTTTGGTTGGTTAAGGTGCTAAATTTATGTAACTATGTCATGAAGCCATTAACTAATATGACTGTACACAACTGACTAGCTAACCAGAAAGTCCACTATATTATATATAATTGCAGAGTAGGCATTCATTAAAATTACCTCAGTCCAACCACATGATTATCCATCTTTTTCTCATGCCCCTAGATATCAAATCAGTTTCCAAGTCTTAATATTTATTCCTCTAAAACATCTATTTACCTTATCTAGACCCTTTTAACCATTCCTCAGAATTATTACAATCTAATTCATTTCCATTCAATGAGTCTCTCCTCCTCTCAATTTCATTATCTACAAAGCTGCCAAATTAAAATACTTATGGTCTGACTCTGACCATTTCACCCCTCCCATCCCTAATCAGTAACTTTTAGATATTTCCTATTGCCTCCAGAATAAGATGCAAATTCTCCTTTACATTCAAATCCTTCATAATATATCTTTTCAGACTGATTTCACATCTATCCCCTTTCATGTACTCTATATTCCAGGAAAGCCGCTCAAAATTTTTTGACATT
Source organism: Phalanger gymnotis (assembly GCA_028646595.1). Classification (NCBI taxonomy): domain Eukaryota; kingdom Metazoa; phylum Chordata; class Mammalia; order Diprotodontia; family Phalangeridae; genus Phalanger; species Phalanger gymnotis. Next base: position 102,826,239 of record CM053626.1, on the reverse strand, counting down.
TTCTAGCTGTTTAAACCTAAGAAAGTCATTGACACCCTTGGGGCCTCAGTTTCTTCATCTTTAAAATGGGACTACACATACACACCATGCACACACACATACACACATAGAGAACTAGATTACTGAGCATAAATTAAAAATATTATATAATACATATATATTATAAAAGGTCTAAATTACAGACAACTTAATAAATATTAAAGAGCTTTATAAGTGCTTTGTTGTTATTTGGCTGTAGTTATTTAAGTGTTCTATAAGAGCCCTTCTCTGTTGTTCCTTGTTTTTATCTCCATACCTTTGCAGAGACTGTCTTCCTTGCATTGCTCTCTTTACTGAGCTTGGTTTTTCAGTATCTCCAAAACCTTTCAAAGCTTAACTCAAGCAACATGTCTTAAGAGATGATTTTCCTGATGCTTCTGTTGATCAATGCTTTTCTCTACTTGCATAAAAATGTTTTGCTTTTTCTATGTATATATTTTGCATTGACTTATTTTGTCTATGTTGTTTACTCCCAATAGACTGTTAAGTTTCTTCAGGACAGGGACTGTTTCACTTTTGTATTTGTATTCTCAACTGGTAACACAATATCTGGTATGTTGTAGTTACCCAATAAATGCTTGTCCTTATTGTTGTATTAAGAATCTTCATGAATTAACACACCTAAGATAAGGAGGGAAAATTTTTACATGTAAATATCCCTGATAAGGGCTTGGTATTCAAGATTTTTAGACAACTAATAGGAAAACATGACCAAAAGCCAATTTTGTGATGAAGAAGTAGTCAAAGAAAATGAAAAAAAAACATTTCTCAAAATCAACGCTGAAGAATAATAACAATATGGAAGAATGTTCCAAGACACTAATAAGAGAAATGCAAATAAAAGCAAATCTAAAGTTCCACCTCATACCCTGTATATTGTCAAAGATGAAAAGGTAAGAATAATTGCTATTGAATAGATAAAAATCGCACAATGTAGAAAGATAGTTACACTAATTCGTTTTGGTGGAACTGCCAGTTAGTAAAAGCCATCTGGAAAGGAACTTAGAATTATGCTAATAAAGTAGGTAAGATATCCATAAACTATAATCTAGAGTTCCAATGTGGGTACACCCTCAAACATGGCTACTGACAAAATGAATAGCTCCATATAAATCAAAATATTTTATCAGCATTTTTGTAGTAACAAAGAACTAGGAAAAAGGGAAAAGTGAATTGATTGGAGGAATGAGTAAATAACACCAATATAATGGAATGTTATTATATAGTAAGTCAATTAAAATGACAAATACAGAGAACCTTGGAAAGACTGATGCAAAGGAAAGACAACAATACCCAGAAATATATATATATATATATATACACATATATATATATATATACACACACATGTATATGTATATATATATACATATATATGTGTGTGTGTATAAATGTCAGTGACAAAGTAAATAGAAATAATCATAGCTATAATACAATAAAAATCATTTTGAGCAGACTTAAGTCTTTTATATTTGTTCATTTTGACAATATTTTATAGTATGAATTGTTCTCCTGGTTCTACCTACTTTATATATCTCAGTTCAAACAGATTCTTCTAAACTTTCTCTGAAACAATACACCAAAGAGGTAATGGTTTGAAAATGCAAAATTAGGCACACACATAGTTTTAGTCAACATGGGAATTTGTTTCATTTATCTATGCATATTTATTACAAATACTTGTTTTTCTTTTTTTCAAACATCTCCTAATGGGGGGTGTGCGCACAAGAAAAGAAAATATGATTTTTTACATAGATAGACAGATAGATACTCACATGTATACATGTATGTATATGTACGAATTATTGTTGTAAAAATTTAAAGAACAGACTTGGCCCCAAAGAAGAGTTAAGATAAGAAATTTCGCTGCATTTGTTTGTAGAGGAGGGGAGTTTTTGATTGCAAAACTGAATATGTCACATTTTTTCCCCAGCATTGTTTGGTTTTGTCAAATTACTTTTTATTTGTTTTTCTTACCTGCCTCCATTACTTCTATTTGCTCTTTCTTTCTTTCTTTCTTTTTTTTTTAAAGAAAGTCATTATTATAAAGAATGGCTTTCTGGAGGATCTGGGGAAGACCATTACAGGAGAATTATGAGATGTAAAAAAAAAAAAAACCAAAAAACAAAAAAACTAGATCAATAGAATCTGTTTTTAAGAGTTCCATGGCATATGTAAAATAGTCTTCAGTTAGTGAGATAACTCAGTTTTATGAATATTATATTTCCAAATATTTATGCAATTATATTTCCAAAATTATTCTAGTGGCTGTAATTATATTTTTCATACTACTTTTCATTTCATGTAATTTCATTTTTAGTGTCCTTTTCCTTGGATGTATTTCAGAGGGATTTTTTTTTCTCTTTCTTATGGAACATATACTTGTTCACAAAGAGAAATCCAGTTAAGTAACTGTTGAGAAAATGTCAACTATTAATTCTTTTATAGGTGAAAAAAAAGAGAAAAAAGATTTTTTTTTGTAATAAACATAATCAAACACACACTTAGGTAACTTTCTGTTACCTTAGGTGGTTGTTATTAGAAGCAGTTTTTCTAATTCTCATAGAATTTTGTATTTTGATTAGATCAGACAAATTTTCCTTTAGTCTTTTATTTGATAAATAGATTCAGAAAAATCAGATTGAAAGCACAGCAACTGGGAAGCCTTGTGACTTCCCTTTAGCTGATGTTTATTTTTCAGATAAGTAAAAAATCTACTGAATCTTTCCTTCTACTTAGATTAATGCTACTTTTTATTATTTAGATGTATAAATTATGCATTTTATTTGTCAGTGTTTTATCTTTATCCTGCTTCTTAAAAACAATTCTGAAGAACATGTTACATAAATTTAAAGTTTTCTTCACTGTTCCTTAACACTCTTGTATATGTTTATTTTACTGTCACATATATTTATATCTTTTTTCTACTCTACTAGATAGGTAATGACAAAATCCAGGAAAAAAAAAATTCCCTACAGTGAAGTTCCACATTATCTTTGCTATTACTTTGTTAGTTTATTCCACTGAGTGATTATTATTGGATTATTTTTTTCAATAAGAATGCAAATACCAGTTTTTTTTAAATTATTTAGTTTAATCAATTAAGCTGCAGCTACCACCTGGGGAGTATTCTGCCTCAGTGCATCTATCTATTCAATGACTGTCTACCTTGTTTCTACCTTAGTGACATTCTGAGCATTTGACCACATCATCTTCCAAATATCTTGTTTCAAAAGCATTAATCACCAGAATGAAGTCTATTATAGATTATTTTTTTTAAAGAAATTAAGATCAAGATGTCTCTGAGCCTCTTTTTTTTCCTTTGTACAAGTCTTAAAGGTCAAGATTAAAGATAATGCCTATAAATCCTCTGATCTACATACAAAAATTTATAAAAGAAATATAGGCCATAAAAGTGATTGCAAGATATATTTTCCATTAAGATAGTAAACTAGTTGAAGTTAATGTGTAATTTTCATAGACAATAAATCTAATTATTAAGAAAAAAATACACTCACACAATCACAATTCACAATTATTTTCTTGAGTCTCTTCCCTGACTCATCTTGCTTGGCAGCAGTTTCTTAAGTCAAGAGAAATAAGGCTTCTCTTCATAATTTAGTACTGACAGAAAATCACTGGTAATAATATATATTAAGAAAATTGAACATGTAAGCAATTATGTAAAAGACTGTTAGGGATAGGAAGTGGAAAACTAGTTAGTCATATGAAAAGCTCTCCTTAAGCAGATAGGAAACCAGCCTGTGAACAAGAAAAATCTGGTTTGAGGTCCTACTTTTAAACCATATTGCCTGTGTGATGCTTTGACAGGCCACTTAACCACATAAAACTCTAGGCAACTTTCTGAGACCATAAGTTGTAGAAGTTTTTTTTTTTTAAATTATGATTGATAGAGGATATTCCAAAGTATCATAGAATAATGAATTTTGATCTAGAAGTAAACCTAAGAATTCATTCAGAATAATAACAACTGAAGGACAAATGGTAAATTGAGAAATAGCCCACTAGTCAATCTACTAAGTTTATGATGTAGGAAAGATACTTCAGTTGCTACAACATTATCCATTTCTTTATTTATGTGTGGCTACACTTGTCCCAAAGCCTTCTTCATAGTAACTATTCCAATACATATGCATGTTTGAATAAACTAATGAATAAACTAATGAATGAACATAGGTACTGAATGAAACATCACAACTTTCTTTATGCAGCTTAAGTGAACAATTTTAGTTATTTAGCTCGTTAGCTGTCAAATGGATGGTTAAGGAAACCCAAACTAGTAATAAGATTTTAATACTTACATTGACCATACTGATATTAAGCTATCTCAATTTTATTAATTTATGCATTATATTCTTGTTCCACACCTAACCCCAATTTTCTGCTTGGATTGAAAAACAAATGCACTGCTTTCAATGTTTTACACTTTTAACTTTATTTTTTAGTACTTGATATCCCCCCAATTACATGTAAAACAGTTTTAACATTTATTTTTTTAAAATTTTGAGTTTCAAATTTTCTCTCTCCCCCCATCATTGAGAAGGCAACCAATTTGATACAGGTTATATATGTTTAGTCATGAAAAACATATTTCTGTGTTAGTTATTTTGTTCAAGAAAACATAGACACACCCCAAAAAATAAGGTAAAATAATACGCTTCCATCTGTATTCAGACCTCATCAGTTCTTTCTCTGGGAATGGATAGCATTTTTCATCATAAGTCTTTCAGAGTTTATCTTGGCTCACTGAGATCCAAGGGAATAGCTGAGAATAGCTATTGACTTTAAGAGAATAGCTATTGACTTTAAATTTTAAAGATGCAACTCATAATATCAAGTTTATTATTATTGCATCTTAGCTCTTCTTTGTCTGAAAATCTTCTATGGTAGTAGACATAGGTCAACAGATGAATAGGACACATGTATCACTCAATAATTTGGTGATATAGAGGACAAAATATAAAACCAAATATAATGCATTAGCATGTGAAGAGTTTGGGAAAGGGAAATCAGCCATTGGAGTTAAAGATGATTGATGGGCTTTTGCCTTCAATATTGAATAAACAAATAAACAAACAAGGACAACACTTTGAATGTTTTAAGAACTTTTCTTTGAGTTTTATTATAAGAGAATGTTTTTAGGAGAATTTTGATTTTTACTATTTTCCTCACTGCATCATTATGATTCCCATTAAATTGATGGAGGTGTCTGAAACTACGCTCTGTAATTTTCCTTAATCAAATTGTCTGGTGACAATACATGCATTGAAATAGCACATTTTTAATTCTACGCAAATGGAAATTTTACAAAAAAATAGTAGGTAAAAGTTTAAAAAAGTGTACTGAATTTTAGATAGCAGCCTTTATTATCAAAGCATGTATCCAACAAATGTGTTCTCTGCAGACAAGGATATTAGGTCACTCTAAAGAGGAACTTAAAAACTGTGATAAAACTCCTAGAAAATATTCAAGTACTAACTCAATAAAAGTTTTTAGATTATCAGATTGAATTTAATTTTTATTCACTTTTTTTTTGTAATTTTCAGAAGACAGCACACAAGATCTGTTTCTGAATTGTCTATATAATTTTCTTGACTTCAGCTTCATTATGTACAACTAGGAATTAAATAAATGGAAGGCTCAGAAAGAAAAATAATAATAATAACAAGAAAAAAAGTGACAATTGGTCAAGGCAAAAAAAAAACCCTGATCCATAGTCTTTTATATGTCCTCAATTTCTAAATTCTTTGAGGGCAAGGTATTAATTTATTCTAACATCAGAGGTAGCAGTTTATTACAGTCTTTTCTCCAGATATGTCTATGTTTAACATTTCATGCCTGTCTTGTCTCCTACTCTGCATCATTTTTTTCCTAGTCATCTCTTTAAGTTCATCAAAATATGAAAAGATACCCAGAAAGGTAAAGCTAAAAGAGATTGCTGACATACTAACAAGCTCCTATGACAAAGGGAGCTAGGTGGTTTGATGGATAGCATTGGCCTGAATCAGGAAGACATTGATTCAAGTCTAACTTCAGATACTTGCTATCTGTGTATCTTGGTCAGGTCACATAAAGTGACTCAAAGTCAAGATAATAATTGCATTTGCCTCATGGAATAATGTTTTACTAAAAGTTTTAATAAACCTTAGGATGAAAAAGGATAAAAAAGTTTATATAATATTTACAAAGTGCTTTTTTCCAACATTAAAGCACTCCACAACTTCCAGTTATTATTGTTTTGTATTGGTATTGCAGCCATAAAGTAGGAGATGAAGTAATTACATTAGAGAATTAGGAGTAATCAGAGTTTCAAGGATTGGGATTAGAGAAAAATTTTGGACAGGTGTGTTAAGCTCAGCAAGGAATAAATTAATAACGAATAAAGGAATTTCTAAATAGTTAAGACTAGATAAAATGAATTTTTATTTAGACAAATTTTCCTAGTTTCATTATTTTCTCCAGACATACAGGTGAAGTTTGATGGAACAAGGATCCAGCAAAACTTTGGGAAGGTTGATATCTCATTCAAAGATCAGAACAGAAATGAGATAGATGCTTAATAAATTATTGAATATAAGCGAATACTTCCTTCTTACTGTTCAGGATCAGGTGTGGAATAAAGATCTCCTTGTTTCTTTCATTACTTTTTAAAAGAATGAAATTACCATTAAAAACGAATGAAAAACTTCTTAGCTACACTGATTTTCCAGACCAAGACCTCAAATAGATGGCCAGAGAGTTGAACCCACACTGCTATTATGCCATATTTCTCTGTCAGTTCTGTGATTTTTCCCCCTAAAATGCCTCATTTCTTTCTTTAGATGTAATATTCAACATACTCCCACAAAAAATATTGATTCTGGTTCTCTCTGAGTTTATTCTTCACCCAAATGCTCTCTACAATGTTTTCCCTGGTTCTAGACTCTAGATAATATCTCTTTTACAGTCTTTGTTGATAAGACTGAAATGTATTGTTAATAAGTAGTAGAGTTATCTGTATTTAAAACTGATTGAAAGAACAGACCCAAAGGACAATCATATTATTTGATGCCAGTTTATAGAGAAGTCTCTGGTGGATTGCCCTAAGAATTTGTCTTTGACCTAGTCCTTTTTTTGTTTTTACACTTTAAAAATTGACTTGGATGAAGCTACAGATGGCTGCTTATCAAACCTGTAAGCTATATGAGGATAGATAAAAATCCCTCAAAGAGCCCTTCTATCCCACCTCCAGAACAACAACAACAACAAAAAAATTGCCATTCTTGAAAAACTGGATGTAATTAACCAGATAAACTTTAATATAGTTAAATGTCAAATCTGACCCTTAGGATCAAGGAAGTCAGTGCAAAAGTATAAACAAAGGGAAATATGACTAGACAAATTTACTAATTCTTATCTGGCCATGCATCTAATGCTCTGCATTTGAGCTTAGATTTCAGAGTGGTAAGGAAAATGATGACTGTCATGAAACATTTTAGTTTTTCCTTCCATTCTCATACCATCTACTAATTTATAGAAACACACACATACATGCACACAACACATACATACATATACATATATAAAGATCTGTTAGTTTTAGGGGATAACAATATCAAAATGTAACATAGCAATTAAATAATCTAATATGAACATAGATTAACACTGTAGGTTTGTTTATCCAGATTTTAGCAAAGTATTTGACTAATGTGAACCATTTCGTGTGTGGGGGGATTTTTTATGTGAAAGGCTCATACACTTACAGATCGGACTAGTTGATCTTTGAGGTACCTTTCAGATACGAGATTCTTTAATTTTGAAATTCTATGATGTATAAGAGAAAAGTAAGATATGCATTTTAGCACAAATACTTTTTAAAGGGGGACATCCTATGAGAATACCACCTAAAAAGTTAAATACTAGCATGCATTCAGATCATCGAAACAAATTTCCATTAAAAAAGAAAATATTTAGATTATGCTTAACCAAAAAGAAGATGAAAGTAGAAATGATGATAGATGCATTATAGAAATATTTTCAGACTGAGTAAGACAATACAGAAATCAAAACCAGAATAAAAGGGATCTCAGAGACCACATAGCCCTAATTATTTATGATCAAGAAGCTTCTCTACTATATACCTAAGAAGTGATGATTCAACTTTTACTTTAAGATCTCTAACAGCAAGGAACTGAGTACCTCCTGAAGCAGACCATTCTACTTTTGTTAGCTCCGATTATGAGGAATAATTTGATTATGTTTGACCTAAAGTTGTGTATTTGCAGTTTCTACCCACTGCTCTTAATTCTTGCATAGGAGGCCAAACAAAAGAGGTTTATTCCTATTTCGTTGTCATGGTCCCTATGGTAATTGAAGATAGCTATCTTGCAACACAAACAAACAAGTCCTTTCTTCAAGCTAAAAATCCTGAATTTATTCCACTAGTTTTCATGTGATTTCAAGGAACTTCAGCATACTGTTTCTCCCTTTTTGATTCCTTCCAGATGATGCCTTTAATGCCTTTCGAAATGTGTGGTAAACAGAACTGAACACATATTCTAAATATAGTTCAGACCTGGAAAAGTACATGGATACTATCACTTCCCTACTCAAGGGTACTATATTATATCACATTAAATTTTGTGGCTTTATATTAAACCACTTAGCCATACTGAAATTTCAAAAACAAAAACAAAAACATTCGAATCTTTTCCAGTTGAACTGCTATCTTTCAGAAACTCTGACATTTTTAATTACAACTATTTTTTTAAACTCAAATCTAAGGCATTATGCTTATTCCTATATAATTTCACTATTTAGATTAGATACAAATTCTTGCCTATGAAGATTATTATGAATGCCAACTCTGCCTTCAATATATCCTTCTCAGGATTTGGGCTATTTCAAAATTTGATGATCTAATCACTTTTGCCTTTATCGAAGTATTTAATAAAAATATTAAACATCATAGTGCCAAAGATCAATAACACAAATGGATAAATTTGCTTCCAAATTGAAATCGTTAATATCCAATCTTGAGTTCAGCCTTCAATCACTTTTCAGTACAACTAATTGTGATATCAAGTATTCAAGAGGTAAAGATGATTTTGTCATATGCTTTTCAGAAATTTAAATAAACTATACTTTTAGTAGTTCCTAGATCTCCAAATTTGGTAAAAATCATCTGTAAAAGAAATGAGATTAAGCTGTCATAATAGATAGCAATGGGGCATCACGGATAGAGAACCAGCCTTGAATGCAAGAAGAGTCTTATCTATGAGACATATGAGCCATGGTATCCCTGGTAAATAACCTCTCAGTATTTTGGATAGTTCTCTAAAGTTTAAGTTGTAGAGAATGTCCCAATTTGCATTAGAAGAGGGAGTTTCTCTGATCTGATGAAATGCCCAGATCAGTCCCAGTGCTCATGTCCTCCCTATGATCACCTCCTCCCTTTTTAGAGGTTCAGTAACATCTTTAACAACATCATGTAAAAATTTTGCTAAGAATCAAAGTCAAAGCTCACTAGCTTATAGTTTAGAGATTCCATTATTCTTTTTGAAAATTAGGACAACATCTGTTAGTCTCCAGTATTGTGGCACCTCTCCCATTTCCATGACCTATAAAAGATAGTCATCTTTTAGAACAGCTCAGCAATCACATTTGACAGTTCTTTCTGTTCTAGAGGATGTGGTTTATGTGTGTTAGATGATCTTGCCTTATCAGTTTGGTGCTGCTTTTATTTGTTTGTTTTTACTATATCCCTACTTGTCTTTGATAGAACTTTCCTAGAAGACTTTTCTGTTGTCATTCTTGCTTTTTTATTTTATTTTGTTTTATTTTTTTTGTAATCTAGAGAAGCTTTGCCTTGGAAGAGAAAAGAGGAAAAATAAGATTTGGAGTGTTCTCAATGGCTTTCTCTTGTCCATTTTCACTGAGCTATCCATCTTAAGCAGCAATCCCATCCCTTCTAATGTGTGTGTGTGCATATATATACACACACATATACATATATACATAGTCTTTTATGTAATATATCAGCTAACTTCTATGTTATCTACATTGGTGAGAGGGGAGATAGTTTCTTCCCAAAGGTGCCATCTGTAGCAGAGTGGAGAAGAGATAAGTATCACTGGGAAGCCAGAACCTTGAAAGAGTCATTAATACAGCTACTTAAATTACTGAGATTGATATGAAGAAGAATGCCCTGAAAGTTAACTTGATAATCTGGGGACATGGTTGTTTATAATCAAATAGCATGGCCTTGAAAATGAAAGCCTCTTCAAGATTTGTGACAGAACTGTATTTTGGAAGCATTAATTCTTCTATTTCATGTTATGGATAAGTGGAAGTGGCAGTAACTTTCTTTGGTTACATAATACTAACTTTCTATTTCTTTCCTTTCTATGATAACCACTTTCACATTTTCTTTCCTTTTATCTCACTCCAGAAATTTTAATTTTTCTAGGTTTCTGTATTAGACTTTATTGCTTCTCTCTGTATACTCAAAGAATGTTATTTTATCTATTCCCTCAATTTCAATATTTGTCTTTTTAAAATCCACATCAGAAGGCTTAACATGACTCACATGATCATGTAGGCCTCCTGTCAGAACCTCAAATTCTTAGAATGTAAAATTCAATTCATCTATTTTTTGAAATGTGTTTCTCTAACTAAAATAACCTTTTCTGCTAACAATACCATTATCTTCCCTGTCTACTTGGACATCAGTTTCCTCACCTATAAAATCAGTTTTGATCAGGAAACCTCTAAACTCCCTTCTAGTTCTGGAACTATAAGCTTATGATCCTATAATTACCTAGTAAATGCTCAAAAACTCACTTTTAATCCTTCCTTTTCCCTTAAAACTTACACTTAATTGAATATTGCATGTAATTGATTTCACCAGCAAGTAAAATATTTTTTGATCTATCTTCTTTCTACTTCAATGCTACTAGTCTAGTTTATAGAACTATGAAATTTGTGTCTGTAAGGAACCCTAGAGATATTCTAATCCTGTTTTCTTATTTTATGTATTAAGTCTTGACTAATGTCATATACTTGGTGACTGGCAGGTCTTTAAGCAGAATATATATTTCCTAACCCAGTAGTCATTCAAAAACACCATTCTATAAAGTTCTAATTACTTATTGTTTAGACTACTACAATGGATATTTACAATTCTTAGATGGCTATAGATTTTTTTGTCTAATTTATTCTGTAGGCTACTGGCAAGTTTATTTTCTAAGAGAACAAAACTAATTAAGTCATCCCCTTGCTGGAAAACCTTAATTGGGCCTCTGGTGACTCTGAAATAAAATCAAGATTCCTTAGCCTGGAATTCTAGCCCTCCAACAGTTTGAGTCCTCACCTACCATTCCAGTTGTATTTCTCATTATTCCCTTACCTTACAGTCCAACCAAACTGGACTTTTTCACACTTCCCTCAAATGCCTGATAATTTTATTCTTATATTGTCATATATCCATATAAACTTATTCACCTTTCAAAGCTCACCCCAATTCAACTACTAACCCATTTAGCAAGTATCCAGTGTTCTCTGATGGCAGTCATAGTCTCTATATCCTCTAAACTCTCAACATACTTCTTTTGTGGTCTTTTATTGCATTTTTCTCATTCCATATGAAAGCATAATTATTTAGCTCTTGCCATTCCCCACTATAAGATCTATAAAGAGAAAAACTGCATTTTTTACACATTTTTTTCTGCATTAGCTTCATCTATAAAATGAGTACAGGCGGTTCTGCTATAAGGCTTGTTTCGTGAAATTGTTTCAAAATGACTGCTATGTTATGGTATGTTTTGAGTATAATTTGAACTTTATATATTTACTGATGCACACTTTTGTTATCAATGAAAATTATATGATGGTGGCAAGACGTACATGGGGTTGGATGATCTCTACTCATAAGGTAAAGTAGAGGGCACATTGAGCGTGAAATGTGGATCATGCAAAGAGGAGATATTTGACTCCATCTGGGGAAAATCATACTTAGGTTATCTTTCTTCTCCCAAGAAGTGTTGAAAACTACCGAGGGTGTGAGTATTGTTATAATGCACCAAAGGGTAAGTATGGAGGTCCTCAGAGGCAGGTATGGAAATGAAAGAAAGTGACCCTCAACACCTTCCTGCATTCCCAGAAGAGATGAAAAAAATGGCCTAACTCATTTGGACCTTTTAACTCTTTCTCACCTGTCCAGAGAAAAGCCTATGTTGGAGACGCAGTGCCACAGTGGAAATGGACACAGCACTATGAGAGTGGTAGTAATCCTCCAGGGCACCTTACAAAAGAGGTCTTCTAAAGGCCATCCATTAGTGTGAGCGTCAGTGACCCAGACTTCTTTGTAATGGTTCCTGGTGTGGTGACTTTCTTGACTTCCTCTGGAAGTGAGTTTGAGTGTCATGCCCCTAACTCCATTTTTCCATAATCCTGGTGTTTTTTTTAATTGCATAATTTTACATACCAGTGATTTTTAGAGCAATATGTACTGTTATAGTGGGTCAGCCTTTTTACTTATCTCGTAAGAATATCTTTCTTTTTAAGGAAAACACATTACACTTTAAAACTTGATAAATGTGAGTTATCATCATCATCATAATTATTAGTTTCATCCCTTAGTGCCTTTTCACAGGCCATTTATATATTCAGAGCCCTTTGGACTAGTGGACCTCCCAAGACTATGGCCTTGAGAATTTAAGTGTCTCAATTATGGAACTCTGGCTTTGGGAAACAAGCATACTTATTTTTGAGGTCATCACATAGCCTACTATATTTAATCAATACAGCCATGCTCCATATTCCACCCCAGACAAATGGTTGTTGTCCTACCATTCTGCCACTAAATTCTCTAGGAAATCTAATACCCAGAGCCCATAACCTTAGGGCCTTAACATTCTTGCTTCTTCAACTCTGACTTTTATTTTCATGCTTTTCTGAATGGTTAATGTTTTAATAACATGGTCCATTATATCAAGATGAGCCATTTTTGCTTCTTAGTTTTATTGGGTTTTTAGTCTACGCATAGTATCTTTATGGGTCAAAAAGATATCAATATAAGAGAATAATCAGATTACTTATTTCTCTAGACTATGAACAAACACTACTACTTTATCCATCTAGCCATGATTGTTTATCTATTTATCAGTGTGCTTTTGTTTTTAACTGGTTGGTTATAAGAAATGTTCCATGTAGATCACAGGATAATAGATTTATAACTCCAGGGAAGTTAGAGACCATTTAGTCCAAATCCTCAATTTAGAGGTGAAGAATTATGACACCAAATTATTAAATGACTTGCTAAGTTCGCAAAATTAGTAAGTTAATTTACTCACCTAGATCTTACCTATATCTCTATGCTATAGGTGAACAATCCAAGTTACTTGAGACCTTCCAAACATTACCTTGACATAATAAAGATATCAACAAAGCACACAGACAATTAGATATCCCTCACTCTCCCAGATTTTAGTCTCACATCATCAACTACCATCAAACATTTTTTTAGCCAGGCAAACAGGGTTAAGTGACTTGCCCAGGGTTACACAACTAGTAAATATCAAGGGTCCAAGGTCGGATATGAACTCAGGTCCACCTGACTCCAGGACCAGTACCCTATCCAATGCACCACCACCCAATGAACATTTTATGTCCTCTAGACATCTTAAATTCAACATACTCAGAACAACCCGTTTTCCCTTTCAAAAACTCCTATCTTCCAAACTCCTCTATTACTGTCTGTGGCACAAACATTATCTTAGTCGCACAGGCTAGGAACCTAAGTGTCATTTTCAACTCCTTGGTCTGTCTGATCCCTGATATAAAATCTGTTGCCAAGTCTGGTTCATTGTCCTCTGTAGTATCTTTCGCATTTGTCCCTTTCTCACTTCTGACACCGCCACCATCCTGGTACAGGCCTTCATGATCTTATTTCTGGAAAATTACAATAGCCTTTCTGCCAACCATAAGCCCTCATTCTAGTCTATCCTACACTCTGCCTTCAAAATGATTTTCCTAAAGCACAGGTCTGACCCTGTCAAACCCATACTTGATAAACTTCAGTAGTTCCATATCACCTGTGGGATCAAAAGTAAAACCTTCTGGTTGGCATTTATCCCCCACCTTCTCAGTCTTCTGGAACTTTAAACCCTTTCCCATGCAATTCTTTTTCAATGCAATTATTAAATTCCTTACTCTCTCTTAAACAAGATACTCCATATTCCCATTACAGGAATTTTCACTCACTGGCTACTGTGTATAGAATATTCTCTCAATCCTTGTCTTTGTCCTCTGGCTTCCCTCAAGTCCCAACTAAAATCCCACCTTCTACAGGAAATTAGATCTCTTATAATTCTGTTTAACTTCTGTTGATTACTTCTGATTTATTCTGTTTATAGCTTATTTGTATATAGATGGTTACGTGTTGCTTCCTCCATTATGTGATGAGCTCTTTAACAGCAGATACTTTCCTTTGTATCCCTAGCACTTAGCACAGTTCAGGGCACACATGAGGCACTTAATAAATATTCACTGACTGACTCTAAACATTGGCCAATTCAATATAATATTTCCTCATTTGTACTACTGTAGTCTGGTCCCAATCTCCATACACCTTTTTATTTCTCCTTGAGTGATCTCACCACAGTTATGGATATACTACTGGAAGAAGTGGAAAGGAAATGGAATAAAAGAAAATGGAGATGGAAATAGCAGTTGAAAAAACTAAAAAATATTCTGCCAAGTTCTGTATTAGATATGGAACAACTTTGAGGGCAATGGTGATCACTTATAATAGCGTGGATTAATATTAATCTTGTCATCTCTTTTGGTATTTCATATACTTTTTCGTTTCATTCTGTTTTTAGCTATTTTTGACCAAAATAGATGGAAATAATTTCAGCACAACTAAGGAAACCTGGGCTTTAAAAAGCAACTTGTAAGCATTTCTTATAGCTAAACAATGTGCAATAATTCCTCATTTTAACCTGTTCTTACTATTAATGAAACAGTATCAGTAAATATGTTCGAAAAAGGAAAATGGGCTTTAGAATGCAATTTTTTTTTGGAATATCAGGAGCTGTTGCAGTGGTTTGCTGTCATAGTAACGAATAATTCAGCTAAAAAAAGGGGCTACCTCATACTTTGCACATATGAATATGTCTGACTTACCAAGATTATTTCAATAATTGCATCCAGTAATTATCAAACTATTTAAAATTCATAGCAAAACACAATAATATGATAAATTTTTATTTTTTCTTTAATAATCCCTTGATTTACATGTATAAAAATGTTTATAGCAGCTCTTTTTGTGGTGGCCAAGAACTGGAAATTGAGGGGATGGCCATCAATTGGGAAATGGCTGAACAAGTTGTAGTATATGAATGTAATGGAATACTATTGTGCTATAAGAAATGATGAGCCAGCAGATTTTGGGAAAACCTGGAAAGACTTATATGAACTGATAAATTTCAGTAGTTCCATATCACCTCCAGGATCAAGAACCAGAACATTGTACACAGTAACAACCACAGTGTGTGAGGACTGACTTTTATAGACTTACACTTTCTCAGCAATGCAAGGACCTAAAACTTTTCTGAAGGACTCATGATGGAAAATGCCCTCCACATCCTTATTGGGGTTATACTAAAATCTTATTTTTGATCACAAAAACACATACAAACACATACATACACACAAATATATACACACAGTTTGAATAGAACTTGAAGATAGAAAACAAATTTGTTATGTTTTTACGCACTTGGAATTTTAATATCTCCTTTCACTTCCCATTGGGAAATCTTATGTGATTTGAATTAATGCTTTTCTAGCATATGGATTATTTCTTACTAGCTATATAGGATTCTTTGTCACTGAACACCTTGAGTTTTAACAACTATAGTCCTGAGTGAGTAACATTTGAGAATCCTTTCTGATAGCATCCTATGAAATTTATAAATGTAGTCTTCAGGTTTCTTTTTTTCAACTTCTGATTAATTTTCTTGAATGATATAAAAAGTAAGATATTGGGACTTTTTTCTTCCATCATAGAAGTTTAGAGAAGTGAGTATCTTGTCTCAATTTCTGTCTGCCTGTTCTATTTCCTATATCAGCAGAGATATAAATCTTCCAGCTTTGCTTTTTTGTTTTTACAATGCTGTTTTGCTACTTGTTTTCCAATAAATTTTTATTCTCAATTGAGGTCATGCTATTTCTCAATAGATCCAGCAATTTATTATTTTTTCACTGACTCCAGACTGTCTCATTTTTTTGTTTTATTTTTGTGAATTTGTAATTTTTTTCAGTATCTAAGCTGATTTTATTTCCCCTTACTGGATTTGTTAACTACCCTGAAACATCTTGACCTAAAACATTCTTTTTTTTTTTCCTTCAAGTGTCTTTATGCATTATTACTCCTTTTTTCCTGGAGATTTCTTCCTTTTAGCAGGTAATTGTTAATGATAATGAAGTGACCTTACCTCAAAATCAAAAGGTAAATAAATAGACTCCATTTTGGGGGGAGGCAGCTTTAATGATTTCAATGTTTCTGAGGAGCTCTTTGTCTTGACAGACTTTCTTTTTAATACTACTATTTTCCTAGGACACTGCAATCTTCAAAATTATTAAATTCAATGGGACTTAAGTTTCACTAAAAATCCTAACAATGACTGCAGCATACGAAATAGGGAAGAAACGTAATAGTCAAAAGAGAAATAAATATATATCCCATAAAAATATGAAGAAATAACCTCCCTAGGTCTCATTTTTCTGATCTATAAAGTTTTGTTGACATCATCAAGGCATATATGAATTAAAAAACAGTAAAAGTAACAAGAACAAGAACAACCAGAGAATGAAGAATGAGAGCTACAAAATGAACAATCCTAAGGCAGCCATTTGTGTCCTTGAAATACAAAAAAAAAAAAAAAGAGAAAAACTTCATAATACTAAGTGAATGATAAAGTATTGCAGTCATTCTACTTGTCCCAGGGGAAGGAGTGATACTAAATACCCCAGGTATCATGAGTCTATTGAAAAGTCTATATATATATTTCCTTTAGATCTAGATGTTTTACAACACAAAGTCAAAATCAAATCAAAAAGCACTAAAAAAGCAAATTGAGTGAATGGTGTATTCAGGATATCCCTACTTAAAAAAAAAAGAAAAGCTTGTCCTCTCAAAATCTAAATTGAAATGAACAAATTTGAATTTTGGAATTAGATTCTCATATTTATGATTTATGCATTTTGGTGGGTTTTGAATTTCAGAGAAACCAAAATAAACATATTTGAATTTACCTGCATCAACAATTATGTACTATCATTCTACACCATCCTTCTGCTAGATATCAGGTTCCATAACTAGTAATCATCTTCACCTCTTTCTTCTTTTTCCTTCAACCTCTACATCTCACACTAAGTGCTGTACCTCCATCAGAAGCATATGGCTTGGTGGATACTGAGCTCACCTTGGATTTAGAAATTGTTAGATTTAAAGTCTATTTTTCACACATGACATCTGTGTCACAATCTGTAAGTCACTTTACTTGTCGGTGCCCTCAGGCAATTTTCTAGGACTATAAATTGCAGATGAATTTCTGATTTGCATTGCTAGAGGGAGTTTTCTCACTTTGAGTTCCCTTTACCAATGAAAGCACAAATTCAGCCTTCCCCTAAGTAATTATTTAGCTCATAAAATCTTTGTTAAAAAAATTATATGCTGCGGGAAGAACACAATTACACCAATATTGACATCCTTATTTCATTTAAACTAAAAAAAAAAATTCGTAACAGCTGGTGGATTAATGTGAGGGTGTCTCACAGGTTCTCCTTAGAAAGGTTTGTGTTTTTCTTTTTTTAATTTGCAGAATCTGTTTCCATTTGTGCCCATAAGCCACCAGAAATATAAGTAATTGTGTCCATTTCACGTCTCAGTTTCCAGTGCTCATCACAGTTATAAGATGGGAAAATAAGATAATTGGATTTCATATGTCAACATCAATTGCATAAGATAAAGAGTAAGAGAAACTATAAATACCAAATTCCTCTAAACTAATTAAAAATAGATATTGACTCTCACTGATCTCAATACCAAGATGGGCACAGGAGAAAAGAGATACTTACATTTGAACACATATGAATTAGGCTTAAAATATAGTATTCCAGTGGTTTGTAGACCACTAACTTTTATATATACATCTCTTTTACAAGAAGAGAGCCAGAAGGTGATAGGCATAATGAGCACCACACAAGATCACAATGGTTACAATTGATTACCTCTTAGTAGAAATAAATAAGTGTATTGATTTGAGAACTATTTCAGATTTATATGTTTGTATTCATTAAAAACTACTGTCTAGGTAGAGCAAAGACTGAAATTAACATGAAATTAAAAATGTAAGAAGTAAAAATAAAAGAAGGAACAAAAATGAAATAAATCTTATTAGCGAACTAATTCTTATTTAAATGAGGTACTGATTGTGAAAAACTCAAAACAGATTTAAAAAATCAGATTTTTACCATTTATTTCTTGGAGAACTGGAAATATTTTCATAAGAATGAAAAAAAATCAGTCTATAAGTCACTTCAGATAGAACAAATTTTATCACCTTACCAAAGTCAGAAATAACAAAGATATTATCAATTTACAATGCAAGTTCATTTTCAGAACATTATGAAGTATATTAGATGACTGTAAACATTAATACTTTGTACAAGAGCAAAAAAAGAGTGAAAAGGTGAAAACAAACCTAGAAAATATTTAGCTCTAGAACCAACCAAGACAAATCATTCAAAATAGATTTCTTTAAATGCAAAGATAAGAAATAGAGATAAAATTGAAGAGAATTAGTATTTCTAGAGTGATTTGTTGCAATTATGCATGACAGAGGAAGCACGGCATTTGAATTATTACATCCAATTCTGTGCTGGAGGAAGTGTAAATGTTACCTTAGAAGTAGGTCAGGAAATAATATGTTCAAACATATTATTGGAACAAACCAACTACAAAGGGAAATAATATGTTCAAAGAGTGATATAGGAACCAAGGAGAGATTTTCTCAAAGTATCAGAGAAAGCAGTGGACCAAAAGAATAAAATAAGTTAGGGATTAGCAATCAAGAAGATATGAACATCTACATTCCACTTTTTTATATTTTCATATACAATATAACTATAACAAAGGTCTTTGCAAATATTGAGGGTATCATTGATGAGTCTATGAGGAAAAAATACATGGGAAGGAGTTTTGCAGATGATTTAATACAACCAAGACTATATTCCCAGACACAAAATTGAATGTAATATATCTGAGGGAAAGTTTTTTCAAGCAATATATTTACACGAACATGATAAAAACAACTTATGATAAATACAATAGTATATAGAGAAAGTTGTTCTACAGTTAGGTCATTCTTTGTGGCAAGGAATCCATTTGAGAAACAGCAACTTCATAAAGAATTATAGGTGCTAGTGCTTTAGCAACAAAGTTGAAACAATCTCTGACCTTGAAGGAGCTTATATTTACTGGAATGATGTACTATGTACACTAATGGTAGGAAGAGTTTGAATATCTGACCTAACTGATGTACAAAGGTGTCTGCATCTTTGGTCAGCCTCTATAACAAATATGAGGAACTTAACGGAGTTGAAAGAAGAAGCACAACTGAACAAATATGTGACCCAGAGTGAATATTTGAAAGTGCTCTGTGAGTCTGGAGAACTTTATGGTATTAAGAAGAAAAAAATGTAAACCGAAGGTCAAAAGCCAGCTATGCCAAAGGGAGGAGTCGACCTCTTTGTCTGACTGGTTTTTAACTTTACTTTATTACTCCACTAATGCTATAAACACTGAAAGGAATGATCAGAGCCCTGTATAACTCAGTTGATATGTCAGACAACATAACTTCAGGGGTGCTTTGAATGATTTAAGGAGATGTAAAAATTTCATTAAGTATTTCAATGAGACTAAGGCTTTAGTAAAAAAAAAATAGTTGTGGAACATTCTATCAGTCCTAGAGGGAAAAAAAAACTGAATATGATATCTGAAAATTACTCATCAAATCCCTTAATAAAGAAGAAATATTTTTTTTAAATCTACTGCAAAGTAGATTCTGATGAGCCTGAAAATTCTTGCATAAGAAAACGTTAATATCAAGAGGTATAGAAAAATCTGGATATAAGGGAGAACAAGGAATTTATGAGGCATATTATGATCTTTTTCATGAGTGTTGTCATGCCTAGTTAATGATAAATATAAGTGATAATAACAAATTAATAATAATAGCAATAGCTAGCATGTATGACACCAAATTTGTGCCAGGCACTGTGCTAGTCAATTAACAAATATCTCATTTGGTTCTTATAACACCCCTGGGAGGCAGGTGCTATTATCTGCGTTCTATAAATAAGAATAATGGTGGGGGTGAGTTGAGTGACTTGCCCAAAGTCACAAAGCTAATACTTTTTTGAAGATTGATTTGAACCCTTCTCTTTCTGACTACAGCCCTAGCACACTTATCTACTGCTCCTAGTATCTAGCTGTTGCTAGTAACCCTTCAAAGCTTGTATAAAAAATGCCAGAGACACACACAGTAGTGGCAGGTGATTAAAGCTAACAGAAGAAATTACTGAACAACATCAAGGGACTAGCTTTCTATTGGTAATGTTGTCTAAAACTCAAGACACTTATCTCATGCTAAATGATAATTACATGAAATGCTGGGGTTAGGTGCCAACATTAGCAAATAGAGAAAAAATAAAATAAAATCTCTTATAAGTTAAAATTTCCTGGTAAAGCAACTTGTGGTGAGCCACACCTAGACAAATCCCTGGGTCCAACCTTTCTCCCCAGCATTCTCTCTGCCCTCCTTTTCCTTATTTCTTTTTTGGAGTGGAGTGAAGGGAGGGAAGGCAGTTCATTTAGGGAGTGTGAAGGAGACTGCTTTAGTCCCAGTGGAAAGTGATGGAATATATATTTGTCTGATGATGTCCTTTAGCAGACTTCTTTCATGCAGTTCCTCTTTTATGATCATACATTTCTCCATTGGTCTTTGGGTCACCTTTAACACACTTTCTTCACAGTACAAATTTATTCATTGACTTGCAACCATCCAAAGAAACAGAAAAAAAATGTTGGTGTTCAAATGATCAGCCTTCGTGTTCAGTAGAATATAATGCCATTAAGCCAACATACACCTACATTAGTTTAATAGTTAGTTAATCATCAAAAATTGTAATTCCCCAAAGGTCATTCAGGTTGTTCTTCTGCTATTCCATCCTGGTCCCATTTAATAATCCACTTAGAGTATCCATCCAAAGTACGATGTATTATGGACTAGTTCTAACGGTTAATCATACAACAACATATTATAGTCTGGATAATAGACATCATTCTTAATCTGTTGCTGTTGTCCCTTGAGTGCAGAGTTTAGCACACCTATTATGGCATATCATATATCTCATTAAAGAGAGTACATATTTTGTAACTTGGTGCTACCAGTAAAGTCACATGCAACATTGTCTCACCATTTATTAATGAACTTTATTTGATTAAGTCTACCTAGGACTTTTATTATACATTGCTTTACATTAATAATCAGAGAGTTGGAAAAAACTGTTACAGTTGGAAAAATGTTACAGATTTAAGGAAATTTGTGTGATATAAACATTAGCAGGTAAAGAAATTTATTCAAGAAACTTTCAGGTAATATTTTGCTCTACCAACAAAAGATTTTGGGTTTTGTTTGTTTGCTTGCTTTTGCTTTTTGGTTTTATGTAAGGATATATACTGTACTTTTAGATGCATTTTACTGTAAATATGTGATTTATGTTAGTATGTCGATTAAAAAGCCCGCTAGGTTTCTTTCCACACTTTCATCAAGGGAGATAGTGAGATACTGTTTCAACAATTCGGCTAGCAGCTGCTGTGGGGGTGTAAAACCAACAACAACCAGCTCACAGGACGCTGCAAGCCTAGGTTCTTTTGATCTGCTTTACTAAGGAAAGCAATGTTAAGGGGTTAACAATCTTACTTTAACCCAGCGTACAAATATCATTCACTCAGTTCAGGGGAAAAAGCCAGCATCCCGAACTTCAGAGCAAATACAAACAAATTACAAACATACATTTATAAACAGAGCAAATACAATTCATAGTTAACAACATTTGAGTTCAGCTGGGAGCTCGACAATGGCTGGCTCAGAGTCACATGTCCCTACTGCTGCAGCTCAGAGCTCCGAAAAAAAGAAAGCCAGCCCCTAGTTTTGTATATCTTGTTCAGGGTCAAAGGTGAATCACACATGCAACTCATCCACATGACTTAAAATTGTCACAAAAATGCGACTTAAACCCATGTGGTCAAAATCCTCTGATGTCTCAGACATGTTACTCAAACTCATGTAAACTAGGCTTTCCCTTGAGGCAAGCAGGTCATCAAAGACTCCTAATTTAATTAAGGGAACAAAGGCCAAACTCTTCAAGGGCACTTGTTTGAATAAGTGCTAAGAAACCATCTTGATTCCCAATACAGATACAATAGAAAAAAAGTTCTACCTTTGGAATCAGAGAGTTTAGATTCACATCCCATCTTTACTTTGCTAACAGTGTAAGATTGAACAAGTCACTTGACATTATTGTATGTCATTGTCTTTAGCGATAAAAGAAGGGAGTTAGTTCTAGCTCTAGATTCATGATCCTATGGAATTTGGCTATGTGGCCCCAATTCCCTTCTAAATCTAAATCTAATCTTAACATTATAAAAATATCTTCTAAACATGATATTTTTCTCATAAAAAATATCTGTTGCAATGTAAAATTAGCATATGGTTGAGTAATTGATATCTTCTTGGTTATCCTTGTTTTGTCATATTTTATTTGTAATTATAAAGCCTGTTTATATCGTGAAAAATGACTTTACTAACTACCTTGATTTACTTCAGTTTCCTTACAATACAGACGATTGCTGTTTTTGTTATATTATTTAGGCCTACCCACGAACAATAGGCATTTTTCCAATTACTTAAACCTGATTTTATTCATGTGAAAAAATGTTTCATATTTTTTCTTTTATAATTTATGTTTTTCCAATTAATAGTATTTTATTTTTTTCAATTACATTTACAGATAGTTTTCAACATTCACTTTTATAAGATTTTAAGTTCCAAATTTTTTTCTCCCTCTCTGCTCTACCTCTTCCCCAATCTGAAATGGGCTATACATATACAATCATATTAAACCTATTTCCACATTAGTCATGTTGTGAAAGAAGAATCAGAAAAAAAAGGGAAAACCACAAGAAAGAAAAAAAAATCCAAAGAGAAAATAATATGCTCCAATATGCATTAGACTCCATAGTTCTTTCTCTGCATGTGGATAGCAATCTCCATCATGAGTCTTACATCATTTTCTTAGTTCACTGCATGGCTGAGAAGAATTAACTCTATCAAAGTTGATTATTGCACAGTGTTACTGTTACTGAGAATAATGTTCTGGTTCTGGTCACTTCCCTCAGCATCAGTTCATGTAAATCTTTCCACGTTTTTTTGATGTCTGCCAGCTCATCATTTCTTGTAGCAAAATAGTAGTTCATTACATTCATATACCATATTTGTTTCAGGTATTCACCAATTTATAGACATCCCCTCAATTTCCAGTTCTTTGCCACCACAAAAGAGCTGCTATAAATATTTTTTACAAGTGGGTCCTTTACTACTTTTTATGATCTTTTTGGGGTGCAGAACAAATATTGGTAATTCTAGATCACACATTATGAACACTTTTATAGCTCTTTGGGCATAGTTTCAAATTGCTCTCCAGAATGGTTGAATCAGTTCACAGCTCCACCAATACTGCATTAATGTTCCAATTTTCCCACATCTCCAACATTTATCATTTTCCTTTTTTGTCATATTAGCCAATTGGATAGGTATGAGTTGGTACCTCAGAACTGTTTTAATTTGCATTTGTCTAATTACTAGTACTTTAGAGCGTTTGTGAAAAGTGTTTTGTAATTGTGCTTATAGGTTTCCTGAGTTTGCCTTAGCAGGTAGACTCCCAAATATTTTATATTATCTATAGTTATTTTAAATGAAATTTCTCCATCTCTTGGTGCTGACCTTTGTTAGTAATAAATAGAAGTACTGAAAATTTATGTTGATTAATTTTATATCCTGCAACTAAGCTAAAGTTTATTGTTTATTATGTACAATATTGTTTCAAGTAATCTTTTAGTTGATTCTCTAGGTTTCTCTACATATTCCATCAAATCATCTGCGAAGAGTGATAATTTTGTTTCCTCATTACCTGCTATCATACCTTCAATTTCTTTTTCATCCATTATTGCTAAATTGCTAAATTTCTAGTAGAATATTGAAGGGTAGTAATAATTTGCATCCTTGTTTCACCCCTGATGTTTTTGGGAAGGCTTCTAGCTTTTCCCCATTACATTTAATGCTTACTGATGGCTTCAGATAGATACTACATATCATTTTAAGGAAAATTCCATTTATTCCTATTCACTCTAGTGTTTTTAGTAAGAATGGTTGCTCAAAAGCTTTTTTTGCATCTGTCAGGATGATCATATGATTTCATTAGTTTCGTTATTGATATGGTCAAGTATGCTAATGGTTTTCCTAATACTGAACTAGCCCTGCAATGCTGGTATAAATTCCACTTGTTTATACGGCATTATCCTTGTGATAAATTGCTATAAGCTCTTTGTAAACATTTTATTTAATTTTTTGCATCAACATACATTAGGAAAATTGGTCTATAATTTTCTTTCTCAGTTTTGACTCTTCCTGGTTTAGGTATCAGCATCATATTTCTGTCAAAAAAGAATTTCATATAACTCCTATTGTTTCAAATAGGTCACACAGTATTATAATAATTTGTTCTTTAAATATTTGGTAGAATTAATTTGTACATACAACTCACCTGGTCATTTTTTCATAGGGCGTTCATTGATGGCTTGTTCAACTTCTTTCTCTAAAATGGGATTAAATTTTTCATTTCCCTTCTGTTAATTTGGGCAATTTATATTTTTTTGTAAATATTCAGCCATTTCGTTTAGATTATCAAGTTGATTGGCACACAGTTAGGCAAAATAGCTCTTATTCTTTTAATTTCCTATTCATTGGTGGTAAATTCACCCTTTTCATTTTTCTTCAGTGAGCTTTTGTAATTATTTCCTTTTCCATTTGCCCAATTCTACTTTGAAAGCATTCTTCTCCTCATTGGCTTTTTGGATCTCTTTTGCCATTTGGATTAGTCTATTTTTTTTTTAAATTTATTTTTGCACAGGCGCTTGAACTACAAATTTTCTCCCCATTTCCTCCCCCCCCCACTCCAAGATGGCGTACACTCTGGTTGCCCTGTTCCCCAGTCTGCCCTTCCCTCCGTCCCCCCATTCCCTTCCCATCCCCCTTTC
>CM053626.1:102769013-102800253 GCA_028646595.1 Phalanger gymnotis | reverse complement strand
GAGGGCAGACTGGGGAACAGGGCAACCAGAGTGTACACCATCTTGGAGTGGGGAGGGGGAGGAAATGGGGAGAAAATTTGTAATTCAAACGCCTGTGAAAATCAATGCTGAAAACCAAACATGTTAAAAATAAAATAAAAAAAAATCCACTGGAAAAAAAAATGGCATAGTGGAAAGAGGTTCAGGCTTCGATTCAGAAAAAAACAAAAACTTTTCAAGTTTGGTTCAAGTCTGCCCTTGGATAAGTGCTATCTTGTGACCACTGGCAAGTCATTAGACTTCTCAATACCCCTGAACAACTGCCTAAGACTATAAGTTACAGAAGAGGAACCAATCTCAACTAGAGGAGGAAGTTTCCAAAATGGACCATGTCTTCTGCAGTCATAAATACAGTTGAAAGTTAGATAGATAGATAGATAGATAGATAGATAGATAGATAGATAGATAGATAGATAAATAGATAAATAGATAGATAGACAGATAGACAGATAGATAGATAAACAGAGAAGAAATAGACAGAAAAAAGATGGATGGGTAGACAGCAAGAGCTAATAAAATTCAGAGTTCAGCCTATTGATACTTTTATCATGTTTTTGGTGGAAAGCAGCTTTTACCATAATATTATATAATGTTTAAGCTGTTAAGTTTAAGTTTATATATACAATGCATGTATACACACACACACACACACACATATATGTAATGTGTGTATATAAATGTGTGTATCACAGGATCAAAAATCTAGAAATGGAAGAAATCTCAAATTTGATCAAATGTATCTCCTTCATTTTACAAATGAGGTATCTGAGGTGCAAGGAATTTAAGGTCACATAGGCTGTGGGTGGCAGCAATTGAACAAAGGGTCTCTGACTGCAGGCTCAGTGTTTGTTCTCCTCCTGCCCCCAACTATTTTACAAAGGAAGGACTTGAACTCAGATATTAGCTGAAATAATAAGATAGGTGACTCACCCTTTGTCATACAGATAGCATGCATAAGACATAGGACTTGAAGCAGAGGTTAAATGACTTATACGTGGTCACTAACAACAACAAAAATAACAATGAAAAGAGAAGACAAAATATTTAAAAACTAGCTTTCTTTGGACATCTATCTGGGCTTTTCAAAACCCTCTCCAGCTATTCTTGTCTATGCAAAATAAATTCTAGAATAGCACTACTAGGTTTGTATCCCAAAGAGATTTTTTAAAAAGGGAAAATGACCCATATATACAAATATATTTATATAAAGTCTTTTTTTCTAGTGACAAAAAAATGAAAATTCAGGGGATGCCCCTCAATTGGGGAATGGCTGAACAAGTTTTGGCATATGACTGTAACAGGATATTATTGTTAATACAAAGGATAAGCTGGATCATTTCAGAAAAAAAAAAAGTTGTAAAGACTTACATGAACTGTTGCAAAGTGAAATGAGCAAAACCAGGAGAACATTATACACAATAACAGCAATATTCAATTATGATCAATCGTGAATGACTTAGCTATGGTCCTCTTTGAGAATGAAGGACAAATAACAACCCTGTGAGTAGTAGGAGCTTCCCCACTGAGGACCCAATTGAAACTGACTAGCTACGCAATATGGCTCTTTCCTTCCTTCCTTCCTTCCTTCCTTCCTTCCTTCCTTCCTTCCTTCCTTCCTTCCTTCCTTCCTTCCTTCCTTCCTTCCTTCCTTCCTTCCCTCCCTCCCTCCCTTCCTTCCTTCTTTCCTTCCTTCCTTCCTTCCTTCCTTCCTTCCTTCCTTCCTTCCTTCCTTCCTTCCTTCCTTCCTTCCTTCCTTCCTTCCTTCCTTCCTTCCATCTTTTCCTTTCAGAAATGTTGCAAGATATCTTGGGGTTTACAGGTTAGATTTCTTTCTTAAGGTCCATGCTTTAAACCCAAATCACTCTGCTTTTGTGGATTGCCCAACGATAGGTCCCAGGTCAAACTCCACTTGTTCATTGTTTGAATCCTGTTTGACTTTCTGTTTTAGCCAGAAACCGTGAGGGTCTTCACCTCTCAGTATGATTTTTTTTTTTTTCTGGACTAGGTTAAAGAGACCATTCTTTGCCTCATTTTTTTTTTTTAACCTAGCCTTAATCACTGAGTGGGCATTGTCCCAGTCAAACTGAGACCTGTTACAAACCTTTAAAAGATCTTTGATTAAAGGCCAAGGTCTTCCATTGCATCTGGCCATCTGCAGTGGTCTTATTGTGTATCTGGCCACTGTGATGAGGGCACAGTCTCTAGGTACCTCCTTGAATCTGGGAGCCCCCTTGAACTCTCTTTGAATCTTCCAACTAGATCAGGCCTTCCCTTAAGGCCATAACCTTTCATTATCATTAGGCCCAAATCTCTACCTAGCCTCGCCCTTTATTGTCCAGCCACTTCCACCCTTGATACTATCAATATCCATGCCTCCAGCTACTTCCCACCCTTAATCTCATTCTCTTGATTCCTGGAGTCTGACCTCATCCTGGTCTCATTGGACTCCTCCTCAAGAACCTCATTAAAGCCCTCCTCTATTCATCCTAGACCACCCCTCAATCCCTCCTACGATCTTTGTGTATATAATCTCCATCTTGCCTCCATGAAGGGGCTCAGATTCAATCTAGCTCAGTAGATTTAATATGGCTTGCTTATGAAAACAGGCATCACAAAGGGTGGGATTTCTTAAGACAACCCATTATGGTGAATCACTAATAAACTTTGTCTTTTCCCTTGGCTGAGAAGGCTTAAATTGAATTCTTTCGGCAGGACCTAGCGTGTAGGTATTTTGGGGTCTTGAGGACCCCTAGAAACATATAATTCCCTACCATCATCATTTTGCTTAGACCTCTTCAACTGTACCCAGATGGTTCTAGAGGAGAAAGTAAAGCTGGTGACTTTGCACAGCCCACCCTCCCTCACTTAAACCCAACTTACTTACATATTGTGACATCACCTCTATGATTTCATGGTTCTCCTTCGGAATGAAGGACAAACAACAGCTATTTTCTGAAATACAATGGTCCAAGACAATCTGAAAGGATTCGTGATAAAAAATGCTATCCAGCTCCAGAGACAGAACTGATAGAGTCTGAATGCAGATTAAAGCATATTATTTTTCATTTTCCTTTTTTTTTTCATTTTTTGGTCTGTATTTTCTTTCACAACATGACTAATATGGAGATACATTTTGCATGATTCCTCATCATAAACTATATAAAACTACTTGCTATTGTACTGGGAGTGGTGTGAGGGGAAAGAGAGGGAAAGCATTTGGAATTTTAATTTTAGAAAAGAATATTAAAAGTTGTATTTACATATAATCAGAAAAAATAAACTATTATGTGTTTTCATGTAATTGTGAAAGTAAAATATTATTTAAAAATAACTTACAGAAGCAATATGTGTTCTTATATTAATTACAACTTGTTTCATTCTTCTAATTCTTTTCCATGGAATTCAATTAGAACTTTTGGGACAAGTCATTAGCCTGCTATTATTTAACATTCAGCATTTTGTAGGCAACTGCACAGTTGAATAAAATATATGTATATATTTTAAATTGGAATAATGCAATGAATTGGTGTAATGGTAATCAGGGTAGGATTTTTTGCTGTTCTTCTCTTAAGTGCCTTTAATGAGTCTGGCCTTTGTTTGAATAGGGTAGGTAAAGATGGATCTTTTTTTGTCTTGGAATGTTTCTCAGCACTAACACAAATAGGAGTCTTTGAATTGTATATTATGTGGTACTGGTGGTTGGAGCTTTCCTACACTCTGTTTCTTACATCCTAAATGGTGAACCGGGAGCCCTCAGGGTCCTGAACACACCCTGTTCAAAAGTGAAATGTTGACCTTCCAGTACATATACCCTATGGACTGGAAAGTTAGCGTTTCACTTTTGGGGATACACTCATTGAAAGAGTGACAAGACTCTAGGCAAGCTATTGAAACAGCCCCCCCCCCCCCCCCCGCCTCACCCTGGCTTTGTAATCCAGATGTTGGCAATTCTCTGGTAAATAAGAATTGCGATTTGAATCAGACAAGGTCTGACTGTTGATGGAATTTCTGTTTGTATTTGCCCTGAAGTTCAGGGGCCTGATCTTTTCCCCTTGAACTAAGTGATTGATATATGTATGTTTAATCAAACTGAGATTCTTAACCCCTTAAAATTTCTTTCCTTAAAAAAGCAGATCAAAGAACCTGTCTTGGCAGCCCTTCTATGTGCTCTCATTATTGGTCTTACTAATTTGTTATATAATCTCAACTGGGCCCTCAGTGCCTCAAGGCAACACTTTTACACCTCCTAAAATCATTCCTTATCTCACACTCACACGAGTGGTTTTGCCAACCTTTTTCTTCTCTTTTCAAACTTCCCATGGCTTCTCCACCCACCCACCCACCAAAGTGAGAATTTTGTCTCATATATCCCTGAAACAAAAAGAGACCATTCGACAAGAACTCTTTTTCTTCTTCCTCATCATCTTACGTAATACAGATGCTTTCTGTCACTGCATTCTCCTTCTACATGTACATGATCCCATTCTGTCTATCTTGTCCAGGATATTGCCTCTTCTATCATCCCCACTCTCTTATTGATCTTCAAACTCAGTTTTACTCTGTGTTTCCCTACTTCCTATGTCTCTTACATGCCCCCCCCCCCAAAAATCCTACTTATTTGATCTATCTACCTTTCCTTCACACCCATCCCAGTTAATGGATTAATTACTTCAGAAAGTTATCTATAACTGGTTCCTCCATTACTCAATGACCTCTAACTTCATTATTCAACTGAAATTGTTTCCTACAAACTTACTAATGATCTCTGGCTAAATAAAATGCATTTTTATCGATCCTTATCCTTCTGTAATAAAACTTATTCTTCCCTCAGTAGCCTTTGACACTGTAAACACCCTCTTCTTCTTGATACTCTCCTATCAAAGTTTTCATGACCCTGCTTCCATGGATTCTTTTCATACATATCTGACCACTCATTGTTTGTCTCCTCTTCTGTACTCATATCTAGGTCATGCCTGCTAAAATTGGTTGTTCCCCCAAAGCTCTGTACTGAAAACTCTTCTTTTCTGCTACTATATTATTTTTTCTTGTTGATCTTATCAGCTGTCATGGATTAAATCACGAGCTCTATGATCTCAACCTTAACTTCTTTCTTGACATCCAGTTTATCATCTCTAACTGCTGATAGGGTTTCTCAAACTGGATTCCAATAGACATCTTAAATTTAACATGTCTAAAACAAAGCTCACAATTTTCTCCTAAACCTTCCGCATTTCTCGGTTTCTCTATTATTTTCAAGGGCACTGTCTTCCCAGGCACCTAGGTTAACAAGCTAGGTATCATATTTAACTCCTCACTCTTTCATATCTAATCTGCTGCCAAATTCTATTGGTTTTCACCTTTATAAAAATCTCATACATGCCCCTTTCTTCCCTCTGAAATTTCTACCTTGCCAGTGCAGTTCCTCATTACCTAAACTATTGGAATGGCCTGTTTATTGACGTCTTCACCCCAAGTTTCTTCCTTACTCAAAGTAAGGAATGAAGAACTATTCTGGTTAGCAAGAATCCAATTCATATTGTTTGGGATGGCACTTCTTAGATGTAAAATGATCTGTATATGTAAATTCAAGGAAATAAATGCCTTTTCCTTGTAAATACCTGATGCTTATGCTGTTCTGCTGATAGTTGGACTTGATATTTATGTTTCAAGTCATGCATAATTGACATACTCATAAGGTCTCATTTATTTAGCCACCAATTTGTTTAATAAACTGATATTTTTGTGTAATATTTATATCCAATAACTAGTTTGCCTGTATAAACATTAAAAAATTAAAATAAATGCAGAATGTATTTTATAATAATTTGCTCAGTATTTTTTTCTCTTTTGTTGTGGAAAGTAATTCTAAAATAAACCACTGGAATATCACACACAAATGAAACTAGAATGGAAATGGCCTCAGATATTGCATAATTCAATTTCATTTCACATTTTGGGAAATTGAGGTGAAGCCACTTGACTAACATTGTACAAGTAGTAAGATAGTAATATGCAAAGCCATGATTTGAATGTAGGACTTTTAATTATAGATTAAACATTTTTTTTCCTACTACTTTGTGGTACCATTGCCAAATAACATTAAATAAAGCAAGCATTAGTACAGCCTTCACAGAAATCCAGACAATTCCAATCTGTTAGTATGCTTGTGCTTTAGTGTTTTGTAATGCAATGCAAGTTAATTATTGTAAGAAAAGGCCCTTAGTTGGAAAGCATTGGAATTACCATTTTTCCAACTTAGCCTAGATATGGTATTTTACAGGGGAATGCCTTTCACAAGTGTTCTAGAGGTACTTGTCATGGAGGATAAGGGAGAGAAAACTCCTTCAGATTCCAAAATTCTGGGCCAGCAGCTTAGAATCACTCACTTTTTAATGAATATTTTCCATTTCATTTAAATTTAAATTCAGAAGAAGAATAAACAGCAACAATTATCTCTTTAAAAGCAGTAGATTCCTTAAGGATAAATAAGAAATTCCTATTTTATAACACCCACCACATTGGCAGATGATCTTTCACAGTTTGAAAAAAAAATGTACCAAATACATGCTTTAGATAACACACATACACATGTGCACACAAAGACACACACACACACATATACACACCTCACCCAAAATTTATAGCAGATGGTTGGGTTTCATTTTAATCAAACTATTACAAGTCATTTTGTAATTGTGATGAATAATCAACATTCTAAAATCCTAGTCTCCTAGATCTTTAATGGAAGAAAATCCCCATTTTCTGAAAAGTAATCTGAATTTTCTTTTCCTGGTATTCATCTCTGCCTTTGCTTGGTAACTGTAATCCTTCACAGGCACGCAGAAAAATAAAATGAAGGGATTTTGGCAAAAATAAGGACTCTGAATAAAAGATGAGGGGGTTAGAAGAAATCTTGGTGGGACATTAAATTCTTTACTTTGTGTCTTATGGTCTTTCCTTTCTATTTTCTTTTTTTTTTTTTGGGGGGGGGGAGGAAGTGGGATTCAAATTATTCCAAATCAAATACTTGGCCATCAAACATAAAGAATTGGCTTTTTTCTCATACTGCATGTCTCATTCTCAATTTTATACACACATATATGCGCATTTATGTATATGCATATAGGTATGTGCATTTGTATGTGTATGTATATGTGTAGATGTATATGTATGAATATGATTTACTAGCTAAGGATTCTAAATAATTTGATAATAATATAACTGATTTCTGTTTGGATATTTTCTACTACACTCCATTTCATTTTGGGGCCCTGGTAAATAATCAGTATGGATCTAGAGAAATATATCTTGGAGTAAGTGTCCTCATATGACCACTCAAGATGAATATATCATGACATGAAAAATTTGAGTTATGGATTATTTGACAAATAAAGAGAAATAATGAAAATATCCATTGAAAGAATGAAAAACCACAAGTAATATCATTCCATATGGAAATGTTTAAATTCCCTATTTCTGAATGTTTTGAATACATGAGCAAATGAGATTTAGAGTTCAAGATCCTTTCCAACAAATAACGATTCACATAAGAGTCTTCAGATGTCATTTATTTAGAAACCAAGGTGGACTGACTTGATCATTTATTCTTTAATGGAAAAATTGGAACACAAATGAGATGGTTTCAAAGAATCATATTGTAATAAATATTGGGATTATTATTATGGTATAAAATGTTTAAAGAAACTGAAGCCTGGTGAAAAAAGAATATACCTAATGTTATAAAAAATTAAGTATTTTATTACTTTGTGATTTGAGAATAAAGTATTTTTCTATATTTATGGACATTTGATGAACTTGTAAAAGATATCAGTTGCCTTGCAAGGACACTGCAACTTTCTAGGATTGTGAAGATCAAATTATAAAAGATATTTTGTGGATCTGAAATAGATATTCTCAAACTCCTTCTCTTACTAGTAAGTCATGTAATTTTCAAATATTCCCACAAGGATCTGTAGAATCTATGTTTAACACTTGCCAAAAATTGTATTTTTGTAAAAGCATGAACATTTTTGATACTTTCCATTTTAAAACTTTATATTGTGCATAGTCCAAATAAACGTGGCTTGGAAATCTCATCTTATTTTTTTAAACCATTATACACATATTATTGGAAAAAATACTAACTGCTACTGGGAAAAAAATCCAAGATGAATAAAACATGCTTATGAAATTGTTTCAACTACTTGGGAAAATTGAAAAATCCTGTCTTAAAGTATTTTTGTATGTAGCCTAGACAGGTCATCATTCAACTTTCTTGCTATTTCAGTGTCCCATTTCATAGTCTACTTTACTGCTACCTTTGACTCAGTACTTCTGTATCAAAAATCTAATTCTTCTAAGAAAAAGATTGATTGTTCAAGGGATTTTGTATAATGATATTCTTGCAAGAAGCACAATTGAGGAACTGATGTAAGGAAGATGAAAAAAAATAGAATGCACAGGCTTTCACATTACAGTGATTAAATGGTTACAAAATTTATTCAGTTCTTTAAAACTTCCTTGGATTTTTGCTATTATCAATGAGGCAACAGCTGCCATTAGAGAAACTAGCAACCCTTTATATTTCATATTGAGTAATACTACTCTAAGCTAAGGATAGATATTCCAAAAGAAACTTTCCCAAGATGATGGATGTTTTCTTTGTACGTATTCAGAGTACTTGTAGAATGTTCAATCTGTTCATCTGCTCACGCGGCTAGCCCACTTCCTTCCTTCACTATTTTTTTTTTGATACATCTAGAATACAGGTTATTATTTAAAATATCTTGCAGTTTACTTGAGCCTATCAAACTTTTCTCCATTATTTTTTTGACGACTGATGGCATAGATTCCTCAGAGACTATAGTATTTCATGATGCCTAACCATAAAGTACTTGCAAGAAAATATGTATTGATAAGTTGTGTCTTTACAAAGAAGCTGCTTTGAATCATTTAAAATATTTTAACTTCCAAAATTCAAATCCCATTTTTCAGCCAGGTGGTTGAACTCAGTCCTTTCTGAGTTTAAATCTTTGATCTTACAGTCATATGACTTGTCTCTCTTCTCACCCTTCACCTTTGAATCTATTTCACTGTTCAACAGCAGTGCCTTTCAAAAAACATACGTATTACTGTCTCTAATTTTTATTTTTATCACAAGCCATTACCCCCCAAATTGTTATCTTTTATATATTACATACGCATTGTAATCTGCTTATGTTATGTGCATTATGAAATACAAGAATAAATAAAATGGAAAATATGAGAGATGGAATAAATAGTATTTATATAGATGTATTAATTTTCTTTCATTTGTGGCATAATTTTTTTTAGCTGTTACTAAAATATGATTTTTTTAGTGAAAGTAAAATGATGCAATGTTTCTTGATTTTTGAAACCTTGATTTCACATGTGATACAGATTTGATGCAATAGTTCTATGTTCAATTTCATTCAACACTTAGTTTTATTGGCTTTGATAACTGAAACAGATATCTGGCAAAGGTATCTTCTAAATAAAAGTGCAACATTGGCTGCACTTAATAAATCATGCTGTAGTTGTTTTTCAATTTCAAGCACTAATTTTGCAAAGATATTTATTGAAGTTTGACTAGCAAATTTCCGTCTTTCTTAATATTAAATGCATCTATTAGATCTCAGATCCAAGAGTAGCTATTGTAAGGTGGAAGAAGAGAAGTTCAGCAGGACAGATGACAAAATTCCCAGGTGAGCCCTTATATGATGGTAGGGAAAGAACTTTTCCATTTGTTTGCCAGTAATCCTATTAATTGGAGATAGAGAATTGGATAGAGAATTATACTTCTGACAGAAGATCACTGACAACAGTAATTATTGTCAAATCTTACTGACTGATATACTTTTCTCTTTTTCCTTCCAGTGCTATTGACATGGTTATATCTATTTCTGTCCTGCTCTCCTTCATTTAGTACTTGTTTGGGTAGATGTTATGCTTTTGGGCTCCTAGGGTCAGAACAAAGAAGAGCCCTAGCAGACCATAAAGAGCTGGGGAACTCTTTATAACAAATTATGCAACCCAATCTAAGGGACACCATATGTATATATAGATGCTGCAGTGGGCCTGTGAGATGGAGGACAGGATAATGTTGGGAATGGTCAGAAATAGCTTTCTGACTACCTGCTCACCTGTATCACTGAAAGAATTTCTGGCAGTTGTTCCTGCACAGAGAGCACTTCACACGTGCAGGGGAAAGCAGAGTAGAGGCAAGCAGTGGGTATAAAGATAACAGACCCAATGTACTATTCTCAGCATTAATAGTTTCTTCGCTCACCCAAGTAGATTGCCTTACACATATGAAGAATTATGTACACCCTAATTTGGAGACTGTGGCCTAGGTAATAGATTTTTTATCCATTGAGGGTTTTTTTTCTTCATTGACTTTTACACTATCTTTTGAATAATCGCTATTCTTGGTGAAAAATCCCCGTAATTATTTTTTCTGGAATTTGATGTGATCAGCATAATGTCACTTGTAAACATAAGCATCTGGGTAATATTATCATCTGGTGTGGTATATTCCCCATGACAATGGCACACTTTTGGCAAACATATCTTTCTTTCTGATTTCTCAGTTTAATGATCAAAGGTTTATTACAAATAGTTTTCTATGTAGTTGCATTTGCCAGGAATTTTTTATTATCTTAACATAGGCTTGTGAAATTTCATTTTGGATTCTCTTTTACTCCATTGAGTAAAATGTATTTTCATAATCAAAAAGCAGAAAAGACAGTAGGATTTTCTATTCTCTACCACTCAATTCTGTGACCATAAAGATGCCATCTGCTTCAGGAAATCATATGTGGAAGTCTAATTGTTTTCATATGTTTATTAAGGATACTTCTGATGCACATATAGATAATTCTCAAAGATTTTATAAAGTTGGAAAAGTAAGGATGTGGATCAATAATTATTGATGTTCTCTGAATTAATTTTGGAGGGAAAGGGCCATTAACATCTTCTAAGTTGATCTTTTAATTGGTCATTCTTCAAGCATTTATTAAGTTCTTACTAGGTCCTATGTTCTAAGCTAATAGCAGGGAATACAAATAACCCTTGCCCTCGAGGAGCACAGATTCTAATAGGAGGACAATGTACTATTAACTTTGTTTGGACTACGTTAGCAGGTACGCCCATCATTTCCAAATTTGACTTTCCATATAGCAGTTTTGACATGTTGTATGTTGGCCTAAGAAATCAAATGAGAATTTTTTGAGAGAATTGCATGCACCAATGTCAGCAGACAAAACAGGAAAAGTTTAGAAATTCAACTACATAAAATATATGTATAATATTATAAAATTTTATCAATCTAAATTTTACAAGAAAGTACTGTAAATACCCCACAAAAGAAAAAGAAAACATGTCAGATATCTCTGATATGTAGAAAGGGCCAAAAATTTTTACACAGATTTTTCAAGATTACTTGGGGTAGAGGCTGAGGGAGGTGATGGCACTGGGCCTTTAAACACCTTTTCTGCCCCAGTGATGTGGAGGGATAATTATACTTGTTTTTGTTTAATTGTATTTTCTAATTTCATCTTTTTAAGTACCATTTCTAAATCTTCATACAGCAGTTTGTGACTGACAGAGTCAAAGGTGTTTTTTATCTATATGTTCGATGGGTTGGTTTTAAGAAATTCAACAAATTTGTTCATTAGGAAGTTATTAATATTCTATTTTCAACATTTATATAATTTTACATTCAATGTATGTTTTTGTTAATGTTGCTCTTTTCTTATTCTAAGTATTTTAAGATATAATTTCTCATATGACAAGAATAGACTTAGTTGAACCTCTACATTTTGCTATATTTATCATTTTTTTTTTTACTTTCCCCACCTCTGGCTTGATTTTTTTTTCTTTTACCTTTTATTTAGCATACTGTTTTTCTGAAGTTACATGTAAAAAACAATTTACAACATTCTTTTTTTAAATATTTGACTTCCAAATTCTCTCCTTTCCTCTTTTCCCACCCTATCACATTCAGAGGGGAAGCAATTTGATATGGAACATACATGAGTAGTCATGGAAAACATTCATAATAGTCATCTTCTGAAAGAAAACAGAAAAAAATCAAGAAAAATAAAGTAAAAAGAAGTATGCTTTGATCTGCATTTAGTCACCATCAGTTATTCTCTCATGATGGATAGCATTTTTCACTGTAAGCCCTTCAGAGATGTCTTGGATAATTTTATTCCTGAAAATAATTAAGTCAGTCACAGCTCATCATCTTACAATATTGCTGTTTCTTTGTATACAGTGCATTTCACTTTGCATCAGCACATGCAGTTCTTTCCAGGTTTTTCTGAGAGCATCCTGTTCAACATTTCTTATAGCACAATAGTATTCCATCACAATCACAGGCTACAACTTGTTTAGCCATTCCCCAATTGATGGACTTCCCCTCTACTTCTAATTCTTTGCCACCAGAAAAGAGCTGCTATACATATTTTTGTACATATATGTCCTTTTTCTTTTTGCTTTTTATCTCTTTTTGGATACAGATCTACTAGTGGTATTTCTAGGTCAAAGCCCTTTGGGCATAGTTAAAAATTGTTCCACCAACAATACAGTAATTTGTCCCATATCCCCTCCAACATTGTCATTTACCTTTTCTGTCCTACTAACCAATCTAATAGGTATGAGGTACTACCTCAGAATTGTTTTATTATATATTTTGTTATATATTTCTCCCCAATAGTGAGTTATTTTTCATATGACTATAGATAGATTTCATTACTTCATCCAAAAACTGATCATGTCTTTTTATCATTTATCAATTGGAGAATAGCTCTTATTTTGTTATAAATTTGACTCTGTTCTCTATATGTTTGAGAAATGAGGCCTTTATCAAAGAAACTTTTTTCAATTACTATTGCTAAGTGTATTTCCCTTTATCCTACTCTCTGTCCCATTTATTCTATTCCCTCTCCTTTCACCTGCAACCCAGATCAGAGTATAGGCAAAGCAACAGA
Source organism: Phalanger gymnotis (assembly GCA_028646595.1). Lineage (NCBI taxonomy): Eukaryota > Metazoa > Chordata > Mammalia > Diprotodontia > Phalangeridae > Phalanger > Phalanger gymnotis. The sequence goes on along the minus strand of CM053626.1, from coordinate 102,787,201 downwards.
GTTCTGCCTCCATGCTAGCAAAATGACCCCCAAAATATCCTTCTGACTAGTTGGTCAACCTCCTTACCATCTGTGGGCTGAGAGCTCCAGAAACAACCCCTGCTGCTGATTCACTTATTCCAAAGGTTTGCTGAGGCTGGGACAATGCTGTTTCTACCTGTACTTGACTGCATTTCACTCTCATTCAGTTGCAATAGACTTTTTCTGCTGACCTTCCAAGTTGTCTTTGGCATCTCTGAGCTGAGAGGGCTGGAAACTGCCACTGCCATCAGAGATTCAGTCACCTCAAGGCCTGCTCCTAGTTTGCTGGGGCTGGGGGTGTACCGGCACAGCTTGTGTTGGACTGCACTCTTCTCTCACCCTGGTACAACAGATATTTCCTGCCAACTTTTCAAGTTGTCTAGGGTTGGAAATTTGTTTCACTTTTTCTTTTCGTGAGTTCTGTTGCTCTAGAATTTGTTTAGAGTCACTTTTAAAAAGTGTTTGTTGGGATTTGTGGGAGAGCTCAGGTGAGTCCCTGCCATTACTCAGCCATCTTGGCTCTATCTCTTCTATCCCACCCCCCATTCCCCCTCCCTGCTCTGGTTTGATATTTAATTTACTCATCAGATTGGGTTCTTTTAATGTTTAGGTGTCTAAGTGCTTTTATACATTTCTTTTATTGATGATAAATTGTATTATGTTATGGCCCTTAAAGGAGGCTTTGAGCTTTCTGTATCTATTTATGAGTATTTTATGTCACACCTAGAATGTGATCACTTTATCTAAAGGTGCTATAGTATAAAGACATATAGCTATGCCCTTTAAAACTTCCACTTAGTAATTATCCAAGAGCTATTTTTTTCTTTTTTTCACATTTTTATAATTTACTATTTTAGTTTCCAAGATTGATTTCCATGAGATTTTGAGTTACTAATTTTCTTCCATTTCTACCCTCCCCCCCACCCCAAGATGACATACATTCTGATTTCCCCTTTCCCCAGTCTGCCCTCCCTTCTGTCATCCCACTCCCTCTCATCCTCTTTCCCCTTAATTTCTTGTAGGACAAGATAGATCACCATACCCTTTTGCCTGTACATCTTATTTCCCAATTGCATGTAAACAAAACAAAACAAAAAAACAACTTTTTTTTGAACGTTTTTAGAACTTTGAGTTCCAAATTCCTCCCTTCTTGCCTCCCTACCCACCCTCCTTGAGAAGGTAAGCAATTCAACAGTGGCCACACATGTATAATTATTCAAAACATTTCCATAATAATCATGTTGTGAAAAAATAACTAAATTTCCCTCCACACTATCCTGTCCCCCTTTATGCAATTTTTCCCCTTGACCCTTTGCCTTTTCAAAAATGTTTGCTTTTGATTACCTCTTCCCCCTATCTGCCCTCCCTTCTATCATCCCCCCTTCTCCTGTCCTCTTCTCCGCTACTTTCTTGTGGGGTAAGATACCCAAATGAGTGGGTATGTTATTCCCTCCTCAAGTCAAATCAGTTGAGAGCAAAATTCACTCATTCCCTTTCACCTGTCTCCTCTTCCCTTCCCATAGAACTGCTTTGTCCTGCCACTTTTATGTGAGATAATTTACCCCATTCTATTTCTCCCTTTCTCCTTCTCCCAATATATTCCTCTCTCACCTCTTAATTTTACTTTTTTAGATATCATCCCTTTATATTCAACTCACCCTGTGCCGTCTGTCTATATATATGTATATTCCCTTCAACTACCCTAATACTGAGAAAGGCTTCATGAGTTACAAATATCATCTTTCCATGTAGGAATGTAAACAAAACAGTTCAACTTTAGTAAGTCCCTTATGAGTTCTCTTTCCTGTTTACCTTTTCATGCTTCTCTTGATTCTTGTATTTGAAAGTCAAAATTTCTATTCACCTCTTTTCTTTTCTTTTACTAGAATGCTTGAAAGTCCTCTATTTTATTGAAAATCCATATTTTGCCTTGGAGTATTATACTCAGTTTTACTGGGTAGGTGATTCTTGGTTTTAATCCTAGCTTCTTTGACCTCTGGAATATCATATTCCAAGCCCTTGCATAGCGTAGAAGCTGCTAGATCCTGTGTTATCCTGATTGTGTTTCCACAATACTCAAATTGTTTCTTTCTGGCTGCTTGCAATCTTTTCTCTTTGACCTGGAAACTCTGGAATTTGGCTACAATATTCCTAGGAGTTTTCTTTTTGGGATCTTTCTTAAGAGGTGATTGGTGGATTCTGTCAATTTTTATTTTACCCTCCAGTTCTAGAATATCAGGGCACTTTTCCTTGATAATTCCTTGAAAGATGATGTCTAAGCTCTTTTTTTGATCATGGCTTTCAGGTAGTCCAATAATTTTAAAATTGTCCCTCCTGGATCTATTCTCCAGGTCAGTTGTTTTTCAATTAGGTATTTTACATTGTCTTCTATTTTTTTCATTCTTTTGGTTCTGTTTTATAATTTCTTGATTTCTTATGAATCTTGCTCATTTCTCATAAAACTAGAATCCACTTGCTCCATTCTAATTTTTAAGGTAGTATTTTCTTCAGTGGTCTTTTGGACCTCTCTTTCCATTTGGCCAATTTTGTTTTTAAAGGCATTCTTCTCATCATTGGCTTTTTGGAGCTCTTTTGCCATTTGTGTTAGTCTGTTTTTTAAGGTGTTATTTTCTTCAGTGTCTTTTTGGATCTCCTTTATCAAGTTGTTGACTTGTTTTTCATGTTTTTTTTTTTTTGCATCACTCTCATTCCTCTTCCAAATTTTTCTTCTACTTCTCTTACTTGATTTTCCAAATCCTTTTTGAGCTCTTCCATGGCCTGAGACCAATTCATATTTTTTTTTCTTTGAGGCTTTTGATGTGGGGTCTTTGAATTTGTTGGCTTCTTCTGGCTGTATGTTTTGATCTTCTTTGTCACCAAAAAAGATTCTATAGTCTGAGTCTGAGTCCATTTACCTTTCCTCATGTTCCCAGCCAACTACTTCACCCTTGAGCTTTTGGTGAGGTTATGACTGCCTTCAGAGTAGTGAGTACCTTGTCCCAAGTTTCAGGGACCTTGCACCTCTGTTTTCAGAGCTACTTCTAAACCAATGCAAGCTTTGCCACAGCAGAGCTCCTCCTCCCCCAAGAACCACCAACCAGGATCCTAACTCAGATCCAAGCAGGGCAAAGCAAGAGAAGCCTATCTCTGAACCAGCAAAGCACTACCTACACTCCTACTCTGATCCACCACTTGCTTCCTCCCACCAGGTCGGCATGGGACTCTGGAAGCAGCCACAGTTGCAGTTCTGGAAGCAGCTGTAGGAACTTCCTTCTGGTGCCATGCCACCGCTGATGCCCCTGGTGCTGGAGCCGGACCTGCACCTCTCTCTCTCAAATAAAGCAGTTTTCCCAATTGACTTGCTCCATGGTCTTTTGCATTTGTGGGTTGAGAAATCTGGTAACTGCTACAGCTCAGTGATTCCTGGCCCTGAGGGGCTGCTCCCACAATCTCCTCCACCCTGGTCTGGCCTGGCATGGCCCATACTGGGCTGTGCTCCACTCCCAGCATGGTGCAATAGACCCTTCCCAGTGACCATTCCAGGCCATCCTGGGCTGGAGACCTGCTTCCCTCTGGTATTTTGAGGTTTCTGTAGCTGTAGAATTTTTTCAGAGCCATTTTTTACAGGTGTTTGGAGGGATTTGGGGAAGAGCTTAAGTGAGTCCTTGTTTTCCAGATACCATCTTGTCTCAGCCTGCCCACACTTTCAGAGATATTTTTTTCTAATGGTTCACATACTTAGATGTTTATATTTTGGGAAATGTCTAAAGGATGAAAATGGCATGTAGATGAACCCATTAAGTATTGACTTACTATTGTTTCTAGGTCTTCCTGTACTCTAATTAGCTTTTCCTCTAAGTCATTAATTCCATTTATATTTATGTGTTTGCTTTAGTATATATGAAATAATTAATATAGTATTTAAATATATTATCATATACTATATAATATATATGATGACACGTGTGTGTCTATACACACACACACATACACACACATATATATATATATACACACACGTGTATATGATATTATTTCATTACCTGGGTTACCTTTATATATTGTTATGGCATCTACCTATCTCACATCTCTTTTTGCTATTGAGTTATTAGAGAAAAATATTTTGATATTTATCATTTTTGTAAGTTCTACAACTTATAGTATAAATTCAATTTAATACTTTATTTTTTTTCCTGATCAGTATTGCTTTGGTTTTTTTTTTCTATGCTAATCCATGATAGTATTTTATTTTTTTCCAATTATAAGTAGATTGTTTTCAATATTCATTTTTGTAAAATTTTGAGGTCTATTTTTTTTTCCTTCTATCCCTTCCCTCCCCAAGAGAGCAAGCAATCTGATATAGATTATACATATATAATCGTGTTAAATGCATTTCCGTATTGGTCATGTTATGAAAGAAAAATCAGAACAGAAAGGAAAAACTATCAGGAAGAAAAGACAAAATACAGAAAAGGGGAAAATAGTACACTTTGATCTGCATTCAGACTCCACAGTTCTTTCTCTGAGTATGATTTCTATTAATATTGTTATTGATATCATCAATTATGCTGATAGTTTTCCCAATATTGAACCAACATTGCATCCCTGGTATAAATCCCACCTGGTAATAGTGTATTATCCTACTGATAAATTGCCATAATTTCTTTGCTAAAATTTTATCCAAAAAGTATATACAGTATTGAAATTAATTGGTCTTTAAATATTTGGTAGAATTCACTTGTAAATCCATCTGGCCCTGGAGAATTTTTTAGGGAGTTCGATGATGCCTTGTTCAATTTTCTTTTTGAAAACTTAGGTTCATTTTGGGCTTCAGACCATTTCATGTTTCTGTAGGTATTTTGACACTGTTGTCCTCTTTTTGGTTTGTGTCTTGGTTTCCCCTGTCACCAAGATAATTTGCTATGGCCACATTAATTTTTTTTTGGTGTTTTGTGCTCTTTTTTGAGGGGTAGGGGCTTTTTCCTTTCTTTTAAATTTGAGATCTGCTCCCAGGGTGGAAAGGGCACTAAAAGGGCCTATTGTACCAGTGGCTACAGGCCCTACATGTTTACCTGGTGTTGTGCAGATGTTGCCCTCAGGCTCTCTGGGACCCTAATGTCTGGAGCTGTGCTAAGGGGGTGAGGTGGAGGTTGGCTTGCACTGATGGAGGTCGTATGGAGTCTGGCAGCTTACCTGATGCTGGGCTGGGATCCTAGTGGTGGTGTCTGGCACACGCTGAGGTCTGATGAGGTGTTTCTGCATTTCCCTGGGCTCCACTGAAGTACATGGCAGTTCTTGGAGTTGTAGTTTGCTGGTTTACCTCTCTATGCTAAAGCATGTGGGTGGGGGGTTACTAGTATTGGTGTTTGCCTGTTCTACCACCCTGGGGCTCAGGATCTCCCACTGGTTTGCTGAGATAAGACTTCCTGCTGGCTTGATGAGACACTTCCTTTCCTGGAATGTACTCTTCTTTTACGTGAGTGAGACAAAGCTTTCTTGCAGATCTTCCAAATTTCCTGGGCTTAAAGATTGTTGCAAATCCTGTTGTTCCAGGATTTGTGTGGGTACACTTTTATGATTGTTTAGAAATGCATATGAGAGAATTTCAGGAGATGCAGGACAAAAATCAGACCTTAAATCACTACACAAAATTATACCAAGGAAAAAAAAAATAAAGTAGATGTCCCCGACCTTAAGTCCCAATTTAGGAGACAAGAAAAAAGAAACTGCACATAAGTAAATAAAATACTGATCAGTACAAAATATTTAAAATCTAGGTTTTCCCAAGAGTGAGCCACATTATTACAACCACAAGCAGACACAATGGAGGAAAATAATAAGGATTTTTCACATGGGCTACATGAAAAACTAGAAGTTATGACACAAAAGAAAAAATCAAAACTCTGGAGGAATTTATGGGAAAGTGAATGGAAAGACTGGAAGATAAAATGGTTACGTTTTCCAGGAAATAGCCCACTTTCAAAGTAAAATAGATACAACTAGACTACTTTATAAGATAGCAAGAAACATATTTCTTTAAAAAAATCCGACAATTGTAAAATAGAAGAAATTCTAAGAGACGTGGTCTAAAGAATTTAAGATGGAAAACAAGCCAGAGTGAGATCATTTAAGAATGACTGGACACCTTTTAAAAAATGATGAAAAAATTTGGACTCTTGGAATCATCAGTAAAACCTCCCAGATCTAATACAAGTAGAAGGTAAAGAAAAAGTGTAATGAATCCCATGACCACCTCTATATAGAAATGCCCAAATAAAGTACTAGAAATGTCATATTCAAAATTAGGAGCTCTCACATCCAAGAGAAAAAAAAATACTGAAAGCATCAAAAAGATGTTCAAGTACCATGGAACCATAGTCAGTATCACACAAGAACATGTAGTTTAGGGATGGTCTGAGAATACAATATTCCAAGGCAAAAGAGATGGGATTAGAATGAAAGCTTAATTACTTTTGAATCTGGCTGTGGTACTACCAGTTCATGGAGGGAGGGAATGGAACAGAAGACTAGTAAAATACAAAACATTCAAGTATCTCTGATGAAAAGACTAGAGCTGAGTAAAGACTAGAAACTTTGAAAAATAAATATAAATATCCAGAAAAACCTAAAAATATAAATTTGAGCAATCAAAAGGACCTATATGAACATATAGAGTGATGGGCAAAAGAAACAACCATCTTTTTACAAACCTAATGTCTTCAAGGAGTATTGAATGAATTAAAATCAAACATGCCAGGGAGTAGGCTTGAAGAGGGGCAAGAGTAGGTAGGGTAAAAAGAATACACTAGTGTAGAAGATAGAAGAAGGAAGTGTGTCTGGTTATTTCTTAAAATTAGAGTGAATGAGAAGAGGAATGTATTTACAGAAAAAAATGGGGAATTGTGCATCTGATAATTTTACACCCATCTGAAACAAGATTAGAACACAGACATAGTTTGATCCAGAAGTATATCAAACACATCAGGGAAACAAGTGAGGATAAAGGATGGGTTAAGAAGGATGTTAATACCAGGGACAGAATGGTGAGCAACAAAACTTGATCCTGAATTGGAAATGAAATAGGAAAGGGAGGAAGAAAAGAAATCACCTAAGGGGGTATCTTAGATTGCCCCTCAGTTTGGGATGGATGAATATATATGAATGTATGCATATATATAAACATGACGTCACAGTCGAAATAAAGAGATCTGGTATATCTTTATCTTCTCTTGATAAACTAATGGCAGTACTTGTTACTTTACAAGTTCTGCACTGTTGTTGACAATAATATTCTTTTCATTGTTGTTGTTAAATAAAATTGAAAAAATAGAAGATAATCTTGAAACTGGATCATGAAAAGAATGTTCTGGCATTGTTCAGACTATGTAAAAATGATGTTTTTTATTTGTAGTGTCTTTGGTTTGATGATTGATTCTGTAATTCATTAAAAATTCCACAAGAATTAGTGAATGAAGAATTTAAGTGAGTCCCTAGGAGAAAGTGATTTTAGGTATGTGAAAAATTACAGAGGATGGTGTAGTACTGCAACTGACAGAAATGTCTTGATTGAGTTGTATTGATTAAAAACTTCCCATAAATTACCCATAATGGATATCTACCTATTTTACTTTTAAGGATTTCCAAGACATAACATTTCATAGCCTTACCTAGTAATTAATTTCACTGCTTCATAATAACATAGAGCGTATTAAAGGTACAAAAAATTCCTTAGACTCCTTGTAGTCCACATCTTTCATTCTATGGTAAAATCATCAGGGGAAAAAGTGAATTCCATAAGGCCACTCAAAAAACATGTGGAAGAGCACAGACTTATAAAATAATAGAATATGGACTAGAAAAACCTCTAGAACTGAACTAATTCAGCCCACAATTTACCAATGAGGAAACTGGCCTCCAGAGAAAGTTGCTTTCCCAGGTCACAAAGGTAGACAAATGGCAGTGGTATAATTTAAACCCAGTTTTTTGATTCCATGTCTCACATGCTTTCCAGGAAACCAAAAGGCTTTTTAAACTAATTCAGTGTTTCTCACATCTCTTTTCCATTTTAGGAGATAATTCAGAAAAGTTTTTTTTTTTTGGTCAAAACAGAACATTTAAAAGAAAAAGATTTGGTAATCAAATAAACAGATCTAAAAAATCAATTATGGAAGTTTTATTTCTTAATGCTGAATAAAAGAAGCAACACTGTAAGTACATATATGTATAACATACATGTATATTAAACATATCTATAAATGCTATTATTGATTAGAGATAATTTAGAGCTTTTATGTATTCTTCATGTAATTTAAACTCTTTGAAGACAGAGACAATCTACTATATCGATTGTGTAGAACTTATATACTCAAACATTGACAACTCTCTAAAGTCATTGGTATAGAGGAAAATGTGCTACATTTGGAGTAAGAAGACCTGGGTTTGAATTCCACATCTTCCTCTTACTCCTTATATATCAGTGGGGAAATAATTTTAGATTTTGACTTGAGGCAAGGACCATCTTTTGCCTTTCTTTGTATCTCTAGCACTTAGCACAGTGCTTGTCACATGGTAGGTGCTTAATAAATATTTATTGACTGATGGACTTTACCTCTCCAAGCTTTAGTTCCTTGGCTGTACAATGGATTCAGCCTAGATATTTTTAAAAGTCACTTCTAGCTCTGCTTCTATAATTCTATATCCTATAACTACAACTACAACAACAACAATCTTCTTTGTTTTTATTTAGGCTTAAGAAGTTTTCTCATGCTCTCAACACATACAGATATGAGTTTACCTTATTTTTTTTAAAAAAATTAAACTTTCTTTAAGTACACATAGTTTCCTTTTGGTTCTTAATCATTAAGTAATTACTTAGTTGGCAATTGGATATTTCCTTTAATTTTAGCTGTTCATGATTTAGATTTAGCTGTATTATTAGGTACAGATGTTATCAGTTTGGTTTATGCTGGAATAGTTTGGCATTATTTTATGTTACTAGATCAGTGACTAAGGCAGGATGACTGTCCCAGAGCAATGGAAAAATCCCCCTTTTGAATGGCTATCCTTATGTATATTTCCTCCACATTTCCTATTGGTATATACCAGCCTTTTTCTTTTCCTGGACCAATCTTGCGGGTTTCAGGGTGGGTTAACATCCTCCTAAGATCTACCTCCTCTTCTAACGACTTTGTGGATATGGACAAGACTCTCTAGGTGATGAATTGTCTTTTCTTTTCACTAGATTACATATGGCTGGACTGCCCTCTGTGTCAATTCTTTAACATTATTGCTCAATGTTAAAGAATTCTGAGGAATGCCTTTAGAAAAATCTTGGTTTCTCATATTCTCCCTATTTCTTCCTTACCTTATCCAGAAAATAAGAATTTAGGGATTTCTGGATAATAATCATTTTAAGATTGTAGGTGATTTAATATATTAATTTTGTTATACAATTTGGGGACCCAGGCATTACCTTATTATAATTATTCTCCAAAAACATGTCTGCCCTACCTCTCTCCCACAATTCTCCATAAGAGAATTTTTAGTTTCAAATTAGTCCATAGATCTAAAAAACATTCTGGAAAAAAATACAAATCACAGTGAGAATGAGATCCACTGTGGATGTTGATCTATAGAAAAATAAAGGCCAATAATAAAATTCAACTTCTATATTCACAAGTGATACCAATAGAAAATTTATTGTTGACACAAGTGGCAAAAAGTCTTTATTGTTGCCAGTTTCTGGGAACAACAGAATGGCACACCACGAGGAGCAGATGTTCTCACGACACTTCACCAACAATTTATGGATGACTACTTTCTCAACCCTTTGAAAATTTGGCCCGAAAACAGAACTTAATTAACTGCATCAGTAACAACGTCCTCTGTTTTTTGAGAAAAACATGATGAGCCACATTCTCCAGGTGTATCAGCCATTCTGTGAGAGGATACTAGACATTTTAAGAAGCTGAATTCAATCTTTTAGGTCACTAGGACAGCATACAAAAGGTCACAGCTTCATTGCATGAAAAGGTGGCTGAGTGGATGGATTTGGATTATTAAACATTACTAGAATCCATGCCAAATTGGTGTGGTATTCATTTGATTAAACAGCAGTTATGAATGTAGAAAATATGCAAAGTTATGCTATATTTAGTCTAATATGATTTGCTACTTTCTTATTTTTTATGCTTCATTATAAACTTAAGGGCCATTAACAAAGACAAATAACTAAACATAAAATAAAATACATAAAACCTTTAAAGTATACCCATGTGAATTAACAAGTAAATAAAAAGGCCATGTGTTTGCTTTGGGTTTCTTTCCAAGTGTCTCTGATTTTAACAACTTTTGGCTTTGTTTTCCTTATAGTTGGTTTAATATAGTTGAGACTCACAGTTCTAATTTTGACAATATCAGTTTGTATCATTTGGTATAGGTCTTTGCATGCATATCTATGTAATAATAACCATTTTTGTTATAATTGGCATTTATTTAGCACTTTAAAGCTTGTGAGACATCCTAAACATTCTATCTTATTAGAGTCTCACTGCAACCCTGTGAGATAGGAGCTGTTATTATTGCCTTTTTACAGATTAGCAAACTGAGGCTGAAAGAATTTAAATGCCTTGCTCTGGGTTCCACAGCCCATAAAGCACTGAGGAATCATTTTAACTCAGATTTTTCTTACTAAAATCCAGTGTTCTATACATTAAGCAACCTGTTTTTAATGAAGCTACAAAATGGCTTAACATGAATACAGCATAATGGGATCGATAGTTCAACTTTGGAGAAGAAAACAGAAAAATAAATTTAAAATGGAAAATAAATTGTAAAATAACTAAATAGTGTAGATGGATGGGCAGAAAGAATGTGTTTCTGTAACAAATACACATTTAGGCTTGTCTTTAAATTATTGAGTTTTGTTTTAAATATAATTTTCATTTCCATGGACTTGGAATGGAACAGGAGAATTGGTCAGATTACCTCTGGAAGACTACAATTTTTCTAACTTCTCCCTGCCATAAAGACCTATCTGTTAAACATGAGTGTTCTTCTAGGGATGTTATATGTTTATAAGTCAGAGGACAGCACAATTTTGGAAAAAAATAAATTTTAGGATCACCCAAAAGGTAAAGGAAAATTTCATGGGTGGTGATGAGTAGGACCCTTAGCGGTACCAGAGACAGACTAAGGATATGTATAGGCTTCAATGTTCTATGTTGGGACAAAGTAAGAAAGTTGAGCTACCTTGAGAAATATCCAGTTGTCATAAAGCCCCAGAGTGAAGGCCTTGAAAGTCCTAGAGAAGGGCAGCAAACCAAAGACTACCACAGTGTTCAGATGAGGACAGCACAGAACAGCAATAGATATTGAGCATGGTGACCCAGTGCTCAGTCCAGAACAGCCCAGGAGCAGAGGTTATGAAATCCACTACATTGACTTAAGATATCAGAGAACCCTGAAGATATAGGGGAGTGCTTAACCTTGAAAGGTGGAGGTTCACTCAGGAACACAGAGACCTAGGACAAAATCAGAGCCTCAATCCCTACACAAAAGTATAGCAAGGAAAAAAAAAAAAGTAGATTGCCCTGATCCTAAGGCCAATTAGGGAAAACAAAAGAAACAAAAACTAGAGATAAGTAAATAAGATACTGATAGTATAAAAATATTAAAAATCTAGGTTTCCCCAAAAAGGACTGAGCCACACTATTACAACTAGAAGTGATGATGCAAAAGAAAAAAAAATCAAAGTTCTGGAGGAACTTATGGGGAAGTGAATGGAAAGACTGGAAGATAAAGTGGTGCCCTTTTCCAAGTAATGACCTGCTTTCAAAGTAAAATAGACAAAATTGAACTGCTTTATGAGATAGCAAGAAACATATTTTAAAAAAATCAAATAATTTTAAAATAGAAGAAACCATAAGATACATAGCTGTGTGACCTTGGGAAAGTCACTTAACCCCAATTGCCCTGCCTTGCCCCTTCAAAAAAAAGGAAAAAAAAAAGAACAAATTAAGTTGGAAAACAAGTCAGAGATCATTTAAGAATCACTGGACTCCTTTAAAGCTATGATGAAAACATTTGGACTCTATATAAAGGAATCATAAGTAAAACCTCCCAGATCTAATAAAAGCAGAAGGTAGAGAAAAAGTATAATGAATCCCCTGACCACCTCTATATAGAAATGCCCAAGTACTAGAAATGTCATATTCAAAATTAAGAGATCTCACAGTCAAGAGAAAAAAAATACTGAAAGCATCAAAAAGATGTTCAAGTACCATAGAAACATAGTCAGTATCACACAAGACCCAGTAGCTGCCACTAAAATCCAGAGGTCTGAGAATATAATATTCCAAGGCAAAAGGCAAAAAAGATGGGCTTACAATGAAGACTTAATTATTTTTGAAGTTGGGTATGGTATTACTAGTTCATGGAGGGAGGGAGTGGAATAGAAGACTACAGTAAAATACAAAATATTCAAGCATTTCTGACGAAAAGACTAAAGCTGAGTAAAGACTAGTAACTTTGAAAAATAAGCATAAATATCCAGAGAAACCTAAAAATGTAAATTTATTTGAGCAATCAAAAGGAGCTATATGAACACAGAGGTGATGGACAAAAGAAACAACCATCATTTTACAACCCTAATGGCTTCAAGGAATATTGAATGAATTTAGTATGAAAATCAAAGATCCCAAGGAATAGGCTTGAAGAGTGGAAAGAGAAGATAGGGTAAAAAGAATACACTAGCATAGAGGAAAGAAGAAGGAAGTGTGTATGGTTCTCATAATTAGAGTAAATGAGAAGAGGAATGTATTTACAGAGAAAAGGTGAGAGATTGTGCATCTGATAATTTTACTCCCATCTGAAACAAGATTAGAACACACACATAGTTTGGTACAGAAACATATCAAACCCATCAGGGAATGAAGTGAGGATAAAGTATGGGTTAAGAATGATGTCAATATCAGGGATAGAACAGTGAGCAACAAAACTTGATCCTGAATTGGAGATGAAATAGGGAAGGGAGGAAGAAAACACTAGAACCTAAGGGGTATCTTAGATTGCCTTTCAGTTTGGGGATGGATGAGTATATATGAATGTATATAAACACGATGTCACAGTCAAAATAAAGAGATCTTATGTATATTTTTATCTTGATAAAACTGGTAGTGGTACTTGTTACTTTACAAGTGCTGCATTGTTGTTAATAATGATGTTGTTTTCATTGTAATTGTTAAGATAAAATTGAAGAAATCGAAGGCAATCTTGAAACTGGATCATGAAAAGAGTGTCCTGGCATTGCTAAGAATGTGTAAAAATGATGTTTTTTATTTGTGTTGTCTTTGGTTTGATGATTGATTCCATAATTCATTAAAAATTCCATAAGAATTAATGAATGAAGAATTTGAGTCCCTGGGAGAAAGTGATTTTAGGTATGTGAAAAATTACAGTGTATGGCATAGTACTGGAACTGATGGAAAGAATGTCTTGATATGAGTTATATTGATTAAAAACTTCCCATAAACTACCCAGAATGGATATCTACCTATTTTACTTTTAAGGATTTCCAAGAAATAATATTTCATAGCCTTGCCAGTAATCAGTTTCACTGTTTCTTAACTATGGTTTCTTTGTGTTGATCTTTCTGTTAAAGTCATTTTTTGTACTTTGTTTTTGTTTTTTATAAAAATTCCATATGACACCAACATTTAACCATTCACTTGCAAATCACTAATGTATATGTTTCTCAAATGATCTTGAAATATTAAATTCAATTAAATACTTATAAATTACCTACTATAAATAAGGTACAACAAAGATTCAAAGAAGGGAAAATAATACCTGCCCTCAATGATGCTAGATTTTACTATGGGTAGGGGAATGGGCATGGAATATAAATAGGTAAATAAATACAAGGTAATTTCAGGGGAGGAAGCACGGACAGGGAAATGTTGAAGGATAATGAAAGGCTTCCTATAGGAAATAACACCCAAACTTAGCCTTGAATAAAGATAAAGATTTTAAGAGGCAGAGATGAAAAATGAAGTTTATTCTAAGAATGTTAGAAACTCTCTGGAAAAGCAGGGGAATATTAGATGAAATCACAAGTTTTGAAAAAATAGCAAATTGGATAGTTTTGTTAGAACTTAGAAAGCATGAAAAAGAGTAGTATAAAATAAATATTTTGAAGGCAGTCTATGAAGATGTTTAAAAGCTTGGGTCTGTAAAGACTTTATTCTTTTAGAGGCAGTAGGAAAACATGTAATAAGTCTAATATAGACTTATACTTCTTTAAGCTTCTTATCACCCCTGTTCTTTTTACTTGTTCTTATCAAAAATACAGATCTTTACCTTAGCATTCAGTCAAACAATTCTTCTTATTCCATCAACAATCAGTCCTTTGCTTTCTTCTAGTTGTTCTTAGAAGGCTCCCTACATGTATTCCCATAATGATCTAGAAGGGATCTTACTTATTGTGAAGCCAGCTCAAGCCAGCACATAAGAGCCAATTTTCAATGTGAGCATGTGCACTTGTGAAATTAGGAAATGTTATCAATCAATATTTGATTGTTTTGACTTTCTGGAGTTAAGTATGTGGTGGACAAAATCTTAATAATACAGATTAAGCTTAAAAGTTCACCTCAACTGCAACTCACCCCATAGAGGCAGTTGTTATACAATTATTATTATACCACTGAAAGAGCTTTTAATGAGACCTTGTAAGTAAGGTCTTTAAGAAATTACACTTAGCAGGCATAGTCATAGCCAAGCCTTCTGATTTTAGGTCCAGTGTTCTTTCTACTATACAAGATATAATATACAATGTTTTGTCTCCTCCACTAGACAGTTAAGTCTTTGAGCAGAGTGGCTGTTTTGCATTTTTGTCTTTGTATAAGTAGCACTTAGCACATTGTCTATTGCATACTAGGCAGTGAGTATTTGTAAAGTGATTGCACTGTCTTCTAACTAGACTCCCAGCCCTGCCCCAATACCATATTTTTATATTAATTTCAATTTCTCTACACATTAGCCTACCCTTCCCTTAGAAGCCAAGGCAAAAAAAAATCCTTCATCTAAACTTACATGCTGCTTATTATATTTATTTTTATTGATACCATTTGCTTTTAATAACTCTCATTTTAATGTCACTCTTCCTTCTCCTTCTTTGTAAACTATCTTTTGTTAAAAAAATGAAAAACAGAATAAAGCAGTATAGCAAAATTAACAATTATTAATGTTTATTTTTTCTCTCTCTTGGTCTCTCTCCTCCCCCACCTCTGTCCATCCATTGGAGAAAATAGAATGAAAAAAAATACAGAAGTCTTACCTCACATAACTTTTTCACAACCATCAAGCCAAAGATGCATTTCTATTTATGAATGTTAGTCTACCATCTTTCTGTGTTGAAATGGGTTATATTAATCTTAATTAAACTTTGATATACCTTTTTCGTTCTTCCACAATTTCAACTTCAACCATTAGAGTGAATTGATTCACAGCCTCATATTCATTTTTGGGTTAGTTTATTTTTTTTTTTTAATTGAGCTAGTAGCACAAAAGGTCACAGAATTGTAGAGAATTAGGGACAAAAGCTAAGGACAAAAATGTTTAGCATGTTACCAATTTTATTTTGCATATTGCGTTCATGGTTTATTTTGTGGTTCTCTGTTAGGAAAAATGCATATTAACAGAATTAGTGTTTTGTTATAAAGAACTGTGTGCAGAAGTTTATATTAATAATCTCAGTGAAAGATTACTTCTTTTGGTGGTTGCAGAAATCTAACTCCCTATTTCTCCATAGATTCAATGTATTAACATTCACAGTTTGGACTTATACAACATTTTCTTGGAATATTACCCCGAAGAAATTTGAAGATTGTCTGTATTTGTGATTCATTAGGGGATCCGTACTCAAATTTGAGCAGTGTTGAATAAGAGGTGTAATAGGTAGAGATCTGGTCTCAGTCAAGAAAATCTGGATTCAGCACTACCTTTGTCATGCATTGGCTGGGTGGCCTTGAGTGAAACATACAGCTTTATCAATGCCCTTGAACAACTCTCAAAGACTAAATGTCACAGGGAATATTCCAATCTGGATTAGTCAAGTAGTCACTGGGAGCTCTTAATAATATGGAAATCACAAGTCTTGTAAGAAAAAAGAGAACAAAATAACTGTATTCTGTATTTGAGCACATAGAAAACACATAGGAATGAAAAGTCTTCATGTTTTCTGCAATTTCATCAATTCTTATGAACTAGATTTTTAAATTATACAACTATAAGAAAAAGGTTTAAACATATTTCGGGAATTTGTTTTCCTTTTCAAAAAATAAATGTCATTCTAAAATGATTTTCTATTTACATTATTGCTTCATACCATCATTTGTTATCCTAGTGTATAAAATTATCATTATTAACAGTAAAATAATAGTATTATTTTATGCACCGTTTAGGCATACTAGATAAAATACTCCAATGCTTTGATCACAATTTACTTGTGGAACTAACAAGTTTTCCATCGGCAATAGCTGGTTTGGAAAAGTGACCATTTTGGACAGGGCACAATGAAGCAGAAAATGGGCAGATGCTATAAACTGTATAATCAACACAAAGAAAAATCTACCTACCATTTATAACACATAAGACTAACTGATGGGGTGCTTACTGTTTCAGGCTAATTTAGTGACAAGCTCTCACCATCTGTCCAGAAAGCTGTATGTTAACAAAGGTCTAATACTGACCCACATAAGTCAGAAAGAAAACATTTGGAGAGTTAAATAATGGATTATACATCAAAGTGAGAACTCATTACTTCATCTCTTACTGAGATGAAACATGAAATATTTATTTTTAATCTGGCAGAGTAACAATTGAAAAATGAGGAGAGACTACTCCGAGGCAGCGTATATGACAATTTAGAATGTTTGAATGATTTTTTTTTGGTTCAATTAGTGTACACTTAAGGCTGATGTACTAATATGTTTATGGACTGGTGAAACTATTCCTTGCATATTCAAGTTATCTAAAACAGTCACTGATTCCATGATAATTATCTACATTAGCAAGATCACAGATTTATCCAAGGATCACATGTATAAAATGAACATCTTAGAAAAAGCACATGATCTTATCCCTTTGATTTTATTTTCATACCTTTTTTTTTACATTGACTAGACGTGTAGCTCATAATTGAATCTGTAAATATTGTATAAATTTAAACACTGGAAATGTTGAAGTGACTAATTTAGCTTCATCAGCTTGGGAAATGAGGATATACTTCACAATTGTGGAAGTTCTTTTTTTAACCTGTGATTTCATAGGGTTAAATATTTTCTGGAAGAGGGAACCCTCAATGTAGATTAGTAGCTTTTATGCATATTTAAAGGATTTGCGTTAGGGCACTGAAAAGTCAGAATTTCCCTTAAAGTCAGAGTTAGGGCATATCATTAGGAATGCATGAATCTGGGGGAGGAGGAGCCAAGATGGTGGCTGGGAAGCAGTGACTGGTGTGAGCTCCCCACCAAGTCCCTCCAAAAACCTATTAAAAAAATGGCTCTGAACCAATTCTAGAGCTGCAGAACCCACAAAGTGGCAGAGGGAAGCAGGGCTCTAGCCCAGGACAGCCTGGAAGGTCTCTGGGTAAGGTCTGTCCCACGCAGAGCTCCCAGCCCCCAGCTGAGGGGAGCGGAGCTGAGCCTAGCACGCAGGGCGCGAACAGGCCAGACACGGACCTACCAGACCAGGAGATGAGCGGAAAGTGCCCTGGTATCCTGAATTACTGAGCTATGGCATCCACCAGACCTCTCAACCCACAAAGAGCAAAGACATCAGAGAAGGTTAGTGGGAAAAGCTGCAAGACTGAGTTTGCGGTTCTGGCCACTTGCCCCTGGGGCAGCGGAGGTGGGGCAGCTTTAGAACTATGGCTGCAGTTGCTTCTGGCCCCAGGCCCACCTGGTAGGAGGAATTAAGTGGCTGATCAGAGCAGGAGTGAAGAGCCTGCTGAAGATTTAAGCCCAGTCCAGGTAGGGGGTTCTTGGGGAAGGAGGAGTGCTGGTGAGGCAGCGCATCTGCCCAAGCGTGGAACATAGAACTCTTTAGTCTATAAGCAGCCATACCTCGTTGAAAAACTCAAAGGTTAATTAAGTTGCCTGGGAACATGG
>CM053626.1:102717213-102768513 GCA_028646595.1 Phalanger gymnotis | reverse complement strand
CAACCAGAATGTACGCCATCTTGGAGTGGGGGGGGAGGAAATGGGGAGAAAATTTGTAATTCAAATGCCTGTGAAAATCAATGCTGAAAACCAAACATGTCAAAAATAAATTAAAAAAAAAAAAAGAAAAAAAAAACCTTTATTATAAGCCAGTCACAATTATATGGTACCTGCCTTCTAGAAGCTCAATTTTTGTGGGGGAACATACATAAAAATGGCTATATGCATACAAGATATATCCAGATGGAAAGTAATATTGAAGCAAATGGACTGGAAGGTAGGGGTAACTGTTGGGAAAAGCCTACTAAAGAACTGAAAATGAGAATATTTGTGCTGAATCTGGAAATTTCACCAAGAAGGGAAGCTAGTAGATGATGAGGAAGGAAAACAGTTCACATGTGTGGAGAACCAATGGAAAGACACAGAACTGAAAGACTGAGTGTCCCAAGTGAGAAGCCACAAAATCAGCAAAGCTGGAGGGGAAAAAGTGAATAGTCAATGTTGGATAGGCTATAGCAAAACAAACAAACAAACACAACAACAGCAACACATTTTTAAAATACTTAGCATAGTACTTGGCACACCATAAGTGTTTAGCAAATATTTCTTAACTTGACCTGAATACCAGAAGTTTCACTGTCATTGGCCAGTGGGTAGTAGAATACACAGAGTAAAGCATGGGGAGGAAAAATATTAGAAAGGTAAGAAGAGGTCAAATTTTAAATGATTTTAAAAGTCAGAGGATTGTGTAAATTTATATTTGTTCCTAAGGATACTAGTGAGCCACTGACATATACTGAAAGGGGTAGGGCATGAAATGGTCAGACCTGTGACTTAGGAATATTATCTTGACAGCTGAGTAGACAAAAGACTGGAGTGATGAGAGATTTGAGGCAAGTAACCTGCTGCAAACAAACCAGACTACAGCACTGGTATAAGTGTAACTTAATAAGAGGTTGCAACTGACTTGTGGCTGTGTGGGTAGAGAGAAGAGGTCTTAGAGGAAGGATGCTGTAAAGGTAGAAATGACAAAATGACAAAACTCATCAAAAGATGAGCTGTGTGATGTGAGTGAAAATTAGGCATTCGGGATGACACCAAGATGATAAGTTTGGGTGACAAGAAGGATGGTCATGTTCTGATGGTTACATCCAGTCATGCTAGGTATAGTCATAGGGAAATTCAGAAAAGGGGAGTGTTTGGGGTGGGGGAAATAATGAGTTCTACTTTGTATATGTGGGAATTGTTCAAGATGGCCAAAAGATAATACATGATAAGAGACAACATATCAAGAGAGACGCTGGGGTTGGTTATACAGATATTGTAAACATCCATACATAGATTATAATTCAAACCATGGTATATAATGAAATCACTAAGTAGGATAGGAAAAGGGTGGAAATAGATATTAGATTCTTAAAAAAAAAACACCTTAAGAAAAGATCCATAGACAAGTCACATTTCTTGCCTTTTCTATTATCTTCTAAAAACTTAGAATATTTAAGGATTCTATTTATGTAAATTTAGATATTCTATGTTGGAGAGCTTAATGCTGCATCTCCAATTTTAAAGGCTATGTGATATTAGGAAAGTCACTTAGCCTCTTTAAGTCTTCCATACCTTTAAAGAAGTGTTATCCTAGGTGACTGCTAAAGTCCCTACCAGCTCTAGGCCAGTGATTCTCAATTCTAATATGTCATGTAATCAGCCCTCTCTGTTATGTCTATGATATCTATTTTAATACTTCCCTCTTAAGTGGCCACTACTGCCTGAGCCATGCTAGATCTAGCCTTCACTCATAAACTCCTGTTTAACTAATCAAATTGAATGGAACCTCTGGCAACTTTATTTCAAGATAGCACTTTAGAAATTTAGAACTGGATACCCTGGAAAAAGAACTGAAGAGGGCCTAGTACAAAACTTTGAGAAATAACTGAGGTCAGAGAGCATGACCCAGGAAAGGAAAATGAGACCAGAAATATAAAAGAATAGTGGTGAATTCTCTGAAAATTGGAATTAATTCTATCAAGATTTTATGCAGAGCATTTTGCTTAGGCACGTAGTACTAAATGACAAAAATGGAAAAAAAAAATTCCTGATCACAAGGAGCTTATATTCTAAGAGGTCAAGAATATCCAAAATAAATAAATATAATACAAAGAAAACTCAGAAGAGAGAAAACACTAAAAAACAGGAGGGATCAGAGAAAGCTTGATATAGAAGATGGCATCTGAGTTGATCCTTGAAGGAAGACAAGATTCTGAGAGATGAAGACAAAGAGAGAATGTATTGTAGGCCTGGAGAATAGCTTGTATAAATTCATGGCAGACGGATGTTATTCAACCAAAGTATGTTTGTCATTAGGCTACCATAACCATCTGGGCTACCTTAAGCCTTCTTTGAACCACATTAATCACTCCCTGTCTTTACTCCTGGACTTATAAAAATATAAAATGGCTAAGTCCAAAAACTGGTCTGACCTTTGATCATTAAGTAGTCTTAGACCTTAGGCAGAAAATTTAATAAACCTTAATTCTAGTTCTAAACTGACTACTTTAAACCTAAATATTCCCAGGACAGAAAATCCCCTACCATTACTCTTGAAATCACTGTTTTATCTAACAGAAATTAAATTGCAGCTATTTTAACTTGTTTTTGTACCAAAGGAAATGAAGAAATGGCTAGTTGCCATGTAGTTTTTAATTTTATTATCTTTTTAGATACATTTTTTTGTTACTACTCAGACATGCTCTCCAGGTTAAATCATAGAACCTTGGCATTTTAAGGCTAAAAGGGATTTTAGAGGTCATCTAATGTAATATCTAATTTTAAATATGAGAGGCCCAGAAAGGTACTGTGGCTTGTCTGAGTTCATCTAGCTCACTGGTGTCAAACTCAAATAGAAACTTGGACCACTAATATAAATATTAAGATCCCTTCTGGGTACATATTGACTTAGTTTTAAGATGTAATGTTATCTATGTTTTATTGTATTTTTATTTATTTTTAAAAATTCCCAATTATATTTCAGTCAGGTTCAGATTGCACTAAGAGTGTTACAGCTACACGTGGCCTATGAGTTCCAGCTTTGAGATCTCTGATCTAATTAGAACTAGAATAGAAGCTAGGTTTCCAGTCTTTCAAAGTGTTTTTGTTTTATTTTGCTTTTTTATTAAAAATACCCTTTGTCCTTCCTCCTCCCCGATAATGTTTACTTTAACATATTGATAGCAGATATTGAGTTCCCAGGATTCTTTTTTTTTGAATATCTGCAGTTTTCACCCTTATGCACTATTTTCTTTTGGCTCACATTGCTCATATTTATCTCATTGTCTTCTAAGTATATATTGTGAGAAATAGTCCTTTCTTTATTAAGACTTCATGTCATTCTATAACAATGCAAAAACCTTGAAAATCATGGAAAATGTTTTTCTAATACATATGCAGATATGTACACATGTACATATATGTACTGCATACAGCAAAATTTGATTGTGTCTGACCACTTGCCTCTAAGACTACTATATTTCCCAATAAACTGGTAATTGTTTAGCATTCATGAATTATTACTTCTCTTCATAGAAGTATAAAATGTCATAGAATACATAACGAGAGAAAAGTGATAGGCAATAGCACCCATGTTGCCGATAAATAGAGAACCAAAAAAAATAAGGATATTGTCAAACAAATCTCTTTCAGCTTCTGTGTGAAAATATAGCAAATCACAACACAAGCATAATAAAGTATACATATAAACCTTAGAAAGGAAAAGCTAAAGGAGACTGATTAATTTAAGCGAGAGAATCTGGAAGGCCAGATGCAGTGTACCCCAGGGGCTCCAAAGGAACTAGATGTAGAAATACAGGGATTTTACCTGAAACACTAATGATATTTGACATAGCTTAACAAGTAAGTGACATGTCCAGAAACTGGGGAAATAGTATCAAAATACTAGGGTTTAAGAAAAAAAAATATGAACATGATAGGCAATTATCAGACTGTCAATCATGGCCCTCATCCCAGATTAAATTCTTAAAAACACAAGGGTCATGTTGAACAAGACTTAAGAAGATAAGGGGAACACAATATTTCACCACCATTGTGAGATAAGCAATATGGATGAGGCCCAAAGCAGCAGGTGACCATTTCTTGATGATGATAAGTTAAATTTTAAATTGTGTCTATGAACATTCCTGATTATGCTGGAAGATATATTTTGCAGAAAAGAAATACAGAAAATACTATAGGCTTTCAAGGATTTCCAAAAGCAATTCATACATAATACTAATGCTCTAAAAAACCCAACCATTGGAGAATGCTATTTTATGGGAAAACACTTGTCCCAAAGGATATTTTGTCCCCATTCAGGGATATATTTTAAGTTACTAAAGGTAAAGTCCACCCCATTCTTGTCACTCTGAGGGTTGTGCATTAGTTTAGTCCCTCATCAACTTTTACTTGGATTATGGCTATATCTGCCTACTTGGTTTCTCTGCTCAAGTACTCCCCACTGTAATCCATCTCCAATCAAACTGTCAGAGTGATATTAAAACCTACCTCTGACAATATATTTCATATACTCAGTAAGTTCCAGTGGGCTCCCTACTGCTGCTAGGATGAAATAAGAATTTTTTTTCTTCAGCACTTAGAAGCTTTCATAGTCCTGCTCTGGCTTACCTTTCTAGGATTATTGAACATTATCCCCCTTCACACATTCTGCCATCCAGACAAACTGACCTACTTACTCTTTTATATTCATAGCATTCCATTTTTCATCTCCTATCCCTCTGCATGTTATTCCTCTTACCTAAAATGTACACTTTCCTCACTTCCTACGTGTGAACTTCCCCGATCCCACTCAATCTGCTATTCCCCCTTCAAAAACAAACAAAATAAAGAAAAAGTTATTTATTGCATATCTATTTTGTTTTTAAATCTTATTCATTTTATTTTTAATTTATGAAATAAAACAAGTATTTCTATAACGGGAGAATTAAAAAATGAGTGCACGTGAAAACAGAAATCTAGTATATACAACTTGCTATTTTGTATGTATGTATATATATATACAAACATATATATAGATATAGATATAATATCATGTACATTTCTTTTCCCCTTTTTTCTACACTCCCCACACCCCTGCCTACCATTAGACACACACACAATCATTCTACACATACTTCTCTTTATCAGTTCTTTTTTTTGATACTGATAGTGTCTTCCTTTATATGTGCTTTTGTAGTTAATTTGGGTTTTTATTATAGTCAAAATAACAGTCACTCAAAGTGGTTCTTAAAACTGTATTGTTGTTACTGTATACAATATTCTCTTGGTTCTGTTAATTTTATTCTTCATTATTTTATGCGAGTCTATCCATGTGTTTTTCTAAAATGAAAGAGCTCATCATTTCTTATGGTGCAGCAATATTCTATCATGACCCTTTACTACAGCGTGGCATTGGCAAATTGAAAGGCACCCCCACTATTTCTAGTTCTTCACAACCACAAAGAGAACAGCTGCATATTTCAGAACTTATAGGTTATTTTCCTATTTTTATAATAATCTTTGGAAATAGATCTAGTAGTGATATTGCTGGGTCAAAAGGTATAGGCAATTTAAAAACTATGACCATAATTCCAGATTGCCCTCCGAAATAGTTGGATCATTTAATAATTCCACCAAACGTGAATTAGTGTCGTGATTTTCTACATCATCTCCAACATTTGTCACTTTCCTCTTCAATCATTTTAGCCAATCTTTTGTAAAATGATATCTCAAGGCTGTTTTAATTTGCATTTCTCTAATTAATAGTGATTTAAAGCATTTTTTCACATGACTATAAATTATTTGATTACTTCATTGGAAAATTGACTCTTCATATCCTTTGAGCATTCATCAATTGGGGAATTACTTGTATTTTTACAGATTTTATGAAATTCTTTATATACCTGAGATATGAGACATTTATCTGAGAAACCGTCTGTATTTTATCCCCAATTTTCTGCTTTCCCTTGATCTTGGCTACATTTGTCTTATCTATTTTGCTTTTACATATATGTATGTGTTACTTCACTTAGTAGATATGTGATATTGGGCAAATCACTTAGCCCTGCTTGCCTTAGCTTCCTCATGTATAAAATAAGCTGGAGAGGGAAACGGCAAACAACTCCAGTATGTCTGCCAAGAGAACACCAAATAGGGTCAGGAATACTCAGACACAAATGAAACGACTGAACAACCACAAATATGTTGTTTCCTTTATAGGACGAAAGCTTTGAATCTTCTTTTGTGTGTTCTCTCCCTGAATTAAGAGTAATAAAATCATTTATAGTAAAGACTGTCTTACTTTTGTCTTTTATCCTTTGTGCTTAGTAAAGCATTTGGCATATAAGTAAGAGTTTACTAAGGGATATTCCTTTCTATTTGTGCTCCATTGTTCAAAGCCGGGGTGGGGAAGAAACTTGCAGCCTTGAAGCCACACATCCTCAAGTGTAGCCCTTTGACTGAATTCAAACTTCACTCAGCCAAATGGCTGCACTTGAGGATATAGAGGGTCACATGTGGCCTTGAGGCCACAGGTTCCCCAGCCCTGTGTCAAGGATAATGACTGTTTTTTTTGTTTGTTTTGCATGTTGTTGGTGTTGTTGGTGTGTGGGTATGTGTGTGTGTGTGTGTGTGTCTCCAAAGCCTCTTAGTTGCCTGGAACACAGTAGTTGCTTGATAAATATTTAGTGATTTATTGGCAGCTGTCATTTCCCCCATGTGCCTCTCACATTGTTCATAAAACTACTTGTTTTCATCATGATCAGAAATTGTCCAGGATTAGTCATCTTCAAATGAGAAAACTATAAATGTATGTTAACTTAAGCAAGTAGGTAGCTTCACTACAAGTCACATGATTACTTAACTACCACATAATCTCACAGAATCAATAAAAGGAACATTTGAAGTCGTTCTCACCTTATCTCCTTTGCAGATGAACAAAAGGAGTCCTGGAAAGAATTGATTTATCCATACATTACTTTTTTGGGGAGTTTGATCATATTTAATTTATTACATGTGATGTAAACTCATATACTATACTATGAAAACTTTTAAAAATCCACAGCTTTTGACAAGAAAATATATAGTGCTATGTAATATAATAGCTCATATTTTACATTTTTTGAATTAGTTTAATTGTCAATCTTTCAAAAGCATTAACTGTGAAATGAGGTATAGACAAGCTCAAGGCTAGATGAAACTTTAGAGGACATTTAGCCAAACTTACTTGTGTCTGAATAGAAATAACATATAACATACTCCTCAAGTGGTCATCCATCCTTTCTAAGAAAACTACTACTTCCAGAGTCACTCTACTTCTCTTTAGTATTACTCTAATTATTAGGGAGATTTTCCTTACATTAAGCCAAAATTTCTCTCTCTGCAATTTCTACCTAATATTCTTTGTTCTATATTCTGGGAATAAGAAGAACAAGTCCCATTAGTTGTCTACATTACTCCTCTTCAAATACTTTAAGATGGCTATGATATGCTTCCAGATACTTCAGAATCACTGTTCCCAGTTGTATCAATAGATTATCATATGGAATAATCATGAGACCATACATTAACATGGTTGGCTTCCAATGGATATCCTACTGATAATCATTGTTTTGCATAAATTATGGTTCTGGGAATTGAACGTTGTCCTCAGATATGAACTGACGAAGTAAAAGAATAGAGTGGAGCTATCAGTTATTTCCTCCCCTGTATCTAGTCCTGGATAATATCCAGCTTTTAATGCAGCCCAAGATTTCATTAGATTTCCTAGCAGCTACATAAAATTAATGACTCATTTTGAACTTGAAATCTAATAAAATCCCCAGAAATTATTCTTTTAAACCTCCTTAACTGTCTTCTAGACTCAGTTCTCTATCTTATTTGAACTCGAATGTAGGATTTTGCATTTATCCCTATTAATTTTCCTCTTACTTGATTCCATCCAATAACTTGCAAGATCTTTTTCAAATCCTGAGTAGTTTTTGTTCTTTTGTAACAATTTCTAGCTCACCTAGCTTTTTGTCAGCTCCAAATTTTACAAACATGCATCTATGCTTTTATCTAACTCACTGAAAGAAATTGTACTTTTACAAGCAAGCTCAAATACCTTAGGCACTCCGCTGGAGATCTCCTTACAAGCTGATGTCCAACCGTTCATTAATGCCTACTCTTTGAGTCTAAGCATTAAACCAATTCTGATCAGTCTTTAGTAGTCTTCTTATCTAAACTACAAATTCACACAAACTTCTCCATCTTTTCTTCAAAATACAGACCTAATTTTTCAATTAGTTGCAAATTGATCATCCCAAATCTTGTTTCTGAAACATACTGGTTATATGACCCCAGGCAAGTTACAACCTTACAGAGTTAAAACTGCCTGTAAAGTTAAGATAATAGCCTTCTTTTACCAGCATCATTTTTTTTAATGAACAATGGACTTTATTTAATCATTTCTGTATTTACAGCTGGAACTCTGGGAATTAAAAATTAACATCTTTGCCTGTCAGCTTCCTATAAATGCCAGAAAATATTTCTGCCTTGTGCCCCACATTGTTCTGCTGTGATTTATCCAAATGGACCTTTATATGTCTGCGGTGTCTAGTTTCACATGGATTCTCTGGCCAACAATTTCACTTGGAAAGACAAGATCTTCAAGCATTGCATCATGCACAGCAGTCACAGTAAGGCTCCTGGGATGCTTTTGCTCTTTGGCTTAGGAAGAATTCTCCCCTGAACAATAAAGACCATGTGCTTGCCACTGAATTTCTTTTTTCCAATTCATGGCATACTTGGATCTTCTTAAAAGATTTTAGCTGAGGAACTGTAACAAAAATGATGCTAGCTTTTCTGCCACCACCAACTTCAACTTCCTTAGCTGCTGTGACATTCAGCTCTCTTAGTTGAGCCTTTAAGTCAGAGTTCATCTCCAACTCCAATAGAGGCTTTAATGCCAGACTCAAACTTGTCTGGCTTCTCACCATCCGGATTCATGATCTTGAAGCTGGAGCTGAGAGCACAAAAATCTCAGCTGGGCTGAGGGGTGGGGCAGACAGGTAAACCAAGATAATTTTTGTAATGTACTTTATAAGCACTACATAAATGTGTAGTATTTGTAGCAATAGTAGTAGTAGTGGTGGTGGTGGTGGTAGAAGTAGTAACAGGAATACGAATAGTAGTTTTTGTTATTGTAGTTGTTGTATTAATACTATTGATATTCTTATCTATTGGGTGGAGTCCAGATAGAAATAGTCCAGAGATAAATAACTATGCTAATAATATATTTTTATACTTAATAATCTATAAAATATTGCACAAATGAATATAACTTTTTGGGGGGAGTTATTTTCATGTTAGTGGAATTAGAGCTCATTCTGTGGACACACTGAAGTCATCATTGGAACAACTGTAGTAGAAGATAGGATGATGAAAATGATGTGTACCTTTTCCTGTTCACGTGATTTTGATTTCTTCCACTGTCCCTATATTTTGAAGTCACCCATACTAAATATTGATATGATTGTTTGGTAATATTCTCTCATTGACTTGAAAGTCTTATTCAATACTACTGATAATAATTGATTTAATAAATGATAATAATGGATTCAGAGCTAGGCAGAGCCATGTTGAACTTACACTGTCTCTTAAATTTGCCATATTTTCTATAAACTGTACATTATAATGAAGTGAGAATAGATAACAATTTTACACATTAGCATTAAATACTCTAGTGTGCTTAGCATGATTGTATCTGTTTTATAGACTTGTAGATTATACCTAAATCATGTGTATGGACCTGAGGCTTTGCAATAATCAATAAAGACAGCATGAATGTTATATGGTTCTGAGGTGTCTTATCTAATAAATTTTGAATCTAAAATGAATTGCTCACTCACTCAGACTGTCATACCTTTGTTGCTTCTCAATTATTGTTGTTGTAAGTGTTTATAGGGCTTTATTTTAGTTTAGCTTTTAGTAATGTAAGTTGTGTATGCTTTGTGCAAAATATATAAACATCTAATTGACCTATATATGGAAGTCGCTGGTTTTTTTTAGACTTTGTTTATAAATTTATGAAGATTTATATTAGAGAAGATGTCACTAGACTTTAATCAGAGAATATGCTGTTAAAATACTTTTCAGTTAATTCATGGAACATTATTAAATATTTGAACCAATCGTTATTAATTGTATCTATTCTATCAGTTTTGTACATATCCAAAAAATTTAGTCACCTCCTTTGATATAATCATTGTATTTTTAAAATTATTTTTACTGTAGTCATGATTTCAGTTTTATATTTTACTCAACACAACGCTTAGCAGTGTTGGCACATGGTAGGCATTTAATATATATATATATATACATATATATGTATATATTCACTGGGTGACTCAACAGTTTCATTGTATCATATTTCATTGACAATAAAGATGACAAGACGGTTTCCATATTCTTATTCATTTAGGGTTTTCTTTCTTCTCTAATTATTTTTCTTTTAGTGCCCCTAAATTATAGTTGTATTGATGTTGAATCATTTATTTTGTACTTTTGGTTAATTTGACCCCTCTTCTCATCTTAATATTTTGGCCTTTGCTTCCAGTTGTTAATTAAGGATATCAAGATTATTTGTTTTCTGTGTTCTATTCTACATTTTTCTTTTTCCTTGCCTTTTTTTAGGATGATGTGGTGTTTAGTTTTACTTACTTCATGTCAAGCTAGATAGCGATGTACTTTCCCAAAGGTTTTTATGCCGTTCTTTAACAGTATTCTTAAGTCACTTCTCCCTTGGGTATTTGACACATGTCCTTAGGAGTATTCCTAGATGAGTTCTATCTTGTCTCCTTTGGTCTTTTCTTGTGGCAGTGGCTGCAGGATGCACTGACATGTCTAGGTCTATATTATTTTCATATTCTCTCTCAAATATTATGAGGAATGTATTTTTTCATGATGACTTTACCAGATATCAGATTTCTGGAATTATTATGTTTTGGTTTAATCTGTGTCTTTCTTGGTTTCATGTCACCAAAGTCAAAAAGGACTTTTCTGATTTCTTTTTTAAAGTAAGTTACTGTTATGTGGTAGCACATAATTAAATCTTTCATTTTTTCTTTCCATTTCATGCACGTTCATGATTTACCTACTTTAATGGTCAGTGACATTCTCACTAATGCATTTTAAGGAAATTGGACATGGCTTTCGTGGTAATGCAAAGGTCAATTTGACTTGTACTAATTTACTTTGCCTTTTAGTAGTAGATGAACATGAAAGAGTTCCACTAACTTTGAACTTCTCTGTGTCAAAAGGACATCGTGGTAGTTTTCAGTAGGGCCAATCATCAACCTTTTATCCTTGTATGCTTGGTTATTTTGTTTTCAACTTTTATGCGTATCAACTTGCACATGTATACATGAGTGTGTATATGTGTATATATAGGAGTATGTATATATGTATGCATGTATTTTCAACTAGCAACCATTCAATTGTCTCCTTCCAGTCAAGAGAAAGAAAAGGAAAACTAAAATCTGTGTGACAAAAATGAAAAGTCAAGCAAAGCAAGTTCCCACATCTGCCAGGCAGGAACAAAAAAAGTCACTGATCTATTTCTCAAAATATTAATATTCTTACATAATGTTACCTGATTAATCTTCCCAAAATATTTCAGTCATTTTTCAGTCATGTTCAACTCTTTGTGACCCCATTTTGGGTTTTCTTTGCAAAGATACTGGAGTGGTTTTCCATTTTCTTCTCCAGCACCTTTTTATTTTATTTACTTTTTTGCTTTGTAAAAAAAAATAACATTTTTAATTCATGGAACAAAACAAGCATTTCCATAATAGTACAATTTAAAAAAAGATGATTGTACAAGGAACTGCGAATTTACCATGTACGAATTGCTAATCTCTCCAAATATACAACAAAGTTATCATGTAAATGTCTTTTTTTCTTCTTCTTCTATCCCTTCACCCGCCCTAGAGATTGGCCACCACTAGAAACAGGTAGACATATATACATACACACATATACACATATATATAGAGAGATATGTAAAATTATTCTATACATACTTCAATTCATCAATTCTTTTTCTGGAAACAGTGTCTTTCTTCATTTGAACTTTATTTTTAATTTGTGTATTTGTAATACTTCAAAATGACTTAGTTGCTCAAAGTTGTTCTTAAAACAAAATTGCTGTTACTCTACAATGTTCTTTTGGTTCTGCCCACTGTGCTCCAACTCCTTTTACATAGGAAGTTAAATGGCTTGCCCAGACTCACACAGCTAGTAACTGTCAGAGGCCAGATTTAAACTCAGGAAGATGAGTCTTCCTGACTCCAGGCACCACCTAGCTGCACAAGAACAAGAACAGGAACCTTTAATTGATCCCAAATTCCTATAAAAATAAAGTCCAAATTCTTTCACCTATTTTTAATGTCTTTCCATGAAGTTTTATTTCCCTTTACAAAGAACAATTAGCTACTCTTCGGAGGGTTTCCCACGTGTTGATCATCTTTGGCCATTAACCTGATAGAATGTGAATCCTTTTCAATGCTTCTGACAGAACCAGAGCATAGGATGTAGCATAATCTTTATGGATAACTTAATTCCTTGCTGAAAGTCTTCCATCTCTGCTTTGATACTGCTACAACTCTTTATTATGGGAGTCTCTTCCTCATGTGTTTCAGCATTCCTTGATTATATTTCCTTTCTTTAGTCATCCCTACAATTGGAGAGCATTGAAAAATGTTTCTGTCCCAAACATCCTCTACTGCTCTACAGCTATTGTTCCAGATACCTTTGGGGAAGAATAAGTGAAAGAAATTTTCAATATAATATAAAGGCAATCCTAGCTTACTCCACAAGTTTAAAGTCATATTTTGGAGGTCACCTAATTTTAACTTAGTACCCAATAACTATATGGGTAGCTGAGCATATACTGGTACATATGTTCAATCCTGCAAAATGAAAATGTAGTAATAGTTTTATGATGCTAAAGGCATGTATTCATAGTCATAAAGGTGAATAATTTTATCTGTAAACCCATCTCTATATGATAATTCTGTAATAGCTGGGAAATTGAAATTGATTAAAATTTATAAAATGAAAATTAGACTTTTTCAGTTCTTTTTATTATTTCACCTAAATTTTATATAGTAATTCCTAATGAATGGCAAGCTGAAACACTAAATGTTTAGTATACAAATATTCTCTGTTTTTTTCTTTCATATTTAAATTAGAAACATTTAATTGTATTGATGTTATAAGTTTCAATAATGGTAAAATAAAGCACAAATTTTAAAATATTCATAGTAATTTCCCTCCCCATTTTCGGACAGTATTTTCTCTGAATATTCATGATTATTGTGTTATAACTTACAGTATCATTTTTAAGCTTCAATAGCAGTTTTAAATGTGTTAAATTTCAATAAATATCTTTAAAATATTATTAAAATGAAATACAAGTATGTTTATAGTATAAAATGCATAGTTAAAGTCATGAAATTTATGCAACAAATATCTTCAGTGTGGAGTATGGGAAAAGCACTGGTCTTTGAATCAAAAGACTGAGTTTAAGTTTGTCACTTGATATGCAATTAAGGGCAATTATTTAATTTCATTGATTTCATTGATTCATTAACTTCATTGAGTCTCAGTTTTCCTCTCCTGATCATACTCAAACTACTTACCTCACAGTATTGTTGTGAGCCTAAAATTAAACATTTTAGGTGGTGTGATCTGCAAACTATACAGAATAATTCACTGTTTATTATCTTTAAAACTTCTCTTATTTTTATCAATTAAAAACACTATTATTTTTAAATGAATTATTTTAAAAGTTTTCATTTTAACTTCAAAGTTAGAATATGTAATGGAATAAGAATTATCCATAACTAGATCTCATTTTATTATTTTATTTCATTTTATTTTTCTGTATATCCCTTTTAGGTTTAACACTTAGTCATTTTAAAAATTGGATTAGTTTTGTAAGAGTTTGTTAAACTTCACAAACAAAGCAAACAGTTAAATTATCTTCTTTATTTAAGTACCTGTTATAAATCTATAGCTTAAGAATTCAATTTCTTTCTATTCCTGTCAACATCAGCCAGGGATCTCTCTAATGGCTCAGTGTTTCTCATGAATACTTATCACATTAGTATTTTTATATATTGAATAGAATATAAATATGTAATATAATAAAGGTAGTAATGTGAGATATTTGATGAAGGGAATAAAGACAGGGAAAGAGTAACATATCAGGAGGCAGAGGCACTTAAGAACATTCTAAAGAATAGTTTTCTGTCCAAAGGATAAGCCTCCCACACTTTAGTATTGCATATATCTATGCATCTAGCATTAATCCAGAATACATTTTTTTTCCTTTTTCAAGAACTTGTGGGAAAATATCGAGAAAGGAAATATTAAATTTTTAAAAATAAAATTTTAAATCTTTTATGACCATATGTGCTTATATTCAGGTTTGGGACATAATCAGATTGAATCTCTAAAAATGTATATTCATTTTTTCAAAAAAACTATACATGTGATAATAGGTAAAATTATGGTTTACATAAGTAAGTTTAAGGAGAAAGTTGTAATATAGTATCATAAAACTACATTAGGAAGTTGAAGCCAAAGGTAGGAACCAGTAATAAGGAAAATGGACAAAGAATATAATAATTGCAAAATATTCATTTCATCAAAAAAATGTAGCAGAAAATGAAAAAAATATTATGATATGTTTGGGGTAAAAAAGCATATTGCAATTTCCATTATTTACCAGGGTGAAAAAAATATTTCAATAATGACTCTATATATAGGGCATGTAACATCCATATTTTGAGGAAGCATTGATCAAACACCAGCTTTGGGCTTCTGCAGCCCTATCATGTTGAAAAATGAAAAAAACTGTAAGCTCAAAGGAAAATTATATGAATAGGGAAATGTAATTTGGTTTATCAACCCAATAAAATACAACATGAAAAAAATCAAATATTCAGAAAAGGAGTCTTCCAGTGACATAAATTTGCCGATAATCTAATCCAACCCTCTCATTATCCTCATTGCCCCAAGAAATTAAATGATTTATCTAATATTATATATGTAGTTAGTGATATTATCAGGAACAGAGACTACTTTTGGCATTCTAGCAAAGAATTTAATGATAATTTAAGCTTTTTTATGATTGGCATAATATATATTTAATAATCTCTCTTTAGCCTCCTACTCAGTTTCACACAAAGCTTGGTATAAAACTTTTCTTCTCCCGCCCCATTCTATTCACCTATTGCACAGTCATAGAAAGTTATTAAGAAGTGAATTTAAATATGAGGTCAGGAAAAGAGTCCAAACAAGAGTTCCTCCAACATATAAAAGTTCGCTTCTGAAGGTTATGGATTTTCCCTCATTGTTGGTATCATAGGCTTGATGATCAATTTTCATTTTTCTTATAATGAGGATTTCTTTCATTGGTGTGACTTGGACAAGATTTCCCAGCCTACTTTTGATTCTAGAATTCTATGCTTCTGTGATTCTTTACAAATGACTACTGAATCTAAATCTCTACTTCCTCTAGTTCTTTCCTAAATTCTTTACAAAATGTACCTCCCTTCAGGGCATGTTACTTGAGTATGACAATATGATCCCAAGACAAACACACCAAACACTAAAATCATGTTCTTTCCCCTCATTCCTCCTCATTTACCAGTTATTTGTGGTATCAGCAGTAGATTTATACCTGTTAAATGACCCTTTCATAGTAAATACCAAGTAAGGCATAAACCAGATATATGTTCATCAAAGGTACTTAGCATCATGATAAAGCAGCTCAAGCAGAGTCCAGGTTGAAGAGGGATTTCCTGTAGAAAAATGAGGCCTTAAAGGTGTTCCTATTTGAGGATAGTGTTGAACTTGATGAATTAAGCCCATAGCACGGAAGGTCCTCATAGAAGACATCTTTTATCATTCAAAGGATTAAGTCCTGTCCATCTACATAGGAAAGAACAAGGCAATGAAGGATGTCTGTTGCACAAAATTTAACCTGCATTTGAATGGACTCCCTGTAGAGCTTCTATAGCAGTAGGTATATCCGGGATAAAAAGTACAATTGGACAATAAACTAGGCTTGGAGATAATTAGCAGCCAGAGCGAAGTAGGCTGTATTACTTTCAGGAAATGGCAAAACTCCTTTAGTGAAATTTCCAAGCTTTGTATGAAAACAAAACAAAGGCCCATCTTTTCAATGCTAACATTTTACTGCTGTAACTCTATGGCAATGAAACATCAAATGTCTCTTCCTTTAAAGAATTAAAAATAAATAACACAGAAGGAAATCAAAAGATACATGTTGGTACCAGCAGATTATAACATATAACTGACAAGGAATAACAAGCTCCAAAGGAAAAAAAAATTAGCAAAGGACCTCATCAAGGAATTGTTTCATAGAAGTAAATCTGAGCTAATCTTGTCACAAGAATAAGAGATGATAAGAGGACTTCGAGAGTGTTCTAAAAGGTTGTTTAGAACCTATGAGGCAAACATCTGGGAGAACATGAAAAGTAATAAACAGGATAGCCAGTACTAAGGGTTACAAACTGTGTTACTGAAGAGAATTCCTAAATTAATGAAATTACATATTTAATTGATTGGCAGTTAAAATCTGATAAACAACTGATAGAACCATAAAATTTCAAAGTTGAAAGGTACCCTAAGGACCATTTAATACAATGAAAACATTAACCAAAAATCATCTGTACAAAAAAAAAACAAAACAAACAAAACAATGATGATCCTGGTTCTGTTTGAAATTCGGTAGTGTGGAGAAACCCAATAGCATTTCTAAAGAGTTTGAATTGTAAGAAAGTTCATTGCATGAAGCCTAAATACTGATCTCTCATCTTTCCATGTATTGGACCTCCTACAGATATTTGATGCTAATTATAATATGGCTTTTCCATCTTGTGATATTTCTTTAAATTCATGAAACTAGGTATCATGTAGCCCAAGTTTTCCCTTTTCTAGGTTAAACTTTCCTAATTCCTTAAACCATTCCTAATTTATTTGATCCCCAAGTCCCATCACTATCCTGGTCACTTTGCTCTGGATGATCAACGTCTTATCAATGGATTTCTTCAATAAGGCAACAAGAAATATCATGCTATTCAAGAATTATCTTGAC
The DNA here is from genome assembly GCA_028646595.1 of Phalanger gymnotis. Classification (NCBI taxonomy): domain Eukaryota; kingdom Metazoa; phylum Chordata; class Mammalia; order Diprotodontia; family Phalangeridae; genus Phalanger; species Phalanger gymnotis. The sequence continues at coordinate 102,751,295 of CM053626.1, read as the reverse complement.
ATTGACAATAATTTTATTGATCAGGGGAAAATGTAATTGGATTTCAATCATTTCTAAATCTATCCAATTTTTAGTGCATTCTGGCATAATTTTCACTTCTTTAGCACATTACTAAAATTTTACTCTCATATATAATATAAACTGACATTCACATATATATATATATAGATATGTATACATATATGCATAAATGTACATATCTATGGAAATAAATATGTTTATAGATATATATGTGTATATATATGTGTTTAGCACTTTTCTCCTGAATAGTATATTTTTCTGAAGAACGCTCAGCTGTTCCTGAACCATTTTGAGCTCCTCAGAAATGGCTTCACCAGCTTGTTCATTGATCTCTGGAAGAACTGTCTCATTGAATATATCAGTATCCAAGTCATTTGTGTTCTGAGTGTCCATGGAGTTAAAGTTCAGGATTTCAGGACTTAGTCGAGGTACTAACCGAGACCGAAGCTGATAAGCCTTTGTTGGAGTAGTTATGATCTTCAGTGTCTCTGCATGGATCTTATTCACTTGAGGTACTTGCTGGCGCTTGGACGCTTTGGTGACCTCTCAGATGCTTTCCAGAACCCAGTTTGCTTTGCGCAAGGATTGAAGCTCTGACTCCAGTTCCAGCTGCTGCTTCTGGGTGAGCTCTTTGAATTCTTCGTATTGTTGCTTTGAAGTACTCAATTCACCCTGTGTTTGGATAAGTTGTGTTCTTAGCTTCTCTACTGAGGTCTACGAGCTGGACTCTGAGGAAGTCATCAGAGCATGTCCTTGTTGACCTTTATCATTTTTCTCCGTGCCAGAAATTTCAAAGAAAGCTTGCTCTAATTTTGCAAAGGTCTGTGTATCCATTTCTTGGGCTCTTTTCACAGATTCTAAGGACCAAAGTCTCTTGTTCTCCTCCCCGAGGGAGTGGTTTTCCATGGCGTACTTCACAATACGAGGGTGATGCTCTATCTGTTCTCGCAGAGTCTGGATCTCTTCCCTTAACTCATTGAGCAGCTCCTCCTGTTCTACGGGTAGAAAACGGCCCCTCGCTTCTCTCTGGAGTTTCTCTTAGCACGTTATATGATCGTCCCAAAATTTAACGATCATTTTATTGCATTGAATGAATTTTTCCTTCTTTACGCTGAGATCTTCCAACTGTGCAACTTTTTCTAACAAAGGCTTCTTTTCATGTTCAGATTTCTTCAAGAATAGCATTGCCTCTCGAAAACAGTTCATGTATTTAGTATTTTCTTCATCTAGGACAGCACTGGCGCCCACGGCCAGGTGAGCCAATTGTTCTTTGAGCTTTTTCACTTCTGCTTGAAGCTGGCTCACATTGCCTTGCATGTCTTCATTTACCACAGCTTTGTTTTTAATCAGCTTAGCTCTCTGAGCAAAGTTAAGAGTTGAGAGAGTTTCTCCAAAACACTTGGATCCAGGGTGGACATTTGCAATTATGGCTGTTTTACCTCCAAGAGAATCCCGTAGTAAGAAAGTAAGTTTGGAGTCCCGGTAGCACATGTGTCTCTGTTTTCCATTACCAGCGTCTACAAGCTCTGTAATCACTTGTCCAAGACAGCTCAATGATTGATTTATATTACCTGCTTCCTTCAGTCTCAAACCTTCTGTGTGTGTATCTTTCTGTCTTTCAGATCCAGCTAAGTCTACCAGGTTTAGTTGGGAGGACCGAATATTGCCAACGTCATTGTTTTTCTCCATTGATTCTATTGTAATTGTAAAGACAGTGTGAGACCTGGAAGATTCTCTGTTCATAGATGTAGCTGCCACATGTCTATTTCGCCATCCCCCAGATAATGCTTGATAGGCTTCAGCGGCAGATGTTACCACCTGTTCAACAGCACTGACAACAGAGACACTCTTCTCGATATGTTCCCTTAATAACAGCCCAGTAGAGGCAGAATCCAAGAGATCAAGTATCTGCTCATTGTAAATTTCAATGAATGAGCATTTACAAAGGAAAGTCTTTCCAGCACCAGCCTTCTCCTTTTCACGATCAATTAAAAAAAAAAAAAGAGCTATTCAAAAGTTCTGGGAATTACTCCTCTAAGGTTATGAGTGAAATTATCAGATTCAGATGGTCCCACCATAGTAAATGTTTATCCTGAGCCAGTTTGTCCATATGCAAAGATGGTACCATCGTAACCATTCATGCAGGATTCAACAATGCCTTTGGCCACACTGGAGAATATCGATTCCTGAGTGGTGTCCATATCCGCAACATGATCAAATGTGAAGATCTTAGACTCAGGTTTAGAATGTAAATGGAGGGTATTGGAGGTGAGAACTGATAAGCACATGCCAGGACATTCTCCATCACTTAGTATGGGCCCCTCCGTAGCGGGACCACTATTATAAAAACTTTGATGACATCACCCTCATTACTTACTTGGTTAGATTGAGATGGTGTTATGGCACGTAAACCATCTTTGACACCAGGTGCCATGACGCGCCCGCTCCCGAAATGTAAACCCCAACCTCAGCCCTAAAGAAGAGCGGCAACCTAGAGTCACAAAGATGGATGAAGAAAAGAGCAAAAACATGAAGCTTCAGCAACATACTGACAAATTAGAGCATCATTCCACACAAACACAGGAGCTCTTCTCTTCAGAAAGAACTGATTGGCATAAACAGCAGCAGGAATATCTCGCACAACTGAGTTCCCTTGAAAAACAGCTTCAGGATGTTCACAGCAAGAACAAGTTCATGACAAGTGAAATATGGGACCTGCGTATAGTTCTTCAGTCTGCAGACAAGGAGCTATCTTCAATGAAATTGGAATATAGTTCATTAAGAGAAAGTCAGGAAAAGGAGCTCAGTCAGCTTTCCCAAAATCACGTGGATGTACAACTCCAACTAGATAATGTCAGACTAGAGCATGAAAAGGTGCTTGAAACAAAAGCCTGCCTGCAGGACTCCTATGATAATCTCCAGGAAGTGATGAAGTTTGAGACCGATCAGCTTTCCAAGGAACTCCAGGATATCCGAGAAGCAAATGAAACTCTTCAAACTGAACTCAGTAACGTGTTGGAGCTTTTAGAATCAGAAAAAGAATGTAATAACAAGTTGGTGTCTCAGTTGGAAGAGGACAAAGAAAATAATTCCAACAAGTTCTTAGAAGTTCTTGATTCAGTACAACAGGAGAAACAGAAACAGATTGCTAAGTGTGAGCAGCAGGCAGCAAAAATAGAGAAGCTGGAACAGATCTTGTCCGCAGCTGAGAATATCATCATCTCTTTGGAAAAGACAAAGACTGCTGACCAGGGAGCTGTGACTGATCTCATGGGTCAGATCCAGGACCTGAAAGCATCTGTTAGTCAGAAAAATGGGAGTATAGATATGTTAAGAAGAGAACTAGAGGACATTACATGCAAATATAACTCTACCTTGACTAAAAAAGGTGACTGTAAAGCAGATTAAAAGAAACAGGAAGAACAGATTATGGAACTGAAACAAGCCCTTAATTCAAGAAAATTGTCTGATGATGTTGAAAGAGACATGTTATCTAGCTCATGCCACAGACCAGCTAAAGAAATTAACAGAAGCCTCTAAAAACACTCTGTGTTGCTTCAGTCTGCCCAGGAACAGCTTGCAAAGAAAGAAGCTTTCATTCAGGAACTTCAGGAATATCTAAGCCAAAAAGATAAAGAATTGGAACAGAGGAAGAATGCATATAGTTTGAAAATGAGACACCTAGAATGTGTAATGGATTCTGCTTCTGTATTTCCACAGAGTCCTAAAACTCCACCTAGTTTTCAAGCAAATCTAGCAAAGCTCCTAGAAACACAAGAACAAGAAATAGAAGACAGAAGACCCTCTACAATCTCCTTGCAGCATCTTGTAACAACATTGAATGAAGAAAGAAGAGATGTCAAAAACATTGAAATCCTTAGAAAGAAGGAGCAGTTATGCGAATTAGAAAACACACACCTAGAACTTCAGCAATTAACTGAGACTAATCAAAGCCTGCAGAGCCAACTTGATGATATTAAGAAGCAAAAGAAAAACAGCGATCAAGAATATCCAGATATTCATCAACTGAAAAAGAACAAGAAAAGGAAATTGCTGAAGAAAGACTCGTGAAGAATAAAGCAATTGAAGAAATGCTGAAAATAAAAACAGAATTAAAAGAAGTCAAAGATGTCCTTACAGGCAAAGAGATTGACTGGCTTAAAATGATGGAGGAAGTAGAACGGACAAGAGCTCTGGAATTGAAAACCTTCCAGGAGAAGGAGCAGTTGAGATCCAAGCTGGAAGAACTCTATGAAGAAAAAGACAAAATTTTACAGGAGACTAATGCTAAGGAAGCAGGTGGAGTTTCTTGCAGAAGAAAATGGAAAATTAGTAAGGCACACAAATCCAAACCAGAAGATTCAGTACCTGGTGAAACTGAAGAAAGACAATGCCAGACTCACTGAAGAAGTTGAAAAATTACGTGTTGAAAACATCTTCTTAAAATAAAGTAGAAAATATGACATTTGTTGAGATTCTAATCAAATCCCCTAAAAGTCATCATGGTTTTGGTGTGTGTTTCCTTTGTCATAAAAAATGAAGTAGCAGCTCAAAGTTTAATGGAGCATTTTTGTCTCCCTGTAATTAACAGTCTTCTGATGCCATTCCAATTCCCACATCTCAAGGTTCCTGGAAAAGACCTCCAGCTGCAAATGCTGAAGATGGTTCATTGGTTTGTTTGGTTTATTTGTTTGGTTTGGTTTGGTTTGGTTCTGTTTTGAAAATAAAACATAGCCTGGAACTGTGGTTTATGTGAGGACTCTGGTGCTAACATTGCTTTTCATTTTCACTTGAGGCTCCTGGTATACAGGTTACAGGAGTCACTTTCAATGTGCCTCAGTGTTATTGAGCTATGTTTCTTGCCATTCTTCTTCTCTGCTCTTTTCTATATTTTTGTCCTATGAATGTTCAAAAGCAGGTTTTCTGATTACTTATTTTAGCATCAATTGGTGTCATTGGGCCAAACCTTTGACGAGATTTTTTTAATACTGTATGGTCTGTTGAGCTAAAATTGCTTGTTCTAGCACTATAAACTAGCAAAGTATATCTGGTAGAACATAAATAAAATTTTGGAAATACTTTAAAAAAATAGTATATGTTTTTCCAATTACATGTAAAGATAGTTTTCAATTTTTGTTAAATTTTCAGTTCCCTATTTTTCTCCCTCCCTTTCCTCCCACCTCCCCAAGACAGCAAACAAACTGAAAGGTGTTGTACATGTGCAATCATGTTAAAACATTTTTCCACCTTAATCATTTTGTAAAAGAAGGATCAGAACAAAAGGGGAAAACTGTGAGAAAGAAGAAAACCAAAGAAGTGAAAATTGTATGCTTCAAACTTCATTCTGATTCTATAGTTCTTTCTCTGTATGTCATTAGCATTTAAAATCACTGATCATTTGGAACTGTGTTGCTGAAAAGAGTTAAGTCAATCATAGTTAATCATCACACAGTGTTGCTATTGCTGTGTATAATGTTCTCTCCGTTCTGCTCATTTCTCTCAGCTTCAGTTCATGAAAGTTTATCTGAAATTCCCTTGCTCATTATTTCTTATAGTACAAGAGTATTCCCTTACTTTCATACACCCTTCTTCAGGTATTCCCCAATTGAAGGGCATCCTCTCAATTTCTAGTTCTTTGCCACCACAAAAATCACTGCTATAGAGTGGAGCCAAGATGGTGGCTGGAAAACAGGGACTCCCTTAAGCTCTCCCCCAAATCCCTCCAAACACCTGTAAAAATGGCTCTGAATAAATTTTAGAGCTACAGAATCCACAAAATAACAGAAGGAAGCAAGTGTCCAGCCCAAGACATCCTGGATAGTCTCTGGGAAGGGTCTATTGTACCGTGCTGGGAGCGGAGTGCAGCCCAGTGTGCACTGCACCTGTACCGACCAGACCAGGAGTCACGAGGAGCAGAGCTCATGGCCCTGAGTCACTGAGCTGTGGCAATTACCAGACTTCTCAACCAACAAACGCCAAAGACCACGGAGCAGGTCAGTGAGAAAACTGCTGGATCTAGGTGAGAGAAGTGCATGGTCTTTCCATGGGCCAAGGGGTGGCAGAGGTGTCACAGAGGCTGCTTGCAGAATTCCAGCAGTGGCTTCTTCCAGCCCCAAGCCCACCTGGTAGGAGGAATCAAGTGGAGGATCAGAAAGGGAGTACAGGGATTCCTTTGCTGGCGAAGGGACAGGCTTCTCTTGCTTTGCCCTGCTTGGATCTGGATCAAGGACCTGGTTGGTGGTTCTTGGGGGAAGGAGCACTGGTGTGGCAGAGCTTGCAATGACTGTAGAGTGGAAGTAGCTCTGAAAACAGCAGTACAATGCCCCTAAAGCTTGGGACAAAGTACTCTCTATAAGCAGTCATACACTCACAAAAAGCTCAAAAGACAAGTAGTTGATTGAGAACATGAGCAGGCAGCGTAAAGGGACTATAGAATCTTCTTTGGTGACAAGATCAAAACATATAGCCAGAATAAGTCAACAAAGTCAAAGAACCTACATCAAAAGCCTCCAAGAAAAATATGAATTGGTCTCAGGCCATGGAAGAGCTCAAAAAGGATTTGAGTAAGAGAAGTAGAGGAAAAAATGGGAAGAGAAATGAGAGTGATCCAAGAAAATCATGAAAAACAAGTCAACGACTTGCTAAAGGAGATCCAAAAAATACTGAAGAAAATAACACCTTAAAAAATAGACTAAGTCAAATGGGAAAAGAGTTTCAAAAAGCCAATGAGGAGAAGAATGCCTTAAAGGGCAGAATTAGCCAAATGGAAAAGGAGGTCCAAAAGACCACTGGAAGAAAGCATTACCTTAAAAATTAGAGTGGAACAAGTGGAAACTAGAGACTTTAGGAGAAATCAAGAAATTATTAAAACAGAACCAAAAGATGAAAAAAATGGAAGACAATGTGAAATATCTCATTGGAAAAAACCAGTGACCTGGAGAATATAACACAGAGAGATAATTTAAAAATTATGCCTTTCATCTGACCATAAGCTATTCACTTTATCTACAGATCTCCAGATCACCACCCCTTCATTTCTTAACAAATTCATTATCTGGCTTATAATTTTTCCCTCCTTTCTAACTCCTTCTTTCAAACTAGGGCACTTTTAATTAAATATTAATTCTGCCTCCAATAACTATTCACTCTGTTCCTCAGCCTACGAACTTTTTATGGGCTACTCCCTTACTCAACCTCTGACACACACAAAGATTGTCATACCCTTGATCTTCTTATCACCAACAAATGTACCACTTTCAGGTTCAAGAATTCTGAAATTCACTTATTCAAGCAAATCTATTATTTTTTTTATTTTTCCCTCCACCTTTTTATTTATTTTTACTTTTTTACCAAACCATACTCTTTATCCACAGTATGATTTCCAATTCCTTATTCCTTCAGTTCTCTCCTTGACCATAGATATCACACTAGCCACTCTCTCCTCTTCATCATGACCCCTTATTGAACCAATTCAATTCTATGCTGTCCTTTTCTCTTGAATTCCTAGCCCTCTTATCAATATTGTTGATTTTGGCCATCCAAGCCCTAACTTTGCATCACTCTCACCATTTGTCCTCTATACTTCTATACACATGCTGCTGAATGAAGGTAAAGGAAATCATGCAAAATTTTGGGTTCAGTACAAAGTTATATTTCACAACCTCACATAGGCCCTCACTGCTGCTAGACAATCTTACTATATCTCTCTTTTTCCTTCACTTTCCCACTCTTCATAGCATTCTTCCAAGCCTTTTCATCCCTCCTTAAAATCCCCACTTCTCCAAACTCCCAGGTGAGAACCTTGATATGTCATGTAAAAAAAAATCAAGGCCATTTGCTGTGAGCTCCTTCTTCTTTCCTCTTCCTCATATCCTATCACTCAGATGCCTTCTGCCACTATTTCCTCTTTCAGCCCTCTCTGATGATGATGTGACCTGACTTTTCAGCAAGGCTAACTGTTCTACTTGTTCAAGTGATCTCATTCCATCCTATGTCCTCCAACAGATTTTTGACTCTGTCATTCTCAATCTTTCATTCATTTTCAATCTTGCCTTCTATACTGGCTTATTTCCTACTACTTACAAATATGCCCATGACTTCCTTATCCTGAAAAAAAAAACATTCATTTTATCCTTCCTTCCCTGCTAACTGTCATCTTGTATCACTTCTACCCTACTTTCTTTCTTGTTGATCATTTCTTAACCCCTTATAATCTGGCTTCTAACCTTATCATTTTATTGAAACTGCCCCCTTTAAAGTTCTGAATGATCTCTTAGTTGCAAACTCCAAAAATTCTCATTCTCCTTGACATCTCTGTAGCCTTTTGATACTTCTCATTCTTGAAACTTTCTTCTCTCTATGTTTCCAAGACACCACTCTCTCCAGATTCTCCTCCTATCTTTCTTACCATTCCTTCTCTGTCTCCTTTTCTGGATCCTCTTCTAGATCTAGATCTAGGTATGCCCTTTACCATAGCTATCCTAGAAGGTATCTCTTCTTCCATAGTACTTAAGTTGGTGATCACATCAGTTCTTATGAATTTAACTACCATTTCTATGATGGCAAATCACAAGTCTATTTAACCTGCCCCCAAATCTCTGCTGACCTCAAGTCACAAATTTTGAGCTACCTTTCAGACATACTGAGTTGCATACCCAGTAGACATCTTAAACTCAATATGTCTAAAATAGAACTCATTATCATTCCCCTTAAATCTCCCCCAAGAACATTCCCTATTACTTTGGAGGACAGCTCTATCTTCCCATTCCCCAATCTTGCAAGCTAAGAGTCACCCTGTATTCCTTGCTATCTCTTTCTATATAGCCAAACGGTGGCCAAGATTAGTCTATTTCAATTTTGCAAGATCTTTCAAATATATCACCTTCTCTTCCCTGACACTGCCACAATTTATTACTTCATGCCTGTATTTTTCAATAACCCACTGGTAGGCCTGCCTGACCCAAGTCTTCCTACTCCAGCCCATCCTGTATTAAGCCACTTAAGTGATTTTCCTAAAGTGAAGGTCTAATCATGTCATATCATCTTCCTACTCATTAAATTCCAGTTGTTCCCTAATACCTCCAGGATCAAATATAATTGTTTTTGCATTCAAAGCCCTTGAAAAACTAGCCCCCTGACACATTTCCAGGCCTTACTCTTTAATAAAACTTCTCTCTCCAGTTGCACTTTCTCCTGACTGTTCCACTAACAAAACATTCAGTCTTCCTCAGGAATTTTCATTGGCTATCCCCAATGCCTGAAGTGCTTTCCTTCTTCGACTATATTGCCCTTGCTAGCTTCCTTTGAATCCTAATTGAAATCACATCATTTACTAAAAGCCTTCCCCAACCTCTCTTAGTTCTAATGCCTTCTTTCTGTTAATTATCTCATTTATCCTGTATATAGTGTGTTTTGTTTATATTTGTTCATGCGTTGTCTCCTCCATTAGACTGTAAGATCCTTGAGGGGAGAGACTATTTATGCCTCTTTTGTATCCCCAACACTCCGAAAAATGATTGGAAAATTGTAGGTGCTTAATAAATTATTTAATTGATTTAATCGATTGAAGCCTTTCTTGATTACCCATCCAATGCCTCCTAGGACTCTGTCTCCCCAAATTAATTTACACTTCAAAATTCTGTAATAACATATTTATGCTGTATGTCTTTTTAATGTACTTGCCTATTGAAATATAACTTCCTTGTAAGTATGAATAGTTTATTTTTTCCCTAGTCTGGAACTAAATGGGTATTTATATTTGTTGATAGATTGTTTTCTTATTTACTTGACATTGTTTTATCTAGTTGTATTCCATATTTAATTCTACCCATACTTAATTTTGGTATTACTTTTTCAAACATAGCTATGTCTAATCTATGAGGTTATAATTAACTGGTACATTGAGATCCTATGGCAGGAAGCAAGGCATTCCTATCCACAAAATTCCTCTGAACACATTTTGCAAATTTACAAAATTAAATCCTTATGGGGAAATTCCAGAAAAAGTCACAATGCATCCTTTGTTCAGCCTAGGTCAGCAAAGAGAGACAGACAGAGAAGATGTCTGACATTTAGGGACAAAGCTGGGATAGGAACATTCCTGCAGCATAATCCAGGATCCAAAGAGAGACTTTGCACCAGCACAAAAGGAGATCCCAGATTCATGTATAAATACACTGGACCCAAACAATAGCTCTAGAAAGTAAACATATGCCAACTGGCAGCTTTTGTCGTTATTGAATTGACTTAGAGCTATTGAAACTTTGACACATTTTCTTTCCCTCTAACCTGGACTCTCAGTTGTCCCTGAGCTCAAAATGGCAAAGACCAGTTGAGACCAGCCTTGTGATCTTTCCAAGATCTGTAATATGCACACCAAGAAAGTTACATATGTGCTGCTCCCTCTATGCTAATGTCTTAATTTGCCTCTCCAAAGAGAATTTGATGCTGATCATAAAATAAAAAAAAATAAAAAGCATTTGGACTGTTTTGACTGACTTTGCTTTGACAAATTTGACAAAAAGAATCCTGGAGTATGTTATCTGTTTGACCTTTTTGTCAGTGGTTCATTGCCGTACCAGCAAATAAATAGAACCAAATGTAAAACCAGGCACAGTTCTATTGGCACATGAAAACCCACTATTAATATTTTATTCTTGATAGGATTTTAGGTTTCAAGAGTCCATTATTAAAATGCAAATACCATAGCAGGTGAAACATTATAAACCCATGTTAACACCTAAATTAAAATGTCAAGCTGCTTGGGACAAAGGCCTATGGCACTAGGCAGTCAGATGTCTGAGCTGGAAATAGGGACACAAGAAGGTGACAAAGAAATGCTCTGGCTGGAAGGAACCAAAGATAAACTTTATCTACTTGAACTCTTTGCTTATGTCATTTGCTACATAAATCTTTTGAATGTGGTCATTTTATATTGCCTCCCCACAATCAATCAATTAGTATTTGTTAGCATTATTCTATATGTCCATTTTGGGGCTAAACACTGAAGAGACAAAGAAAAATGGGGGAGGAGAGGGAGGTGGTCTTTCCACTTACACAGCTTATATTCTATTGAGGAAACAAGTACATATTTGAACGAAGCCTTTATAAGGCCTGATGGTCCTTATCTCAGCTTCACTTCACACTATCAAGTTACAATGTACAATGCTTGTGTACTTTTTATTTCTGCGATAAGGAGAGAGGGCGTCTTCTACTATCTTTTTCAAAGCCATGCTTATTCTTTTAATTATGTCATATTTATTTCTCATTTTTATTTTGTGGTTATTCTTTCTGTTTAAATTGTTATACTCACCATATATTTTGTTTTCCTTGCTCTGCTTGTGTTGCTATGTAGCAGTTCATGTAGTTTTCTCATCATCAGAACTTCAACCAGCAAAAAACCCCACAACTCAATTAAGCATCTACCCTAATCAAAGTGGTATGTGCAGCCCTGGAGGTGAGAATAAGATAATTAGCTTTTGAACTAAGATAGATTCTCAGTAGTCATGGCAGATCAGCAAGAAGAGGGGATTCTTAAAGATCTAAAGACCATGTAAGCTTTTTACAGATGAGGAAACTAAGGCCCAAGGAATTTGAACTGAGCTGAGCTCTTTGCAAGTAGGGATTCCTTCTTTTTTGTACTTTTTGCCCCAGTGCCTGTAACATAGTAGTTTCATAATACTATGCCTGTATTTTTAGCACTGTACCTGGCACATAGTTGGTGCTTAAATAATGCTTGTTCATTGACTGATTCCCTTCAAGGCCAGGCCTCTTTCAAAGGGTGTTGTAAGGTTCAATCAAGAAAAGAAGCAGAAAGTACTGGGTAAATGTTACACATGTGATGAGAAACCTTCACCACAGAATTCTGCATACTGCTAATGTCATTGGAAAGATGATCTCTTTCATTTTTTAAATATTTTTCCCCAGTTACATGTAAAAATAGTTTTTAACATTTGTTTTTAAAACTTTGAGTTCCAAATTCTCCCCCCTCCTCCCTCCCCACAACTCATCATTGAGAAGGCAAGCAATTCAGCAAAAGTTATTTATGTGTAGTCATGCAAAACATTTCCATTATGTTCATGTGAGGAAAATGTACACCAAGAAAAAAAAAACCTCAAGAAAAGTAAAGTAAAAAAGTAGGTTTCAAACTGTATTCAAACACCATCAACTCTTTCTCTGGATGGATAGCATTTTTCATCATAAGTCCTTTAGAGTTGCTCCAGATGGATGTATTGCTGAAAATAGCTAAGTCAGTCACAGTTTATCATCTTACAATATTGCTATTACTTTGTACATAGTTCACTTCACTTTGCATCAGCTCATGTAAGTCTTTCCGGGTTTTTCTGAGAGTATCTGGCTCCTCACTTCTTATAGCACAATAGTATTCCATCATAATTACATACTACAATTTGTGCAGACATTCCCCAATTGATGGGCATCCCCTCAATGTCCAATTCTCTGCTACCAGAAAAAAAAAACTCTTATAGTTTTTTTTTTTGTTTTCCATATAAATCCTTTTCTTTTTTATCTCTTTTGGGATACAGACCTGGTAGTGGTATTGCTAGGTCAAAATGTATGCATGGTTTTATAGCCCCTTGGGCAGAGTGAAAAATTTCTCTATAGAATGGTTGAATCAGTTCACAACTCCACCAAGAGTGCACTAAAGTCTCATTTTTCCCACATCTCCAACATTTGTCCTTTTTCATTTCTGTCCTATGAGTCAATCTAACAGGGATGAGGTAGTACCTCAGAATTATTTGACTTTGCATTTCTCCAATTAACAGTGAGTTGGGGCATTTTTATAAGACTATAGATAGCTCTGATTACTTCATCTAAGTATTGTTCATATCTTTTGATCATTTATCAATTCTGGAATAGCTTTTATTTTTATAAATTTGACTCAGTTCTTTATGTGTTTGAGAAATAAGGCCTTAATTAGAAAACTTGCTTTGGAATTTTTTTCACAGTTACTATTGCTAACTGTATTTCTCTTCATCCTATTACTTCCCTAGTTTATTCTATTCTCTCTCTCCTTTCACCCTGTCTCTCCTCAAAAGCGTTTTGCTTCTGACAACCCCCTCCACAAATCTGCCTTCCTTTCTATCACCCTACTCCTTCTCTTATCCTCTTCCCCTGCTACTTTGGTGTAGGGTAAGGTAGATTTCTATACCCAATTGAATGTGTATGTTATTCCCTCTTTGAGCCAATTCTGATGAGAATAAAGTTCCCTAACCTCCCCACATTTCCTCTCCATTTTAAAAGCTTTTTCTTGCCTCTTTTAAGGAGATATTTTTTCCCCATTCTACGTCTCTCTTTCCCTTTCTCCCAGAACATTTCTCTCTCAACCCTTTAATTTATTTTTTAGATATTATCCCTTCATATTCAACTCACACCTGTGCCCTCTGTCTATATGTGTATATATGTACACATATATACATATATGTGTATATATACATACACACATACATACATATATACATATAGATAATGTGTATGTGTGTGTATATATATGTGTATATATATATGTATGTATATATATATATATATATATATATATATATATTCCTTCAACCTGCCCTAATAATGAGAAAGTTCTTATGAGTTACAAGTACCATCTTCCCATGTAGGAATGCAAACAGTTTAACTTTATTAAGCCCCTTTCCTGTTTACCTTTTTACATTTCTCTTGAGTCTTGTATTTGAAAATCATATTTTCTATTCAACTCTGATCTTTTCATCAAGGACACTTGAAAGTTCTCTGTTTCATTGAATGTCCGTTTTTCCCCTGAAGAATCATACTCACTTTTGCTGGGTAGAATATCCTTGGTTGTAATTCTAGCTCCTTTGCCTTCCAGAATATCATTCCAAGCCCTCCAGTCCTTTAATGTAGAAGCTACAAAATCTGGAGTTATTCTGACTCTGGCACCACAATATTTGAATTGTTTTATTTTTTTTTTTCCTAGCAGTTTGCAATACTTTCTCTTTGAGCTGGGGACTCTGGAATTTGGTTATAATATTCCTGGGAGTTTTATTTTGGGGATCTCTTTCAGGAGCTGATCAGTAGATCCTTTCAATTTCTATCTTACCTCTGGTTGTAGAATATCAGGGTAGCTTTCTTTGATAACTTCTTGAAACATGTTATCTAGGCTTTTTTTTTTTTAATCATGGCTTTCAGGTAGTCCAATAATTTTTAAATTGTCTCTTCTGGATCTATTTTCCAGGTCAGTTTTCTATTTTTTTTCCCCAATGTTCTTCTATGTTTTCATTCTTTTAATTTGGGGTTGTTTTTGTTGTTGTTTCTTGATTTCTCATAAAGTCATTAGCTTCCACTTGCCCAATTCTCATTTTTAAGAAATTTTTTTCTTCAATGAAATTTTGTACCTTCTTTTCTATATGGCCAATTCTACTTTTTAAGGAGTTCTTCTCTTCAGGGAATTTTTGCATATCTCCCCCCCTCCCCCAATTTGGCTAATTCTGCTTTTCAAGGCATTCTTTTCTTCACTGGATTTTTGTGCCTCTTTTACCATTTAGCCTATTCTATTTCTTAAGGAGTCGTTTTCTTCAGGTATGCACGTGTGTGTGTGTGTGTGTGTGTGTGTGTGTGTGTGTGTGTGCATTTCCTTTGCCAAGTTGTCGACTCTTGTTTTTCCTAGAATTTTCTTGAATCACTCATTTCTCTTCTCAATATTTCCTCTACCTCTCTTACTTGAATTTTAAAATTCTTTTTGATCTCTTCCTTGTCCTGAAACCAATTCATATTTTTCTTTGAGGCTTTGGATATATCAATTTTGTTCTTTTTGTCTTCTTCTGACTTTGTGCTTTGATCTTCCTGTCAGCATAGTAACTTTCTATAGTCAGGATTGTTTTTTTTTTCCTGCTGTTTGCTCTTTTTCCACTCTATTTCTTGACTTTTAACTCCATTAAAGTGGGGCTCTCTTTCTGGAGTGGAAGAGGTACTGTCCCAAGGCTTCATTGTTTTTCATTTGTTAAATTGTTTGTTTTTTTGCAATCATTTTCAGAGATAATACCAGGGACCTGTAAGTTTCCATTTTTTCCATGTTGGTACAATCTAGAGTGAGGTGGTTTTCACTACTTTTCTGGCCTGTGCTGTAGTCTATGAAAGACCACAAGCATTCTTTTTTGTTTATTTATTTATTTATTTTCCCTGGAACAACTAGGATCCCAGCTCTTCTGTGAGTACAACATCTGAGACCCAGGACTGAGATGTAAGTATGGGAAATACAATAGAATTCTAACCCTGGGCCCACTGTAATCTCCTCTTGACCAGTTCTCTGAAATTGACCATGTGTAAACTGAGAGTTCTAGAAACTGCTACTACTACAACAGCTTAGGTGCCCCTAAGGCCTGTTGCTGGTTTTTTGGGTTTGGCCTGCACTGGATTATGCTCTATTTTCACCCTGATGCAACAGACCTTTCCTGCTGACCTTATCATGTGTCTTGGGCTGGAAAAAAATGTTGTACCCATCTTTTGTGCTTTATACTGCTTCAGAATTTGTTTGTTTTTTTATCATTTAAAATTGTTTGGGGGTTGGCAGTGGGGAAAGTTTATGCAAGTGTATCAGTAATTAAGGCAGGACTTTCTTTTACTGTGTTCTCTTTTAGCACTTATTTAATCAAGTGCCCTTGATGAGTCTGACTTTTGTTTCTTTGATTAGATCAGGAGTCATTGATGACTTGCTGGCCTCAAGGGAAACCCTAGCTTACCTGGGTTTGAGTCATATATTTATGATGCCTTTAGGTCACATGGGTTTGAGTCTCAGGTTGTGACACCCTTTGACCCTGAACAGGATACATAAACCCAGAAATTTATATTTTTCTTTGAGGCTCTCACTCATTGTAAGAATGGTGTGTGACTCTGGGCAAGCCATTGTTAAGAACCTCTCAGCTTTGAAAAAAACCCAGATTATGGGTTTGGGGGCTCTCACTCACTGGAAGAGTGGAATGTGACTCTGGGCAAGCT
The DNA here is from genome assembly GCA_028646595.1 of Phalanger gymnotis. Taxonomy (NCBI): domain Eukaryota; kingdom Metazoa; phylum Chordata; class Mammalia; order Diprotodontia; family Phalangeridae; genus Phalanger; species Phalanger gymnotis. The sequence continues at coordinate 102,735,296 of CM053626.1, read as the reverse complement.
GTTGTAACTGTGCCCTGGCTTTGCTAACCCGAATGTTGGTTTGTATTTGGTCTGTTTATAATGTATGTTTGTAATTTGTTTGTATTTGCTCTGAAGTTCAGATTGCTGGCTTTTCCTCCTGAAGTAAGTGAATGATATTTGTATGTTTCATTAAAGCAAGATTATTAACCCTTTAACATTGCTTTCCTTAATCAAAGAACCTGTGTTGGCAGCTCTTGTTGCTGATCTTGTTGGGTTGTGCACTCTACAACAGCTGCTGCTAGCCAAATTGTTGTTACAGCAAGTTTCTGCCTTTTCCATCTTTAGGTCTTTTGACTTTCAGTTTTATTAATTATCCTTTGATTTTTAGGATTTCACTTTGAGAGTTTAATCCTTTTTTTGATTTTTTAGTTGTAGTCAAATTCATTATTCCATTCTTTCTTTCCTTTATTGATGTACTTATTTGGAGATATAGATTTTCTCCTAGGTAACGGCTGTATCCCACAAATTTGACTGCATTGTCTCATTATTGTCCTTCTCTTTAATAAAATTGAGTAATTTCTGTGAATTGTTCTTTGACTTATTGATTCTTCAGGATTACATAGTTTCCAATTAATTTTTCATCTCTGCTTCTATGACACCTTATTGAATGTAATTTTTATTTAATTATGGTCTGAAAAGGATGCATTTAATATTTCTACTTTTCTGCATTTGGTTGTGAGGTTATTGTTGTTGGTAGTTCTTTTTCCCCTTAATGCATGGTTAATTTTTGTCTACAGCTGAGAAAAGAAGACATATATTTTCCCTATCCCCATTCAGTTTTCTCTAGAGGTCTATTATATCTATCTTTTCACCTTTCAACTTCTTATTTATTTTATGGTTAGATTTATCTGGTTCTGAGAGGGGAAAGTTGAGGTCCCCCACTAGTACAGTTTTAGTGTCTATTTCTTCCTGTGACTCATTCAACTTTTCCCTTAAGAATTTGGTTGTTATGTCATTTGGTGTATTTATGTTTAGCATTAATATTTCTTAATTGTCTATGGTATCTTTTACCAAGATATAGTTTTCTTGTTTATCTCTTTTAATTGTGTCTTCTTTTGCTTTTGCCTTACCTGAGGTCCTTATTGCTACTCCTGACTCTAACTTCACCTGAAGCGTAAAAGATTTTCCTCCAGGCCCTTATTTTAACTGTGTGTTTCTCTGTCTCAAATGTATTTCTCTTAAGCAATGAATAGTTAGAATCTAGTTTCTAATCCAGAAGTATTCTCTTTTTTGAATGAATTAATCTCATTCACACCCCAATTATGATTAGTAATTGTGCATTTCTCTCTGTCCTATTTTCTTCTGTTTATCTTTCTTTCTTTTTTACCCTGTTCTTCTTCAAAATTATATTTTCCTTCTGTCCCTTGCCTTTCTTAATATGCATTTTCCTTTATCACCCCTCTTTTCTTTTATCCCCTTTCCCTCTGACTTCCCTTTTGGGTAAGATAGATTTTTGGGCCCAATTAAGGTTGTATATACATTCTTTCCTCTTTGAATTAATTAAGATGAGAATGAGGTGGAAGTTTTGCCCTTCTCCACCAACATTCTCTCCCCACTGTAAAATTTGTTCCTTACTTGCCTCTTTTATGTGAGATAGTTTACTTTATTTTTACTCCCTTCCCCTTATGCTCAGAACATCCTTCTTTCTCATATGTCCACTTTTCTTTAGATCTTCCCGACATAATTAACTCACAATCATGGCCTTTATCCATGAAGACTCCAACTGACCTACAAAGGATAAAGTCTGTAGGAGTTATGTGATTCATCTTCCCATACAGAAAAGTAAGCAGCTAAACCTTATTGATTCCCCTAGGATCTCTTTCATGTTTATTTTTTTTTCCCTTCTCTTGAGTTTTGTATTTGAAAGACAAATTTTTCCATTCATCACTTGTCTTTTCATCAGTAATGCTTAAAAGTACTCTATTTCACTAAATTTACATTTCCCCTTAAAGAGTATACTCAGGTTTTGCTGGGTAGGTTATTCATAATACTAACTCCTCTGTTTTCTGAAAAAAAAAATTTCAAACCCTCTACTTCTTTATCATGGTAGCTGTTAAAACATGTGTAATCCTGAATGTGGCTCTATAGTATTTGAATACTTTCTTTATGACTTCTTGCAATATTTTCTCCTTCGGAGCTCTGAATCTGATTTTAATATTCCTGGGAGTTTTCATTTTGGGATTTCTTTCTGGAGGTGATTTGTAGACTCTTTCAATTTTTATTTTGCCTTCTGGATTTAAGTTATTGGAGCAATATTTCTTTATATTTTCCTGATATATGATGTCTAGTTTCTCTTATTATGACTTACAGGTAGTACAATAATTATAACATTTTGTTTCTTTGATCTATTTTCCAAGTCAGTTATTTTTGATGAGATATTTTAGATTTTCTTCTATTTTTTTCATTCTTTTGAATTTGTTTCATTGCTTCTTTTTATCTTATAGTGTCACTAGCTTCCTCATGCCCAATTATCATTATTAAGGAAGTAAAAGTTTTGTACCTCTTTTCCCATTTTGCCAACTCTTATTTTTTCTTCTGTATTTTTTGTGCCTCTTTTGCCAACCCATCATCTTCTCATAATGTGCTTTCTTTACTCACATATTTAACCAATTTTTCTTTTATTATTCTCATTGGAATTTGAATATCATTTTCATTTCTTCCAGGAATTCCTGTTGTGTCTATCTCCAAAGTATTTTTTTTTTCCTTTGAGCTGTTTTTTTGCTGTTTTGACTTCATTGTCTTCTCCGAGTTTTTGTTTGATTTTCCCTGTCACGACAGTAGCTTTTTCATGGTCGGGTTCACCTTTTGTTGTTTGATCATTTTTACATCTTCATTCTTTATTTTGAATTTTATTTAAAAGTTGGGCTCTATTCCTGCAGCTGTTCAAGTGTTCAAGCTTTTTCATTCTTCTGTTTTCAGGGATAGTTCTGAATCTTCAGAAGTTTTTGATACCTTGATAGTATGATTCAATAAGAGGTGTGGTCATTGCTCCCTTGCAACTGCAGGTAACACTTCACCTCAGGCCCCCTGCTACCTTGTGAACAAAAGTGATACTATTCTTCAAAGCTCCTGATCCTTTGTAATTGCAAGTAATACTAGATCTAAGGGCTCATGATCCTTTGGGACAGTAAATCTTCCTTACTCCTCTGAAACTTTGATGCAGAAGTCAGTAAAGGTCAGGGGTGAGGAACCTGTGGCCTTGAGGCCACATGTAGCCTTCTAGGTTCTTAGATGTGGCCTTTTGACTGAGTCCAGGTTTTACAGAACAAATCCTTTTATTAAGGGGATTTGTTCTGTGAAGTTTGGATTCAGTCAAAAGGCCACACTTGAAGACCTATAGGTCCTCATACATATGGCCTCAAGGTTACAGGTTCCCCACCTCCGCTATAGGTAATTGAGTTGCCAATTTCTTATGACTTGCTGAATTCCTTTAGTTCTGTGGCTTGAGAGCTTGCAAAGCTGCTACTGTTGCTGTTGTCACCCAAACATATGTTGGCTCTGTTACTTCAGAATTTGATGTGAGCCATTATTTTAAAGTTGTTTGGAGGGGAATGTAAGGAAATCTCAGCTGCTTTCTCTATTCTGCCATCTTGGCTGTTCCCCTGGAAATCCTCTACGTATAGAAATCTTTGGTTTAAATGAAATATCTTTACTAAAACTTTCTCTGGTTTTTAATAAGGATAAAATAAATAAATGTAAGCTTATTTTTGCACATTTGATCAAAATCCAATTTGCTCAAAATATCTTAAGATCATTTATTTGGATTGTATACCTTAATAGATATCAAGCCAGTATAGTTTTGCATATAATTTCTTACGAAAGAATGGGCATATGCTGAAGACAGACTGTTTCATTTTTGTCTTTGTATCCTCAATGACAAGTATAGTTCCTTCCATGTAATGATCATTTAGTAAATACTTGTTAAATGAATTGAGTAAATGCATGTTATTTAATCTTCATATTTTCCCCAATGCTAAAAATACTGCTCTGTACATAGTAGGTCTTTAATAAATGGCTGAGTGTAATAAAGTTGCTTAGGTCTCATATCAGTATAAATTTTATGTAATATATGAATTGTTGGGTTCTCTAAAATAGGGAGACATGCCAATTTCACTATATTGCATAGCGACAGCTTTGCAAAAGGAGGACTAGGGCTGTCAGTGGGATAGGAATGGGTGAAGACAATGTCATCATCAATGAGAAGAGAAAACTATATTTAATTCTAATATTTCAGTACTAATTTTACATGAGGAAATAGAAGTAACATTAAAGGACGAAGACAGGAAATTCAGCGAGAGTAAATAATGACAGAATTCATGGTCAGTGAATTCACCATGAATGGCATGGTGCTACTATACCGAAAGCATTAAGTGATCAATTTTTAAGAAATCTGACAATTGTGCTAAATGATTTTTTTAAAATCATGGATGGCATTATGAATAAAAAAGTAATTAAAGGCCATTAAAAACTGCTAACCAAAAGTCTACTTTTTCAGCTCTTTAAATTCCTTAAAAGGATGATCTATCCATATTTTGATTAATATATCTTTGATGAATATACGTAAAGGAAACAAACAGGCTTTCGATATAATTCTGCACAACACAAACTATCCTTACAAATGTACCATTGATTAGAAGGGGCAGAGAATAAAAGATCCAACTGTGCTTACTATTAATGAAGTGTAAAAATTAGCCCCATTAAATACATATGCAGACTCTCTTGGGTTTCATTATATCTTAAACTGATATAAGATCCCATGATAATTACAACACTCAGTAAAATTGTTCAAATTATCTACATCAAATGAAGCATGATGCAGGCACATATGTGCTTGTGTCAAAAATTATTTGCTGCTTCCATGGAGGTTCTTTAGCACAAAGTGCAGATCTTGAGTGTCCAGATGCTCCTTTTTGTGGGTGAAATTATGCTAATTTCATCAAAGCCAAAGCCTCTATAGAAACTTGAAAATAAGGTGCACAGCCATTTAAGAAGAGTTCAAATTGAGAAAAGAAAAAAAAATTGTAGGTGAATGAAAAAAGATTTATTGTCCAGACTGTGATGGGAAGTTGAGTTAATTTATCAAACAGACATTGTGAATGGACAATGAATTTGGCCAGAAATTTAATAGGAGAGTAAGCTGAATTGCATTTGGGAAATCATGCTTTGCTCAAAATTATCCCAAAATTCTTTGTTAAAAATCTGTATTATCTATATTTATTTACAACAATGATAATGACGATCCATCACTGGAGGGTGTGTCTACATAAAAATTATCCCAGATTTCTCCAAATAATGTAGTATATGTTATATATTTAAAATGAAGGCGCAAAAACTTCAGTGGATAGTAATATATTTGTAGGGACACAACAATGAAGCAAAATAAGGTTTATCAAGAATTGCCTTTGTCTACCCAAGTAGCAAAATACAAAAAAGGAGAAAGATGTGCTCCACAAATCTTGCTTTATTGTGATATGTTTTGTGTCAAAAGCAAACAGCTAGAGAGTTCACCTAGACATGGTGTAATCAATGATTGTCTTTAAAGTCAGTAGTAGGTACCATTAAAAAAAATGATCAGGTGAATCACACTGTATTAAGATTGCACTTTGATTTGCACATTCATAACTATGAGTTAGTTGTGCTAATGTGTCTTTCAAATAAAAACTACTCTTTTAAGGAGCAAATGTATTTCCAGACTCTCACTGGGGCCACAGTGAAAATTGCTATGCCTAGAGCACCAAATGCCTTGGGACTATTCTGGGGGATGCAGTAGGAAACCAAGTGAGGTTCTCCTTCATTTTACTTTGTGCTATTATATGCAGTGGTTATAAGAGTTAAATTGCAAGTACAATTTTAATAAAAGGTCCTCTGCTGGAATGGTCAACTTTATAACTCTTCTTATCATCTAAGAGTCTTTATTACTTGTTTTCCTCATTAAGCTCAATAAATATATAAGTATTATATTAAGCACCACTTGAAATGAGATTAGCACTTTTTAAATTAGCAGATTTTTTTATATCCTAGAAGTAGAATATCTGAATGAAAATACATGGGGATTTTAATCATTTAGTTTGTATAATGCCATATAGCTATGTAGAGAGACTTCACTAATGATTCATTAGTTTGCGGCCAACTTTACACAAACATCTGATATCACTATTCCCATATTTTGTCATCTTCTAAAATCTATTGTGTGTGGCATGGGACCTCAAGGAAGTATTGATTTACAGGTTTTTTTTTCAATTTTTAGTCATTTGTAACATTTTGTATTGTAATTGTTTGAATTATTCTTTTGAGAATCACTTGTTCATATCCTTTCATTACTTGTATGAGTTTAAGTATTTCTAATTTTTCCTTATTTCTGCCACATTGATCTATTTTTCTGCTTTTAACCATTTGTATAAGATCTTAAGGATTGTTACATGAAAATATAATTTAATTCCTAGAAGAGATTTTCATCCTTCATTCAGATATTTTTCTTAATTATTCTTTTTGCTGTCTGAGCATTTTTGTCTCTACAAATGACTTTTTTTTTATTATTTTGAATATCTCTGGAAAGTACCCATTTTGTACTTTGATTGGTATAGCATCAAATCTGTAAATTAATTTTAGTAGTTTTTGTTTTAATATAATCATGACCTAATTTTGAAAATTGAATATATACATGCAATTTAATTCTTCATTTTTAAATTAGTACTTTTCAATTTTATTTTAATGGGTATTAAGTGTGTTTTAATAGACTGACTCATAAATATTGTATTATTTTGGGTCATTTTGAATGGAATTTTATTTTCTACAATTGCCTATTTAATTTTAGCATTATTATATAGAAATGTTCTTGATTCTTGTAGCTTTGTTTTGTAGCCAGTTACATTACCAAAACATTTGTCTGAATTAGCTTTTTTTTTTGCTTATTCCCTCAGAGTTATTTTTTAAATAAATAATCATCTTATTAAGGAAAAAAAATCTTACTTTTATCTTCTATTGGCCTGTTTTCCTTATTTCAATTTCTTTCTCTTATATTATCATTGATAGTATGTCTAGAACTATTTAAGGTAATAACAAAAAGAAAAACATTCTTTCCTTGTTCGTCTATATCCTGCAAATCTTTTAGTTTCTTAATTGCTTAAGATACTTACTTTTGAGTTTAGATTAATCCTTTCATCTAACTTTCCCTAGAGTTTTATGCAAATGAATTGTATATAAATGTACCTTACTAAAAGTTTCTTTTTTCATCTGTTGAAATAATCATAGGGTTTTGTATGGTTTTGTCCTTAAGTTTAATTATGCTAATTGTTTTTCTAATATTAAAGAATTCTTGTATTCTTTGTATAAATCCAACTTGAACATAACCCATAGTTTGTTTGTTTTTGATAAATTGCTCTGAGTTAGGGGGTAAGAATTTCTTTTAAATTTTTTAATATTAGGATGATAAAAGTATTAAAGTTCATAAAATATGTGTGTAAAGTGATTTTCTTGTATTTAGTTTGTGTCACATACCTGTTAATTTTTTTAAATCAATTTAATTCTCTTGTCCATCTCTTTAGACCAAGAGTCTTTGCTTTTGATACCTCCTGTCAATTTTTAATGCAATTTGATTATTTAAGATCTGTATAGGGTGCTCTTTCTTGGATGGGGACACATTGTCACTTATGTTATTGATTATATGCAAGATACCTCCAAATAGCTTTTCCATTAATTAATAGTTGCTTGAATAATGCCAATTGGATTAATTCTATTTGAAAGAATTCTTCTAGAGATCATGAGGCATTGTTAATGGCACATTATGAAAGACATTGCAACAAAAAATTAACATAATGTAACATATACTTATTCTCTCAAAGAACTGAGGATAGGAAAACTTCCAAAGCAATAGTAAGTGAAGAAACAAATATTAACATTCAATTTGTTCATTTTTGTTAAGGTTATTTGAATGCAATACAAGATTGTTATATAATACATAAAATAAAACAATTCTGTGTAGTCAGTAGTGCACATGATATTCTCATTTAAAGATAAGAAAGCTCGGACTCAGAAATTAATTGGCTTGCTCCTTGTCATACAGCTAATTATTGCCATATAGCTAGCTGTGATTCAAAATCATGGCTCTGGACTCCAAGTCTTATAGACTTCTCACTATATTTTGCTGCCTCTTTAATAATGTCTTATTAATGCAAAAAAGTGTTTTGAAACTGGAATATTCATAGAATTTTAGTATGAATTTCAGAGTTGGAGGCTTTCTTAGGTATCATGGGATCCTACGATCACAGATTTTGAGTCAGAAAGAAACATGGAAATCATGTAGTCCAACTCTCTCATTTAATGGATAAGAAAATTAAGACCTAAATAGATTAAGTGTCATGCACACTTAAATTGCACAGTTAGAAATTAAGTGTTAGAGTGAAGATTTAAATTCAGGTCCTATGAATCCAAGTTCACCTAGTCAAACAGGAACATTCCTAACAGGTGGGCATGTAGCTAAGGCTTAAAAACATTATTAGTAAGGGAGAATTTACTCCCTCAAAAAGCACCTAGGTTTTGTTTTGAATAACATTAATTGTTAGTAAGCTCCTTTATATTGGGCCAAAATCTGGGGACTTTTAAGTAACATCCAGTTCCACCGAATGATAATGCATATAAGACTAATTAATCTTCTACTTGCAAACACTTCAAATATAGGAATAGATCAATTAGATCAATCATACCCACTGATTCTTTTTCTAGGCTAACTCATCAGCTCTTCTTCAGATAACATAACAAGCATATTCCACACTCTTTCCATCCTGACATCCCTCTTCTTCAGTTTGTATACAAATGTTTGGCATCATGGTGATAACCTTATATGGGAAATCTTTTTGACAATGCCATTTATCTATTTTACACCATATATGATCCATTAATAAATAGTTACCTATAAAGAAATCAGGCATTAAAAAATATTTGTGTATTTTAAAACTTTAGCTTAATAGATCTCCAAAGCCTATTTAGTATTATTCTCTAACCTTCATATCCTTATTACTTTAAATCAGATTTCAGGTCAACATCCTCTCATGGCTCAACTCTTACTACAGTCCTCAGGGAGATTCATCAGTTTCCCCTGAAACCTAATCATCCAGCAGCAAACACAGGACTCATTTACTTAGTCATGAGACCTGATTAAACACCAAAGAATTACAAAAGAAATTGTTGGAAGAATTTGGACATAGAAACACCCTTCATTTCTTGGAATTTATTCAGAATACCAAGATAGGGACCATTTTCAATATTCACCATTATGTGCATCCATTTGAAATGCCTGATGTTCTTCCTCACTAGAAGCTCCTACAGTTATGTTATATGCTTTACATGATATTATCACCTCTTTGTGAATATAATTTTTGAAGTTATTCTATTGTCCTTACACCTAGACAGTGGTTGTTCCCTGTTCTTAATAGAGTAGGAAAGGGGAACTATTATTCAAACTTATTTTTGTTTGTTTCTTTTTTGTTTAGGAAAAGGTAAAAATAATTATATTAAACAAATGAGGTGTGAAAGGAAAAACTAACACAGATTAGATAGGGGAGGAGCTCCACCCCCCATACTTAGAATCAGAGACAAATATTATATTTTCAGCATGAGCATTTACAGCTTGGAAATCAAGAAATGCTACAATTCAGGGCTTAATTCATTGTTTTGCTGAATATCTAGACTTAAGAAAGTGATGGAGAACTACTGCAAGGTGAAGTGAATAGAACCAAGAAAACACTGGACACAATATCAGCACCATTGTGCCATGATCTACTATTAATGACTTAACTCTTCGCAGCAATACAATGATCGAAGACAATTCCAGAAGACCTATGATGGAAAATATTATCCACATACAGAGAAAGAACCGATGAAGTCTGAATGTAGATCAAAGCATACTATTTTCACTTTATGTTTTTCTTGGTTATTTTCTTTCTTTTTTCTTTTAAAACATGACTAATACTGAAAAATGTTTTACATGATTTCATATACATAACATATCAAATTACCATGTTTGGGAGAGGATGGTGAGAGAGGGAGTGAGAAAATTTGGAAATCAATTTTTTTTTAAAAAATGTTAAAATTTTCTTTATATGTAACTGGAAAAATAAAATACTATTAAAAAGAAAGTGATGGAGAAAATTATAATAATATAGATCAAACTTTAAAGTATGTCATTCATATATTTTTCAAAATAATTAAATATTTGTCTGGCATGTGTTCTTTTTTACCCTTTGTCTCTAAAACGCCTTCAAGAAATAGATGAGGTGCTACTTCTTCCCTGATCCTCCAAGTTCTTAGTGCCTCCTCTCCCCTAAAATTTTGTTGTATTTACATATCTGTATAAATGGTATCCTCAAATAGTACATAAGCTGTTTGAGGGTAAGAACTGTTTCTTGTCTTCTTATCTTCACACCCATTGCAGTATAGTAACTGTATAACAAATACTTTCTAAACTGAAATAAAATTCAATGAGTCTGGTACTCTAATTGTTCTCTGTTGTTTATAGTTATCTCTTCCACAACACGGGGGTAAGGGACATGGCACCATGCGCCACAGTCTGGAAAATCCACATAAAATTTTTTGGTTCCCCCTTTGTACCAAAGAAGAAATTTTGTATACTTATGGAATTTTAAAAAATGAAATATGTTGATATTATGTAAGAGTGTATGTAGAGAGAGATATAGGTAGAGAAAAATGTATAAACCTATACATGCATGCATACATACATACATATATATATATATTTACATATGTATAAAATTCATTTCTAAATTTCTAAACCTTTTCTGTGTCATCTGTTGGCCTTCCCATGTCATCTACCACTTTCAAAAAACTCCACCAAAACTCCCATTTAATTTCTTATGCCAACTTGCAATATATCAGAACCGTGATGGGAAAAGTCTCAATGTGGAAGGGACATCTATAGATTAGTCCAGAATTCTTATATAGCACTTGTGTACATCAAGAACAAGATAGATGAGTGGTATAGTGGATAGAGTGCCAGGGCTTAGTTCAAATCTAGACTCAGCTATACGAGTCTAGCTATGTGACCCTGGGCAAGTAACTTAACCCTGCTTGCTTCAGTTTTCTCATATGTAAAATGAGCTGGAGAAGGAAATGGCAAAGCACTCCAGTATCTCTGGGACCCCAGTAGGCTCATAAACAGACACAACTGAAACGACTGAACAACAACAAAATACATCAAGAACACATGAAAATACCTTGGGGAAAAACTTTAAATTGCCTTCCAGATAGTTTGTCCAGTTGTAACCCATGTCTCAGTAAAAAGGTGCAGACCTGACTTTAGGAGTCAGCTGAGATTAGATATGCTATGATTTTTAGGAGTTCTCTGAAAAGCTATTGGCCAGGAATATTACTCTCTCCTAGTGTCCGAAATAACAACCTCAGATTTTTATTGCTGTGGGTCTCTCTAGCTATTGCCTTCCAGTAAAATGTTCTTGTAAACAACAGTATGACATTTCCATCACTAAAACAAGGAAAGCAGGTAAGACTAGGCCTCTGCAAGTAAATTAATTTATCTTTAACATTTTGCCAATGCTTCCAAGTTATTACAACTAGGTAGATAGTGACATCAATGATTCCTTTTAGCCATGGAAAACGAAAGTTATAAGGTTATAGCAAGGTTGTAACAGAGGGTTCATTTTCTTTTTCTTTTTTACACATACACAAATAAAACAGTAACCCAAAGTTCTTCAGCTTAAAATGACACTAATGCCTTATCAATTGACTCTTAACATCTTAACTTTAGAAATAGTCCACCCTAGTTAGAGAAAGAATTCAAGGGTAAGTAAGCTGTGAAGAACAAATTAAAGACTTCTCATTGCTTTCGTAATTTTCACTTATCTAAATATTTACTTTATTTTATACCTAGAAGAACATTCTTATCTTTACTTTTAACTGAAGGGTAGCACCAACATTTTCATAATTCCTGACCCCATACTTCTCAACTACTCCTATTTATAATCCAATCATAAAAAATGCTTATTTAGCATCCATTTTGTGCCATGTCCCATGACTTCAGAAGGAAGATATTGTTTCTCTCCCCACCCCCTAACACTCCCCTATATTCTGCAAGCATCAAATATCCTTAATTAGTCTTCACCATTCTAACCAGAATTTTGCATAACTGTTACATAGGTCTTGACTAAATGTCTCTAAAATATCTTTTTCAAAATGGAAATGTAGAATTTTATTCAACTTATCTAGCTGATGGCCACTGGCCACACAAAGACATTTCCTAATGATCTTAATCACATTTTCGAACTGATTTCTTAAAAGGACTAGAACTCCTTTTTATAAGTATTGCAAAACCAAATAAAATAATTTTATTTTATTTATTTGAAACCATTCTCATGACTGAAAAAGTAGTATGTATGGTGTAGGGAGGGAGAGCCAGCTTTGTAGGCAGGAATACCCAGATACTAGATCCATTCCTCATAAATACTTACTACATAACAATGGGCAATTAATTTAATCTCCCAATGCTCCCAAGCAAGTCATTAAAACTAAATGTTGCCTAGTAGTTGCTCTGAAATTCATATCACACACCAAGTTATGTCATGTCATGTAATTTTATATTTCATATCATATCATATCATATATGTTTGTGTAATATTATTTGTGATAAACTCTAAAGCTCTTTACAGGCATAACCAGAGATACAGAGTCTCAACTAATTTAGTTCACTCCATAGGCATTTTCAAAAGAAGCACCATCAGTCAAAACATTACATCCTTTTATTTTTTTCTCTCCTTCAAGCCGTGATACTTATAATAACCTTATCCGTTAGCTATTTTCCATGCTGATACTGTACCCAGCACTACTGATTATATCTAATGGCCTGCTGCTTCCTATATTTAACCCACCCGGGGTTCATTGTTAAAATTAGTCGTTATGGTACCTGAGCTCATCTCACATCTACGCAGGTTTGAAGTTGTCTGAACAAAGGCAATACCGAAGTCCTGTAAGTTACATGACAAGAAAAGAATATTTCAAATCAACAAAGTACTCAAATGCCTTTAATCCAAAGAAGGAGAAAACATCAAGATGCAAGGATAATGCACAGTAGGCAGCCTCATAAGGAACACCAGTGTCTTTGTCATAGTTTTCATCCACCAAAACATTGAGCCTATGTGTCCTTTTAACAGATGCCAGCATGACTTCAGGTTTATAGGAGTCATTGCTCTTGAAGGAGGAACAAAAAGAGAAAAAGTGATGGTTCAATTTAACAGCAAAATACAATGATACATGAAATAATATGGAGACAGGGAAAATTAGGAAAAAAAAAACACCAATAGTGAAAACCCTCTTCACCATCCATATTATCACCTAAAAGAAACAATGGGAGAATTCAAGCAGCAATTCATAAAGGATTCTGTACAAAGAAACCATTTCTGCTCATAGAATACACACAATGGATCAAGTTATACCTGGTTGTGAGCATTTTATTGAAAGGAGATAAATTTTGTGGTAAGCCTTTGGAGGTTCCACATTTCTCATTTTTACCCATCCTAATCAAATATGAAGAAGCAAGGCAATGTAGTGGATGGAGAGAGCTGGCAGTGAGTAAAGAGATGTCAATGAAGGTCAGAAAAACTTTTCCTCAGTCTAATATCAGGTTTATGTGTTTGGCCTAATCATTTAAATTTTTAGTGGCCCAGACACCTCTCTAAGAATATTTTACAGAGGTGTTGACCACTAATAAACAACTGGTCCAAAATAATTTTTAAAATGAGCTTTTATTGACATATGTGTTTATAGATCACCTGCATTTCCCCATCTAGCCATCTTCCCATTGTTGTCAGAGAGCCATCACTGATAATATAGAATAAAAAAAAGGAAAACAAATTTAATAAAATTAATAAACATAAAAAAATCATAAAATTGTGTGTATTATTCTACATCCATGATGCTCCTCACAGCTCTGCAAATAAGTGTGAGGAGATATCTATCTTCATATGTCTTGTTTAGGCCAAGTTTGATCAGTATAACTTTGCAACATTCATTTTCAATTTCTTTGTGGTTCTTGTTGTTTCCAATGACATTCTTTTAGTGAGGTCAACATAGTTCTCTTAGTCCCTCATGTTCATAACCTAGGAGTCATCCTTGACTCCTTACTGTTTCTCACCACTATATCAAAGTTGTTGCCAAGTCCTGCCAATTTTATCTTCACAACATTTCTCAAGCATCTCTCCTCTGATATTGCCACCACTTAAGTGTAGGCCTTCATCATGTCATGCCTAGACTATTGCAACAGCTTACTAGTGGGTCTGCCTGCCTCTGATCTCTCCCTGCTCCAATTCATTCTCCACTCAGCCACTAATGTAATTCTCCTAAAAAAGATTGTCTGATCAATAATATCATTCCCTTACTCAATATACTTCAGTGGCTTCCTATTGCCTCCAGGAAGAAATGCAAAATGTTCTGTTTTGCATTCAAAGTTCATCGTAATCTAGACCCCTCCTACCTTTTCAGTCTTCTTATACCCTAATAGGTCCAGTGACACTAGCCTCCTGGTTGTTCCATGAATAAGACACTCCATCAGTAGGCAACGGGCATTTTCTCTGGCTATCCTCTGTGTTCTATCCTAGAATGTTCCTCCTCCTCTGCTACTTTAAGTTGGGTTCTTTAAAGTTTCAACAAAAAACCTACCATCTACAGGAATTCTTTCCTAACCCCTCCAAATTCCTGCTCCTTCCTTCTCAGTTCTTTCCTATATATAGCTTACATTGTATGTATTTGCTTGCATGTTATCTTCTTCTTCAAATTATAATCTTGAGGGGAGGTACTGTCTTTTGCCTCTTTTTGTAAATCTAGTGCTTAGCACAGTGCTTGACACATAGAAGACACTTCATGAATGTTTATCGATTGATTCGTAATGGTTTATATTGTTTTCCTGCCTCCACTTACTTCATTCTGCTTCAGTTTATACGACTTTCCATGCTTCTCTTTATTCATCAAATGCTGCAATTTATGTAGTTATTTTCTAATTGATGGATATCCATGTTATTCTTAGTTATTTGCTATAATAAATGCTGTTATGAATATTTTAGTGTGTTTTGAGCCCCCCACCCCCATCTCTGTCTGTCTTTCTCTCTTTCTGTCTTGTTTTGAACCTCTTGATAATATATGCCAAGTTCTTGAATCTCTGACTCTGAGGGTATGGTCATTTATGTCACTATCTTCACAAAATTCTAAATTTATTAACAGAATGGTTAGATCAAATAACAAATCAACAGTCAATTACAATGTCTGTCTTTCCATACCCCTGTGTTGTTAAGCAAAATTGTCTCATTAGCATGGCTTTTGTTTCTTTTGAGTGGAAGTACTTTCAGCTGTTAAGTGCTAAGCCCCAGGCCCAGGGCCCTGTCAGGTGTGAAATCTGTGTGGGTGTGACTCAGGAGGGGCCAGCTCGGGAACCAATGGCCTCTGGTCATTGAGGAGGGGCTTGAGAACGCCAGAAGCTCAGCTGCGAGGAGGGGTGAGCCGGGAGACAACTTCAACGGAGGCAGAAGCTGTGGAAGCAGGAAGCTTCAGAGGCAGGAAGCTGCGGAAGCCAGAAGCTGGGGAGGCAGGAAGCTGTGGAAGCAGGGCTTACCCGAGTGTAGACCCAGGAGTGCGAGCAGGAACATGAGGCCAGTAAAAATGATTTGGCTAAATACTATCTTCTTTTTCTGTGGCCTCCTGGTTACTCCTGTGAGGTGAGCTTTCTGGGCCTGGAGTCTTTTGGTCAAGATGTCAGAATGGGGAGGCTGGTTCACGGTTCTGCTGTGGTGGGGCCTAAATAAATTTCTTGTTGTTTTCTCCTTAGAGAATCTCTCATACCTTGTGATTTTGAACCATTCAAACATATACATGATTATATTTGAGATTATAAATTCAGCCTTCCTACTACAACCCCTTCCCATATTTTCCTATTTTTGGCATTTCATTGGGTATTAGGTGAAAGTTCATGTTTGTTTTGATTTTCATTTCTCTTATTAGTAACTTGGAATCTTATTTTATATGACTGTTAATAGTTTATAATATTATTGGAGGAAACAGTTGTTCTTTTTCTTACATATATGTGTGTGTGTATGTATATATGTGTGAAATAAGATCATTATCATTAATACTTAATATTGAGGTTTTCCCTAGTTGATTATTCTTCCCTTCTTATCCAAGTTGCCTTAATTTTTTTATACATTTTTTTTCAATTTCATGTAATCAAATAATCTATTTTATCTTGTGTAATGATTTCTATCATTTATTCAGTTAATAATTCTTCTCCTGAATCATAGCTAGACATGATCTGTTTTCTTCTAATGTTTTAATGACATGATTTTTCATATTAAGATCATGTATGTATTTTGAATTTATTATGAAATATGGTATTTGATATCGGTCAAACCTTTATTTTTGTTAGAGCAGTTTCCAGTTTTCCCAGAATTCTTGTTGAATAAGAAATTATGTATTATGTATGTTTAATGTTTTATCAAGTGAAAGGCTATAGAATTGGATTATTTCTAAATGAACTTTGTGTAGTTAATTCTGTTTATCTTCATTTTAAGCTAGTTCCAAAAGGTTTTAATTAGATGTGGGGAATCTGCAGCCTTGAGGCTATATGTGGCCTTCTGGGTCAGGGGTGTTGCCTTTTGACTGAGTTGAAGTTTTAGAGAATAAATCCTTTTATTTAAGGGATTTTTTCTGTGAAGTTAGGATTCTGTCAATGGGCTGCACTTGAGAACCTAGAGGGCCACATGTGGCCTCAAGGCCTCAGTTTTCCCACCCCTGGTTTTGATGATTACTCACTTAAAACAATTTAATTTTAGAAGTATGACAGTCCATTCCTTCATGAAGTTCATGAACTTAAAAAAAATCAGTATAATTAGTTTCCTTGGAATTATCTTGTGTTTTATTTCATGCATTTAAGTACATTATACTGATAAGGGGAGCATAGGCTTCACCAAACAGTGAAAGGGTTCCATACTACATAAAAAAGTAACGAATCCCTGTTTAATTTTTTTCTTCAAATGAATTTTGTTATTCTGTTGTTGAGCTCTCTAATCTTGTCCTTTAGTAAATTGAGTGATAGAACACTAAATACATAAATTAGTTTTGATAGATTTGACATTTTATTCAATTGGCATTGGTAGATCATGATTGCTAAATTTCTTCAGTTAATTTGAAAAAAAACAAAAGAAGGGTTGTTTATGATTTTATATATATACATATATGTGTATGAATATTATCTACATAATGAGATAATTTATTTTAATCAAAACCTCAAATTTAATGTATTTTCCAAATTTTTTTTAATATTTCTATTACTGCCTCTATAATTTTTATACCTATAAAGAAATTTTAAATTTTTTTTCATGCTTTAGTCCACAACTTTACTAAAATGATTAATTTTCTCATTTTTACTGATTCTCTCAGATTTCATAATTAAGCCATCATGTCATCACTAATTAGGAATATTTGTTTCCTCTTTGGAAATGCTTAAGCTTTTAGTAACTTTCATTTGCTTTTTTGCTACTGGAAGTATTTAAAGAGCAAGAAAATGGAACATCTTTGATTTATTCCTGTATTTATTAATTTGCATTTAGATAAATACATCTTAGCATATTATGAAGATTTCATTAGGTTTTATAAGATTTTAGCCATTAATAAAAATATATGATTTAGGATACTTTTGTTTTTAGTAATATTAATTGTTTTCTTAGAAGTAAATTATCCTTGCATTTCTGGTATAAATCCATTTTGATCATAACAAATGATTCTTTTATATAAATGACATTAATTATCATAGTATTTTTTATCTTAAAATATGCATATTAATTTGTGATATACCAGGGTAGAGCAAGATGACAGAGACAAGGGCTTGCCTGAGCTCTCCCAACCATCTTTAAAATAATACCTCAAGGGGGCGGAGCCAAGATGGCAGCTGGGAAGCAGTGACTGGCGTGAGCTCCCCACCAAGTTCCTCCAAAAACCTATAAAACAATGGCTCTGAACCAATTTTAGAGCTGCAGAACCCACAAAGTGGCAGAGGG
>CM053626.1:102691182-102716713 GCA_028646595.1 Phalanger gymnotis | reverse complement strand
AGACTGGGGAACGGGGCAACCAGAGTGTACGCCATCTTGGAGTGGGGGGGTGGTGGAAATGGGGAGAAAAATCTGTAATTCAAACGCATGTGAAAATTAATGCTGAAAACTAAAGATGTTAATAAAAAAAAAGAAAAAAAATAATAAATACTTCACACATATGCCCTAATTTTCAAAGTTCAAACAGCTTTATTTAGTAGAGAAGATAACTGAGGCTCAGTTATGTTTTAAAAAAAAATAAGGTCATACAACTAGAGAGTCATTGAGGGTTAAACCAGAATTCAAACACAGGTCTTCAGAATGAAAACACATTATTCTTTCCAAAAGGACGTGCTGCCTTTGATTATATGAATATGTGTATAAGTATAATCACATATACATGAATATACACTTGCATGTGAACATACACATACTATTTAAGTTCTTTTGAAACATAAATGGGAAGAAAAACGAGTGTGAAGGAAGCTTGCCATAAAGTGTAACAATATTTATAGCTTAAACTTAGGGACAGAATCTAAGAGACATCAAGTGGATCAAATGATACAGAATTTCTAATGATAATGGAAATGAAATTAAAATTATGAATAATGTATGCTCTCTGTGATTTTTTGCAATATCCCTCCAAAGATAAGTTTGCAATGCATTCATGGCTGCCTATTTTCTGCAATTATTGTCCTCCTTCCATAAATTAGTCATGGGGAACTCTCCCAACAAATGTATTTTACTCCTGTTGTATTTCAAAGTCCCACATTGGTGATACCTGATACAGCCTTTTTACTACTACCATATGCATCTTCACGGCCCTCAGCATGTTATTAATTTTAATTATTTGGATGTTGTCAAATTCTGTTTTTCTATCATATAGCGACACTGAAAAAGATTACCGTTTTTAAAAATGGATCTTTTACTTTCACAGGATGCTTAAGGTCATTAATAGAACCATACAATTTCCAAATGGCAATCTAACCTGTTTTTTGTGTCTTGTTCAAATCTGAGCTTAACTTGCTGTATCTATGTTTTCTCTATCCCAGATAAACATAATGAGAGGCAAGCTTTATAGTTTGATTTTCCAAATGCATATTGTAATCTGCACAACAGAAGTTCCTCATCCATCTGAGTCTTTCCTGTCTGTATAGTCATGGCAAACTCCTTTGAATGATTATGAATCTTTCCAGGAGTGTCTTCAGTGTTTTGGAACTTACTGTAATCATCATAATTTCTTTTAAAACAAGGCCATCTGGAGAAACTCATCATTTACAGGGAATCCCTCTTCAATTTAGAATCTGTTTTTTTTTTTATCAGAATAGTGAAAGAAATCCTGGGAGTCCAGGAAATAAATATAAAGAGCTAGAAATTCCAATCATGTGGAAAAGGTAGTGAAAATGTCTAGGAATAGGAGATGAGAGAGATGCAAGGAATAGCAAGAAGCCAAGTGTCACTGGATCAAAGTATGTCAGGTGGGTGGGAAAATTAAGGTGTAAGAAGATTAGCTACATTATGAATGGCTTTGAAAATTATATAGGAAAATTCATATTTGATTCTAGAGATTCTATGGAACCAGCAGAACTTATTGAGTAGGGGATGGAGGATGACATACTCAGGTCTATGCTTTGGTTAGATAGATTTGATGTCTGAGTAGAGGATGGACAGGACTAGGGCAAGACTTGAAGCAGAAGGACCAATCAGAAGTGAACTGTAGTAGTCCAGGCAAGAAATGATGAATGAGTAAACTACTGATTACAGTGTCAAAAGGGAAAAGGAGGGAAAATGAGAGATGATGTGAAGGTAAAATCAATAGGTATTGGTAACATTTTTGATATGAGGGGAAAAATAAAGTGAAAAATTTGAGGTTGATTCCTCAGTTGTGAACCTGGCTTAACTGGTAAGATGGTGATACCCTCAACAATAATAGGAAAGTTAGGAAGAGGGGAAGGATGGTGGGGAAAGAGAATCAGTTCAGTTTTGTTCATGTGGAGTTTGAAGTGTCCACAGAACACTTTGAGATGCTGTTAACTCTGAAAAGTAAAGTAGCAAAGAGCTGATAGAAGTTATATGCAAAGGCTTTCTTTATTCCACTGGAGGAAGGAAAACTAGACACATGTGCTGGGTACCTGGTCTGGGACCAAGGAGACCCAAGGCACAGAGGCTAAGCTTTGGTATATATAGATGTGGTGAGACAAAGAAGCAGGGCAGTTGAGCATAATGGCAGCAATAGCATATAATAGCAGGAATATGGCAAGTTTGTCTAGGGAAAGAAGTCTATTCACAGCAGGGCTTCATGATCAGGATGTGGTTCCTTCGGGTGCTTGCTCAAGCTCTGGGACATTCTAGGCCTGGTTTGAGCCAATCCTGTGGTTTAACTGCAGCAGAGCTCATCTGGAGAGTGAACATAGAGACTTGTTACGCGAAGTTCAGGGCACAGCTTGTGTGCTGGGCCTTAGCCCTGGAAAATAGTGTGTATCCTAATAATAAGAAAAGAGAGGAGTAAAAAGAGGAATGGCATTGGGGTGGATGTCCTGACAAGGTCCAGTTGGTAGTTGGAAACCTGAAACTGTAGGACAGCAGATAGGTTACTCATAAGCTTAGAGAATTATATTCCCCACCCTACTCCTCTTTGCTTATTGATTTTCAATTAATTTTTATAGCCCCAATAATCCCAGGAATCCTTCCTTGATCTCTTTACAAAGATTTAAATTTTGCTTCTTTTGCAGTACATTTGTATTGCACATTCAGGTTTGTTCACACAATTTGAATATATTTATAATTTTTATCACAGATTTTTGTGAATATTTGCCGAGTCGTTCTATTAGAATGTAAGTCAGATACAAGATATAGAGAACAAGAGACTCTTGTTCTCTTTTCAGACTGTAGCATAGTCAGTGACCATATATTTCAAGTTGGAAGGGACCTTAGACAAATCTAATCTAATCCCTTCACATTACAGATAAGCGTACAGAGTGTTAAGGAAGTGATTTTCTCAGGTTCTCAGGTTCACAGAGTAAGTGACAGGAATGAGATTCCAAACCAGATCTTCTAACTCTGAAGTCAACACTCTATACAACAATAATCACTTTTAGTAAATGATAAATATATTTTAAAATTAAATTGAAATATTTTTTCTATGTAACATTTCATAGTGTCATTGATTATATTCTGCTATTTATGACATAAATTCATGTTGGATTTAGCGGAGCAAAGTAATCAATTAAATTAATATCTACATGTCTTTATTATACTAGAGTAGAAGGAAAGCATGTATTTAAAGAATATATCTCTTTTACTCCATAATATTCACTGGCACATTGAGATGAATCTTTAGCTATATTCCTGGCAGATCAATCCTGATGTTGATTAAAAAAAATTCATTCATTCTTGTTCACAATATATGGAGTGTTTAAGTAGTGAATTTAAAAAGGGCTATATTACAGCAGATTACTACCTGCGGCAATGTCTAAAGTGAAAGCATTCAACTTTAGGCTGGCATTTCCTCTTCTGTGAAATATATGTTCACATTAAGTTACTCTTTAGGGATGGCTACCAAGGAAGTAAGTTGTGAAAAATTTAAATTTAAAGAAAAAAACATTATTAGGAAAGTATATTTTCTTGTCCAATTAAAAAAAACTCATAAAGTAACTACATTATCTATTTAGAGAAGCAAAAAAAACAAAAAAAACAACTCAAATTTTTATACTAGAGTTACAATTAAACTAAGCAGAAGGAAAAAAAAAACTTGCTATCTTAATTATTGAAATTTTGGTGCTATCAATGATCTTTTTTAACTGATATAAGATTTCTCTCTACACCTTTTAATTCTGTTCAGTTCTTAGCTATGTGACTTTAATCGTCCGTAGACCTGCATAATGGACTAATAATGCTTTTCTTTGTTTTGCTTTGTTTTAATATCTCAAAAATACCAAAATTCCACTCAAATTGTGATTTAATACTCTCTCATTCTTAATATATAAATGACTCACACTTTTGTGGTTATATGTATCAGCCAATGACTATTTAACAAGGGCCTAATATGTGACACACTGCACTAGGTCCTGCAGATACAGATGCACAAAGTGAAACAACCTCACTAATCAGCAGATATAGGCATATAAAAAAAGATATAGAATATATATACACACTGTAGTAGCTGTGCTGGTGGTGAGTGGTGTTTTGGATAGTGAGTGGAGTTCTAAGAGCTATAGCTGGAGAAGCACCTCAGCTTCCATGCATACCCATTGGTATGAGAAGCATAGGATATTTGCCTCTATACCCCGTTTTTCCTTCCTTTCCTTTTCTTCTTCATCCTCTGTCTCTTCTCTGCAGCCTCACCCAGAGCTTTAAACACTAGGCTGGTCTGGTTCTTTAAGTTTGCAAGGAGGCCATTTTGCTGCTCTGTCACTAGGTAGATGAAAAGGTCTATCACGGGGAGAACTATTGTCAGAGATTTCAGTGGAATTCCCATTGCCTGCCTTCTTGATTTAGCTCTTCTGGTTGCTGTGGTGACTAAATAAGGAGGGTAGATACATTTTTTTATATCCTTTTAACTTTAAAATCTTTGTTCTTTTAATCTCCTATCAATAAAGCTGGTTTTAATTGCACTTTATGATCTAACCTTATTTTAATGCTTTTTAGCACTCAAGCCTTAATTATTGGACTAGTCTAGTAAAGTCCCGGCCATGAATAATATAAAATAAAGTTTAGGAGAAAAACACACTAGAATGTGAGGGGAGGAAGATCAGGAAAGTATTTAAATTTAAAGTAGCTTAGAGCTGAGTCTTGAATGGCAGTATGGATTCTAAGAAGCTGAGGTAGTTAGGGACAAAATTTCTGGAGTGAAGGAATGTGGACATGGAGATGGGGGGAAGACTGTCATGTCTGAGGAATAGGTAATATTAAGAATAATACCCCTTTGGGGTTTGCAAAGTACTTTACAAATGTTATGTCATAACCCTGAGAGTTACCTGAGTTAGCTGAGAGTTACTCATTTTACAGAAAAGGAAACTGAGAATGAGAGAGTCCTTCTTAATGTTCCTGTAATATCTGATAATTGTACCACATTCTGGACAACTCTAAGTTGTTTTTTTTTTTTTATAAAGACTGTTTTTTTGTTTATTTGATTGTTTTTCTCCTATCTGTCTGATCTCTCTTCATTTTTCTTTGATGATACTTTATTCATGTCATGAGCAATAGAGGCAGCTGGTGGTTAGAGTTCTGGGAGTGGTATCATCATGACCTGAGCTCAAATCTGGCCTCAGACACTAGCTGTGTTACCCTGGATGAGTCATTTAATCTCTGTCTCAGTTTCTACAACTGTAAAATGGGAATAATAATAATACCTACCTCCCAGAGTTGTGAGGATCAAATGAGATAATATTTATAGAAAGCATTTAACCCAGTGTCTGTTACATAAACAGTGCTGGATGAAGCTTATGCTCTTTCTCCTTCCACAATAGTTTTGCTTGTTCCACAAGGTTCTATCCTGGTGCTCCTTTTCGTTTTACTCCATATCATCTTACTTTGTGATCTCATCTACTCATTTCTATAGAAATTATGGATATGAACATAGAAAGAGTATATTTCTTGGGTTGAAGAAATAATGAGAAATAATTATACAAATCTCTACACATATATGCATATGTGTATGCCTCTCTGTGTGTATACACCTTATTCTCTCTACTAAGCAACAGTCTTTTACCTCCAACTGCTTCTTAGACATTTTGAGCTATGTATCTTATACATAGTTTAAACTCAACACATCCAAAACAAAGTTCTTTACTCCAACCACCCCACCACCACCCCCTACCACTTCCAAATTGTATTGCTATTATCAAAGTCACTACCATTCTCCCAGTAAGCCAGACCCATAACCTTGTCATAAATGACTTATACTCATTCACCCCAGATATCTAATCAAATGCTAATTCTTGTCTTATCAACACCACTTTACTCTGTGCCTTTCTCTCAACCCATACAGGCATAAACCTTGTTTAGACCGCTGTCACCTCTTGCTTAGACTACTGCAAAATGAAATAAAAGCCAATTCACTTTTTTCCTCAATTCTCAGAACAACTTTATTGACTATTAGTACTGAAAGTCCAAGAGAAATATACCTTTGAAGTAGCTCTCTGGGATATCCATCCAATATCTGGCATACTTATTTTCCTGCCCCGCTTTAATCTTTCTTTCCCTAAACTGCCAAGGTAATTATTCAAAAATGTAATTCTGATCATTCAGACACATCTGTTAATTTTTTTTTCTCATCAATCCTGGGCAATGAACATTTTTTTAAAAAAATTGTCTTAATGATACTTTAACCTCATGCTTCAAAAGTTAGTAGAAAACTCTGTTCTTAATCTTCTCACCAAAAAGTAGAAATTGCTTTTTGGAGTGGAAAAGACAGGAATCTTAAGGAAAATTGAACATTCCATCTTAGAATCTGTGACATAAAAAGTGATGAAACTTGGGAATCTTTAAAAATAGATTTTGAAATTTATAGAAAAGATATATAGAATTTCATAGCATAAAACATTAGAGGAGAAGTCCTGAAGGGATGAGAAGTTCTCAAAATTTAAATTATGAGAAATGAAAGAGCAACCATTCTAATGTGGAACAAAAGAGAATTTGTCCAAAAATAAATTAAAATTAAAATTAAATTAAATTAATTAAATTAAATTAATTAAAATTAAAATTCCTTCTATTTACTATTATCTAACACATTTCTAGTAGTAGTAGTGATAATAAAACAAAAGGAAAACTAAAGGTATTCACATCTTCAGGTAACATAGTCATCTCCATATGATGATGGCACACTACTTTGCTTAGAAGACTCTGGAGAATCAGTGAAGAATCTAATTATGATAACTTCAGAAAAGTAGCAGAATAAAAAAAAAAGATCAGTGAAATGATTAGCATTTGTTTTCTGTGATTACAAAAACCAAGAGAAGACAAAGAGAAGTTACACTAAAATAACCTACACCAACACTTTGAGGAGGTCTACAATATTTGCCTTCTATAATTATAAAATTATAAAATAACTTTTCCTACTTCTGTGACACTTGTTCATGTACTCCTAATAAATACAATACAGTAGGGATGACCCAATTAGCTAAGCTCCTTCCTCTAGATTCTTGACATTGCAATTGCAATATTAGAGAAAAGTCTGTCAGTTCTTATTATGTAAGCAGTCTATTTTATTCCTATTATAGATATTTCTGATATCCCTTTGCAACTTATCCTGTTCATTTTCTCATTTAATGTATCCGAAACTTTTCACTCCCACCAGATGTTTTTCATTATCTTTTAGGTACTTCTCAGTTTTAATCATTTGTATGCTGTTGTATTTCATGACAAGAACATGAGTTTAAAAACTTGAGGACTTTGATTCAGTTTGGTGTCATTAAAATAACTAGTGATTATTAAACTTTCCAGAGTAAACACTGGCACTTTAGAAATCAACAAACAATACATAACCAGGTTTGATTTGTTGGATTTTTTTAGATTGTCTAAAATTAGAACCATGATGGGTAAAATGTTAATAATACAAATTAAACTTTTAAGTGTGTTCTGTGTGCATTTTTTTCAATGATCCATGTTTTAAACTTTTACAAAAAGACCCCTTGATAGGTCCAATTTCTCAATATGATATAATGGATAAAAGAGAGAATATGGACATTTTTGATCTTATTCTGTTTTGTTTTAATTTCCTCCATGTAAAATAGTCTTTAAGTTTGAAAGGACAGAACAAAACTTGTTTATAAGGAGGTAATACCCAAGTAAAATAGGAATTTATTATGAGAAGTAGCTGCCTTTTTTGAATATATCACACAGGCCAGCTAAGTTATATCCTAGGATACTGAAAGAACTGTTCAATGTGATTGATGAGACTTTCTCAATGACTTTAAACGATAGTTAAGAATAGGAGGAGTATTACAGGACAGGGGAAGTATAAATGCTTTCACAATTGGAAGAGAGCAAGAGAGAGGAAGAGAGAGAGAGAGAGAGAGAGAGAGAGAGAGAGAGAGAGAGAGAGAGAGAGAGAGAGAGAGAGAAATAGAATTTGAAAATTAGTGCACCAGAGTCTGCACAGAATTCTACAATACAATATTATAGTGGTGGTTAGTAAATATCTAGAGAATAAATAACCATATGGATCAATTATGACTTGATTTGGGACAGGTCATGCTAATCTAATCCTATTTCTGGTTTTGATAGGTTTTTTAGTTTGGTAGATTAGAGGACTGCTGGCTGCATGACAACTTGGAAGGAAGCCTTTATAGGAAAGTCTCAAAAATCTGTTCTTTGCTTTTGGTGTTATACATTTTTATCCAAGTCTTGGATAAATTGAAGCATAAATATAATGCTAATTAAATTTATAGACAACACAAAGCTAGGAGAGATAGACAACAGATTAAATGACAGGATATGACAGATTTTGGCAGTCATGAAAATAAAGTGGAATGTGAGAAGAAATTTAATAGGGATAGTAAAAGTTTAGAGTAGTTTTCAGAAAACCAACTCCACATACGTGGGGTGGAGCACAGCTAAATTCAATTTGTGGCAGAGCGATTGAAGTGGTATAGTGTAGAACAATACCAATATGATCTAATGATGTTACGATGGAACACAAAAATACTAATTTACTCTTAGGCTATATTGAAAGAATGTTATGTAGAAGCAAGAAGGTGATAAATCCTTTGAATGTAGTTAATCCACATATAGTCTTCAGTTCTGTGCGCTGAATTTTAGATAAGTCAATGATACTCTGTAACACATGCCAAGAAAGTAACTATTATTATGAAGTACCTCATGATCATGCCTTATGTAGATTTATTAAAAGAATTGGATATTTTTCTCAAGAAAAGATAAGACAATGGGAACAAAATATCTAACCTGAAGTAACTAAAGAGCTGTCACATAGAAGAGAGATTTAAATTTCTGCTTCTATGCAAAATACAAAACTAGGTACAAGGGATTTCAATAGCTTGATGTTTGTAGAAAAGAAAATTCAAATTTGGTGTCATAAAAAAATCTTTCCAAAAATTATATCTTTCCCAAAGTGGAATTGGCTGCATCAGGACTAGTGAATTCTCTGTCACTCTAGATATTCAAAAAAAGCTTGAACTGAGTGCTTGTCACATACGTTGTACCTGGAATTCTTATTCATTTGAAGTTTGAATTAGATGATCTCAGAGATCCCTTCTAGTGGTGATATTCCCTGATTCTGATTTTGTGAAGACTAGTCTATGTTTGGTTTATTTGGAACATTATATAGGAAAATTTCAGTACTAAACCTGAGGTTAAATCTTTACAACATGCATAATCGTAGCAATACATATGGCATGGGGCTGGAGCAGAGCAGTGAAAAAGTCTACAATTTTCTGATAATTTCATTGATCCCATGATGTTTCTTTTTTTACTTAGAGAACCTGTTATAATTATATAAATCCATGGATAATTATACTCAAGGATTTCTAATTGGAGTTATATTATACCATTAAATTTTAGACAGTATAAAATCAGCTGCACATATTATTTTGGCATCCAGAATAAAACTTGGATTTCCAAGACAAACAATCAGGGTGATTTTATACATTAAATTCCTATGAAGAGTACACTAAGCTACTTATGTACCATCCAATGATTTTGTTGGGGAGAATATGCAGTGCACTTCTGCGGTGTACCATCTGTTTCAATACAAAAAGTATGGCAAATAAAAGATTTGTCCTAACAGAAGAATGCCAAACAAAATAGCTTAGGGAAATGAATTAATCTGAATATTGAATTCACTTACAAGAACAAAAATAACTAAAGAAATCAGCCTATTTTTTTTTTACATTCAGAAGATAGTTATGAAATACCTTCACAAAGAATAAAGGTTAGAGAAACATTGACTGTCTCATTGCCCTTCTAGATAATCTCCTTTGACTTAAATTATGCTTGATGAAAGAGCATTAAAGTTGTAGTGGAAAGGCCTGTAATCAAATATAGACCATGCCAGTAACAAACTGTGCGGTCTGTGGCAAGTCACTCAGCTTTTCTGATCCTTAGTTTCCTCATTTATAAAGGGGAAGCAGAAACACCTAATATAAAGATCAACTGAAGGAATATATGTGGAGTGTTTAATAAACACTAAACCAATATAAATATGAAAAATGGAAGTTTGCCACCACCCTACGCTGCTGACAACATATTTGCCTTGACTACACAGTTTCAGAAGTGACAGAGCACAGCTTCTCTCTGGGAATGCAGTAATTAGCCAAATTTCAAGGAGAGAATTGATTCCTATGGAAGAGTGACTGGCACTAACTCCAAAATAATCTCTTGGAAAGAACTATCTGCCTGACAGAAATTTTCCAAGAAATTAGCCATCCCTCTGTACATCTTAGAGACAGCCAAGTTCAGATATATGAAAGATAAAATAAATATACTACCATAAGTGAGGGTGTAAATCTCAGGGAATTTAGCTTGGCTGTCCTGAAGGAGAGACAGAGACAGACATCAACAGACAGAGAGATAAAGAGAGATTAAAGATACGAATTTGTCCCTGTATTTCTAGAAATATTAAAAAAGTCAACTAAGTGTTATTTCTCTATTTGAATATTCAGAACCTAGTCCTTTGCTTAAAAGATAAAGGGTGTTTAGTAAGTGCTCATTTATTGTTTGGCTAATTAACAAACACAATTGTTTTGGTCTACGTAGAGAGGAATATTGTATGGCAGCCAAGGAAATCAATGCAATCTTAGAAAGATGAGGGGTATTTTCCAAAAGAGTAGGATGGCAGTAACACCACTATACTTATTTCCGATTTGACCATATATGAAATACTCTATTCAGTTCTGGGTGTCACATTTGAGGAAAGATGTTGATAACATAGGGAATCTCCAGAAGAAGGTATTTGCAACAATCCTACAGGATGCAAAGGCACAGATGGGGCCCCATGCTGCCCTTATGGAGGTGATAACTACAATAATGTGATCGAAAATTCACTGAAGTATTGAAATCTGTGGTCAGTAGTAAACAAAGCTCACATATCTGCCAAGGAAATTGACTCATATGTGCATTTAACTTAGAAAATTAAACTATATATGAAAAGAAAAAAATAGAACAAGAGATAAGCAATTTAAATGCCATTACATTCACCATATGTGCAGTATGAGCTGGGAGTGGAAATGGGATTCTTTGGTTCCCTCACTCTCAGTTCCCACATGCATTATATTGTGAACATCTTATCTAATAAGTGAGATTCTAGAATCTACCCTTCATCATGTCTACCAAGAATAAACTAATTCTGTGTATACTGGCAGAGTTAATGAAAGGAGCAGCCTTATTTGGCCTTCCCAGTTTTCCTAACAATTTAGAAAAAGAAAGGGTATTCTAGAGCTAGCTCAGACCAGGTCATAAAAGCCAATTGTTAACGGTGAATATTTTCACCTCTGAAATTGGGAAATGCAAAAATAAAGTCTTGATTTATTGCTTCATTAACTATCTAGAAATAAGAAATGTTAATAATGCAGGTTAAACTTAAAAATGTGTTGTGAATTTCTAGAGAGCTAGATACTAAATATTTGCCAGCACACTACTGATCAGAAGTCTCCTGTTATGTTCCCTTATGACTTTCTTATGACAAAATGTTTTGTTTTGTTTAATGTGTCCATTACCATGTTCTGGGTATAAGTAGAAAAAGCAATAGACAGAGTCAGGACAGTTCAAATTTTGATTCTGTCATTATCACTGAAGTCACATAGACAGAGTCAGGACAGTTCAAATTTTGATTCTGTCATTATCACTAAAGCACACCAAAGTATTCTAAGGCTCATTTTCATGATTTGTAACATAAAACTACTTAACTTATAAGATTGTAATGAGGAAAGTACTTTTTAAACCTTAACTCACTAGGGAGGTATAATACCACCTTACAATGGATTAAGCTCAAAAATTAGTACAGAACTTGATGAAAATTACATATAGTAAGGCCTTGATGACATTCAATAAAACTATGTCTATATGTTCATAGAAATTGAACTACACACAGTGCTTCAGAAATTTACCCTGCTTGAATCTCACAACTATGACAGTTGATTATTATAAGTACAATTATTCCCATAATAAATACATGAAGATTGAGGCTCAGAGAGATTAAGTGACTTGCTCATAGTTTCATATCTAATAAGTATCAGAAGCAAGATTAATGCGTAGGACATCAGGACTCTACATATAATGTTCTTTTACAAGAAATTACAAGATTTCAGAAGCAAAAATTTTTGCTTGCAATAAATAGTCATGCAATAACTGATTGTAAATAATACTGTAACTAGTCAAAATTATGTCTGGGGAAAAATTCAGCTGGTGGCTATGATGATAAGGATGTTGATGGTGTTTTTGTGTTAACAATATTTAGGGAAGGTGAGGACAAATATAACAGGTCTGGGGCAACATGGAAAGTGCAGCAGGAAGTTACAACCAATTCCCCCACAGAGTTCTGATCTTAACCACTCAAGGGTTTTGGAGCAGTCTGACACTGGAATAGGAGAGGGTAGGGTCATATACTTTCTGTAAAAAGTAAAGGCAAGTACAGGGGCTGGATACTGGTGATTGGGATGTAAGGAGGAAATATGCTCCCCAGAGAAACCAAAGTACTCCTCAGATGTGATTGAAAGGCTGTTTTGGTGTGTTTGAAGTGGTTCCCAAGTGGTAATTGTTAAATTTTCAGTGTGAGATGAAAACTTAGAAATACACAATAACTACAGATCAGGGATTGGTTCATTGTTTCATTCATTGTCTAGAGTTAAGAAAGTTTTAATAATGTAGATTAAGTTTTAAAGGGTATATGTATATATCCTGTCCCTACTCAGGAAAGTGGTTGTTAACCATTTACAACCACACATACCCATAGCTATATAACCATTTTTTGAGCTCAGAAAGAGAGCAATATAAGGCTCAAAGAGGAAAGTCATCACTAGACAGGAGGCCTGTTGACTGTAAGCTGACAAAAGTTTTGATAATAATAATAACAGACAACAAAAATAATAACTGAAAATTATATAGTGTTTTAAAGTTTGCAAAATTCTTTACATTCATTATCTCATTTGTGTTCATCAAATTCTTGTGTGATTGTCATGTGTAAAAGTCCACACACTATCTATGGTGACGATTCTAAAACTTTTTCTCATTGGATAACAGATGTGAAAGATTGAAATAGGATAACTAATTATTGTCCATTAAAAATCTTATCAAATTATGGACAATAAGACTTTGAAGATTATTTCTGTGAGGTTGGCTTGTGAACTCAATAATCTTGGAGTAGCCATGTAATATGAAGTCAAGTTGCAGAAGAAAATGGAGGAAAGATAAATGGCAGATGGCAGAAGAGAGTAAATGTGGATTTAACAAGTATGTTTTGTGAGATTTTAGTGAAGGAAGCCTGAGCCTATTTTTTATTTCATTTTCGTTTGGTTTTGTTTTAGCTAGGATATTATACAAAATTAGACTCTTTACCCACACATTAAAAACATAGAGGATGGAGCCAAGTGGGTAGAGAAAAGGCAGCAACTTTTCTGAGCTCTACCCAAAACCTCTCTGATCACCTTTAATTATGCCATAAAACAATTTCTGGAGCAGCAAAACCCACAAAAGGATGAAATGAAACATTTTTCCAGCCAAAGACAACTTAGAAGGTCAAATGGAAAGGTCTATTGCCCCTGAGTTAGAGGAGAGAACAGTCCAGACTTTCAAGCATAGAGTGGGCCCCAGCAAACCAGGAGCAGACATTATAAGCCACTGAATAAACAGTAGCAGTGGCTGCTTCAGGAGCTCTCAGCCTACAGATGGTAAGGGGACAGGACAATGTGCAAGAAGATTTAAAGGGTTCTCTTTGCTAAAACTTGGAGAGTTACTTTGCCCATACTTGGATAAAATGTCACAGTGGTGGCAGTCCCAAGACAAGAAGGAGTACCAGCACACCAAAGCTTGAGGCCACAGTGAAGTGGGGACCCTCTTCACAGTTCCAGCACAGAATATAATGCTTGTGGTTGCTCACAGACCAGAGAACAGACCCAGAGAGCACTAAACATACCTCTCTCTAAATCATACCACCTTGGAAGGACTGAAAACTTACGGGTCATAGAAGTATCTCTAAAAACAACTGCACAAAACCCCTGAAGCTTGAGACAGTGGCCCCACAACCCTAGAAGCAGAACTCTACTTTAACAAAGGCTTAAAAGTCAAATAATAGGCTGGGAAAATGAGCAAGCATCAGAAAAAAAGAATTCTGACCACAGAAAGTGACTATGGTGATAAGGAAGATGAAAGCATGCTCAGGAGAAGATAACAAAGTCACAGATCCTACATCCAAAGCCTCCAAGAAAAATATGAATTGGCTTGAGACCATAAAAGAGATTAACAAGGATTTTGAAAATTAATAAGAGAGGTAGAGGAAAAATTGGGAAGACAAATGAGAATGATGCAAGAAAATCATTTAAAAAAAATGAGTCAACAGCTTGGTAAAGGAGACACAAACAATACTGAAGACGATAACATCTTAAAAAATAGATCAAGTCAAATGGCGAAAGAGGTGCAAAAAACATTGAGAAGAATGCCTTTTAAAAAGCAGAATTGGCCAAGTAGAAAACAGGCACAAAAATTCACTGAAGGGGAAAAGAAAAAGTCTTCAAAAAGCAGAATTAGCTAAATGGTAAAGGAGGTACAAAAGCTCACGAAAGAAAATAATTCCTTAAAAATTAGAACTGAGCAAATGGAAGCTAATGAGTTTATGAGAAATCAAGGAACAGTAAAACAAAACCAAAAGAGTGAAAAAAATAGAAGACAATGGGAAATTATTCATTGGAAAAACAACTCACTTGGAAAATAGATTCAAGAGAGATAATTTAAAAATTATTGGACTACCTGAAAGCCACTATCCAAACAAGATCCAAGATATCATTTTCAAGAAATTATCAAGACAGGGCAGAGCCAAGATGGCAGCTCGAAAGCAGGGACTAGGGTGAGCTCCCTGCCAGCTCGGAACAAATTCTAGAACTGCAGAACCCACAAAATAGCAGAGGGAAGCAGGGATCCAGCCCAGGACAGCCTGAATGGTTGCTGGATGAGGTCTATCATGCATGGAGCAGAGGGGAGCAGAGTTCAGCATGGACGGCGGCAGGACCAACCAGACCAGGAGCCAGGCAGAACAGGCCCTAGCATCCTGAATCAGTGAGCTGTGGCAGTTAAAAGACTTTTCAACCCACACACACCAAAGACAACAGAGAAGGTTAGTGGGAAAAGCTGCAGTTCGCCACTCCCCCCCTTCCCCCCAGGGACAGGGGTGGTACAGCTGTAGAACTACAGCTGCAGTTACTTCTGGCCCCAGGCCCACCTGGTGGGAGGAATTAAGTGGATCAGAGCAGGAGTGCAGAGCCTGCTTAAGATTTGTGTCAGGTCTGGGTTGGGGGTTCTTGGGGAAGGAGGAGTGCTGGTGTAGCAGAGCTGGCTGTATAGAAATAGCTCTGAAATCAACAGCGCATCACCTCAAGCTTGGAATAAAGTACTCTTTGCTTCACAAGCAGTCATAACCTGACGAAAATCTCAAGAGTCAAGTAAGTTGGCTGGGAACATGACCAGGCAGTGAAAATGCACTCTAGGAAGGGAAGAGGGGGCAGGTGAGGAGGAATGAGTAACTCTTGCTCTCATTGGATTTGACTTGAGGAGGGAATACCATACACACTCAATTGGGTATCTTACCCCACAGGAAAGAAGGAGAAAGAAGATAAAAAAAAAGGGGGATGATAGAAGGGAGGGCAGACAGGGGGAGGAGGTAATCAAAAATAAACACTTTCAAAAAGGGACAGAGTCAAGAGAGAAAATTCAATAAAGGGGGATAAGTTAGGAAGGAGCAAAACGGAG
Source organism: Phalanger gymnotis (assembly GCA_028646595.1). Classification (NCBI taxonomy): domain Eukaryota; kingdom Metazoa; phylum Chordata; class Mammalia; order Diprotodontia; family Phalangeridae; genus Phalanger; species Phalanger gymnotis. The sequence goes on along the minus strand of CM053626.1, from coordinate 102,700,822 downwards.
TTAATCTTTCACAACATGAGTATTGTGGAAGGGTTTTACATAATGATACGCATGTGCCCTATGTTGAATTGCTTGCTTTCTTAGGGAGGGTGGGTGGGGAGCGAAGAGGGGAGAGAATTTGGAACTCAAAGTTTTAAAAACAGATGTCCAGAAACAACAACAAAAAAAAAGGTTTTGCATGTAACTAGGAAATAAGATACACGGGAATGGGGCATAGAAATTTATCCTGCCCTACAAGAGAAGAAGAGAAAGGGGGATGGGAGGGGAGTGGGGGGATGGAAGGTAGGGCTGCCTGGGGAATGGGCCAACCAGAATATACACCATCTTAGAGTGGGAGGGAGGGTAGAAATGGGGAGAAAATTTGTAATTCAAACTCTTGTGAAAATCAATGCTGAAAACTAAATATATTAAATAAATTAATAAAAAAGAAACTATCCATTTAGTAATTTCTTACAGCTCAATAATATTCTATAATTCCATAATAATATTCCATAATCTGTTCAGACATTCTACAGTGGATGGGGGATAGGTCTAGGAGTGGTATCTCTTGATCAAAGGGTACCAACCTTTGGGGCATGTTTCTAAATTCCTTTCCAGAAAACTGGACCAATTCATAGCTCTACTGACAGTGATATTAATGTGCCTGTTTTCCCATAGCTATTCCATTTTTTTTTCTTGGTTGCTAATCTGATGGATGTGAGGTAGAACCTCAGTTACTTTTTCATTTTTGTAATTATGATTTGGAAATTCTTCCTTCAGTAACTGTCTATTCGTATTCTTTTGCCATATTTCAACCACATAATGGCTTTCATTCTTGTTAACTTGAATTAGGTCCTTTCATATCTTAGAAATAAGAAACCCACTGTAGAGATATTTTTCTCCACTCATTTACTTTCTGCTTTTTAGCTGCTGGTTTTGTGCAAAACTTTTTCAATTTCATGTAATTAAAATTGTTCTTTATGTTTTCTGTCATCTTCTTTATCGTTTGTCCATAAATTCTTCCCCAATTACTAAATCTGGAAGGTAATTTCTTCCTTACTTCTGTGATTTATATCTTTCATGTCCAAATCATGTATCTATTTGGAGCTTATGTTGGTATATGGTGTGAGATATTGGTCTATAATTACTGCCAGACTGCTTTCTAATTTCCATAGAAGTTTTTGCCAAATAGAAGAAGACTTCATCCCAAGATTACACCGCTTCTGACTATTGTGCATCTAATCTGTTTCACCAATAAATCTATTTAAAAAAAAAGAAGAAATTATCAAGAAAAATTGCCCTGATATTCTACAACCAGAGGATACCACAGAAATTGAAAGAATCTACCAATCATTTCCTGAAGAGATTCCAAAATGAAAACCCCCGGGAATATTATAGTCAAATTCCTGAGCTCCCAGCTTAAGGAGAAAATATTGCAAGCAGGCAGGAGGAAACAATTTAAGTGCCATGGAGCCATAGTCAGGATAACATGAGATTCAGCAGCTTCTACATGAAAATATAGAAGGGTTTGGAATATGATATTCTGGAGGGCAATGGAGCAATTTAAAACAGTTCTGAATTACTCCCTCATACCTATTAGATTGGCTAATAGGACAGAAAAGAAAAATGACAAATGGTGGAGGAGGCGTACGAAAAATGAGACATTAATTCATTGTTGGTAGAGTTGTGAACTGATTCAACCATTCCATAGAGCAATTTGGAACCATGCCCAAAGGGCTATAAAACAGTGTATAAACTTTTATGTAGTGATACCGCAACTAGGCCTGTATCCCAAAAGAGATAAAAAAGAAAGAAAGGACTTATAGGTACAAAAACATTCATAGCAGCTTTTTGATTCTGGCAAAAAATTGAAAATTGAAGAGATGCCCATTAATTGGGGAATGGCTAAACAAATTATGGTATGTGATTATGATGGAATACTATTGTGCTATAAGAAATGATGAGCAGGATACTCTTAGCAAAAGGTGAAAACAGCAACAGTGTAAGATAGTCAGCTTTGAATGACTTAGCTCTTTCCCACAATGCAGTGATCCTGGAAAACCCTGAAAGACTTAGGGGGGAAAATGCTATCCATCCCCAGAGAAAGAACTGATGATATCTTAATACAGAATGAAGCAGACTTTTTTAAACTTTATTTTTCTTGAGTTTTTTTTTCTCTAATTTTCTTTCAAAGCATGACTATTATGGAAATGTTTTGCATGACTATACATGTATAAGCTATATTGAGTTGTTCACCTTTAAATCGGGAGAAGTAGGGGAGATGAAGGGATGAAATTTGGCACTCAAGTTTTAAAAAATGAATGTTAAAATTGTTTTACATGTAAGTGGGGAAAAATAAAATAGTAAATAGAAAAAAGAGAATATTTTAAGGGTATATTTTGATTTGATGTTCTACTCTTTTCCAGGTTGAACTTGATTGATGAATTTCAAGGTTCATGAACTTATGAGCCTTTTGTGTATTAGACATTCCTTTTGTGGTAGAAGTCATAAATAATTAGATTTCTAGTTTGTACATTAAGCACCTTTACTAGATGGAATCTTATTAATCATTGCTGAGAAAATCTTAAACGCTATACCTAAGCTTTGTTTTAATTTTTTTTTTCTCTGTGTGAAGAGACTATAGTAGCCATTTAGTTCAAGAAAATACTGACTCTTTGGAATGAGACTATCCACAAAATTAATTTGAGCTCCCTAAGAAACCAAAACAAGAATTTTGTAGGTGATCACTGAGCTAAAAACTAGATTGGCAAAGGCTCCATTGTTTCATATCATTAAAATGGGAAAACAAAGAACCACAAATCAGTTATTTTATTTGGACCAATGGCCAGGTCCTCAGATTTCATTTGCCATATTCTCTGATCTATGTGTGATTTATTAAAGTTTATAATGATTAAAATAAAGAGACAATTTAATTATTGTGTATCTTAAGCCTATTTACCATTTGAGCAATTGAAATTTTCCTAGACACTGCAATTATTTAAATAAAAATTACCATAGTTGTTGGGGAGAAAGTAAGAAACAAATCATAATAAAATTATTACTAGATATATCATAATCTATTTTTGTTTTATATTTGTTAGATACGATACTTTGTAAACTTATGTTACTATCATGGCTTTGCCTTGTATTACCCATTTCACCCTGGAATAATTGCATATTCATCCATTGCTTTCCTTATTTGTCCTCTGATCTTCCTTCCCCTTTCTGTTCTTTTTTTTTATCCCTTCCTCTCACTAGACTGGTTTTCTTTTTTTCATGTGAAAATGATTGCTTCTTAATACAATGGATGGTTTCCTAGCAGTTTTTAATTGAGACTAAAATTTGTCTGTCTCCTTATTCTAATAGAGTAAATTCTGAAGAGTTTAAAGATAGAAGTCATTTAGAATTTAGATGCTAAAGCAAAGGACTAAGTTCAAATTCTAAATCCCATTTTTACACACAATAGACTAAGTAGTTTTTTAATACAGTCTTTCCAAATGATCTTTGATTTTATGGGGACTGCAGTAATTTTCATATCTTTCCTCTAATGCTATATGGAAACAAAGTAAATTCCTTACTTTAATAAATACAAGGACAGCTATTAAAACACTTAACTTCATATTGTAAATATGTTCTCAGCACATTTTAAAATAATTTTATGTGGATGTTTTCTTCTAAATGTCTCTTACATGGACTGGCTAAGTTATTTTTGTTGTTTCTCTTTTGTTTTATTGTTAGAATCCTAAAAATAAAATCCTAACTTTTCACAATTTCAGATGGAGGATATGACTTCCATACAATCATTGTTTAATAAATTCTTCATTCAAAACTTCTTTATCCTATGTGCATGGATTGTTGTGTTAATTATGTTTTTTTTTCTTGGCTTTTAATAGGTAATTATAAATGCTTTTGTGGTTTTGCTTGAGAAAGCAGAGAAAATTAAATGAGGGTATTTGAGATTGGATTCCCCAAAAGAGTTTCCAAATTACAGAGCAGAACTATATCTGATCAGTGAGATCATTTTTTCCAATTCCTTACTTCTGGAGATTGAGAAAAACTCAGCAAAGATTGAAAGAAATCAGGTATTGGACAACTAATAGAACATTTTAAAATTAGATATATCACATTTTTACTGATACTGTATTTTATTAGATTATCACTATCAAAATTACTAATTTTATTGGAATTATCACGAATATCATTAAACCATTATTTTCCAGTACAAAAATGTCTAATAAATATTACCTCTTCCATATAAAATGTTTCCAAACTGAAAAACAGGCAACCATCAGTAGCACTGTGTGGAAAGAACATAAGACAACTTTTCTTCTAATTTCAGTTCTGTGTAGCTATGGGACACATTTTATAAAATATGTTTTTAATTTTCTCAAAATTATATATATATATATATATATATATATATATATATATATATATATATATATATATATATATAACTATTTTGGCTATGCTGTGCATCTTAAAGGATTGCCACATGAGGAAAACACTTTGGAACATTAAATTCCTATATAAATGTCAGCTCTAATTTAATTCAGTATTGACATTTTCTCTATTTTCTACTTTATCTGTATCTGTATCTACTTACTAGAAAAGCAAATACTCGTCCTTCCTACTTCTTACCTAGTAATTCAGATAATCCATTCATATGTTTGTATATATATATATATATATATATATATATACACACACGTGTATACATATGTATATTCACATACTCATATATACATATATGATATACATACACACTTGCTTATGTATTATCATCACTTTACCATATATAGAGACAGTTTTTGGTAATATTTGGCAGTATTTATATTAGCTTTAGCTTCATATGTCATTGACACATTCTTCCTCCTACTAATTGTCTTTCTTGTTTCTTTTTTTTTCCCAGCAACTTCATATTTATCATTACTGAATTGCATATAATTTGACAAATCAGGCTAGCTTGTTGGAAATATTTGATTACAGACTCTGTCACTAAATGTGTCATCACTCTCAGTTGAGTGTAATCTTCAGTTTTGACAAATATGCTATCCATGTTATCGTAAGTCATGGATGATAAATGTTGGCTAGCAGAATAGAAAAGACAATTCTGAAGCCTTCCACATAAGAGAACCCTACATGTTGGCACCAACCCACTTGAATGATTACTTTTGGAATCTGGTCAATTAACAACTTCTCTTCTACTTAACAATATTATCATCTAGCCAATATCACTTCATTTTATACAAAAGGATATATTGCATAAGGGATGTTCAAATGTTTTGAAAAACTCTAAACATAATTTCTACAACATTCTCCTAAACTGTCAGTATAATTAATTTTCCACACACAAAAAAAGATAAGTTCTTAGTGTGAAATGGAATGTTTTTGATGACACCACGCTGATTTTTAGTCATCACTATTCCCTTCTCATTATGCTCTTCTTAACATATATCCTACTTTAGTGCCTTCCTGAAATACAATCTCAATATTATGCTCTTTCATCCCCTCCCCTCACTCCCCTAAGACACCTTTCATTTCTTGTTTATTAAAGAGTCATTTTTGATGAGCCTACTCTGTTCAGAGATTTATGTTCAGTATCATGGGAGACACAAAATAAAAAAAAAAACAATTCCAAAAGAATTAATCTGTATTTTAAAAAATTATTTGATTATCATAGCACCCAGGAATAGAATCAATAAGATTAAGAATCAAGTAGCAGGCTGAGGGGTGGGGGATTGGGAGTGAGCTATATCTCCTGGAGAGAACACGACCATATAGACAACCCATGGGGTGGTAAACTCTAAAAACATTCTAGAATTTGGCCTGAATTGAAGTTTATGTTTTCTGGTTCCTTTTATAAGGGATTGGAAAAGTCTCTATGCTTTTGCACTACAGCTGACATTCTTATATTAATTTTTCTTTTATCAAAATAAATTATTGAAATTTTAACATTACAGAACAACAGAATTAATTGAACATGTTTTGTACTTTTTATTGTTAAATAAAATAATCATATGTATGTAAATATGTGTTCAAAAGGTTTTCTATATTTCTTCTATTTCTTGATCTTTATTGAATAGATTTTTTTAAATGAGCATTTTTCAATGTATTAAGCCAAAGTAGTTTTTTTAAGTTTTATAATACTATTTTTTTTCTTTCTCTGTCACTGCCCAGAAATTAGATTCCCTCTCTCCCCAACTAAAAACCTTCCTTTAAAACAAATATGTACAGTGAAGCAAAGCCAAATAAATATATTAGTCACGTCAAAATCATGACTCTTTGGTTGTGCACTTCTGGCCCACTGCCTGTTTAGCCAGAAGTCCAAGATATGTTTTATGTGAGTCTTTTGAAATAATGACTGGTCACTGCTTTATTCAAAGTTCTAATGTATTTCATGATTGCTGTTCCATTTATTATGGTCATCTCACAAACTCTGCTTCTCATTCTACTCTACTCTATACAAGCTTTTCTTCTAAATCAAGCATATTCTTTACTTGTGCAATAAATTTCCTTTTCATTCATGATTTTCCTAAAAAATGGAAAAGTTTCCTTTTCATCACAACAAAAAGTTCTGCTATAAATATTATTTCATATTTAGGACATTTCTGTCTACCCAATTATTCCAGTCACTTTCTCAATATGATTTTCTTCAGCACCGATTTACCCAATTCCTTTAACATTTCCAAAACCTGATGTTCACATTTATTAAATTACTATTGTAAGGCACTAAAGGCTAGATGAAATGTCATCAGGTTTGTATCTTAGAAGTGCCAACTTGTGTCTGGAAAGCAATGATGTCTGGCAAGTAAATGATTCTGGCTGAATGTGACATTGAGTTAAAAAAATGCATAGGACCATTTTATTTGAGAAATGGACAACTTTAGAAATCACATAGTCCAAACTCTATTATTTTACAGCTGAGGAAGCTGAGATGCAGAGAATTAAATTGACAAAATTCTCATAGATTCTATTCCTGGTTTTTAACAAAACTACATATCTTTTGTTAAGAAAATAATAAGTGAATTTTTTTCTTATTACTAGAAAATATGACAGCTTTAGTATCAGTCAATGGTACCTATATATTTAAGATTTAATAAATTTTATCTAAGTCTCTTATCAACAGACAACTAATTTTGTCTTCTTCAGTTTATAGAAAGTACCATTTTTTTTCTAAAAATGAGGTTCTTAAGTGGATATCTCTTCTACATTATATGCCTTACCTCTTCACCACCAATTCTCAAAGTTTCCAGGGTTTTTGGGGGCTCAGTTGAAGTACCACTATCTATATGAAACAATTCCTGATTCCCAAATCTTCTAGTGCCTTTTCCAACAAATCACTTTGTATATATTTTAAGTTTATTTTCCATCTATCTATCTATCCATCCTCTATACATATTGTCTTCTACAAAGAGATTATAAGACTCGTGGAGAACTAGGGACTACAGGTAGGTTCAGCAAGTCCCTATTTTAAAATAATTTCTATGTCAACTGATTATGAGAAGTGCTGAATGTTTACATAAAATGATAAAACACAAAACAAGCTGTCACACTTGTTTTCCTAACCTGTATCAATAAAATTACATTTGAAATACTAATTATGCTATTGCAAGCATTTTCTTCACTCAACAATCACTTATTCCTGTGATACCTAGCAAAAATAAATGCATAAAGTAGTTGAATGATTCACTTTAATTACTGTTTAAGAACATTTTGTTTTGCTATTTAAGATTTGCTCCTTTGCTTTTTTGACCATCTTGTGTACTCTATACATTAAGGTATTTTCATTAGAATTTCATGTTTTAACTATGGTATCATGGTGATTTTGTTTACATTTCAGGAAGACTGGTAAATATAATAATATGAACTATATGTTTGTTTAACAAATCCCATGAGTAGAATTTTTAAGAAGCGTATACAAGTAGGAGTTGTGGAAGATTTAAACAGGTCTCCTGGATGTAGAGAAAGTCATGTTCATCATGCAATCATCAATAGAAAGGTAACATTTTAAGAAGGAGGTAAAGAATACCAATATATGGCATGGCTTTGATCAGTCATTGTAATCATTCTAACTTAACTCTCTTCCATCTGTAAATAATTGACAAGTAACGTGTAGACAGAGTCACTTCACCTTGACATCATAGACCCTTCAACAATAGGAACTCTGTAAAAAATTCAGGCGTAAAGATTGAATAGGGGCTCAGAAACATAGGGATGTCTTCACACATAAAAGTCATGGTACTTGATCTAGTTTCAGAAGCACAAAACCACAGAATTTTCTGATTTGGAAGAACCATTAGCATGCAGGTAATCTAGTCAATACTTAAATGAGAATCCAGTCAGAGATATTATTCATTTCAGTAGTTATGCTCAGATAGGCGTGGAAAAAAAATTCCAGACAATACCCTGTGTTTGAAGAGCCTCAAATTCATACAATAAAATATTTTTTTTTCTTTTAGTTTAACAGATATTTAGTTGGAGATTCAGAGACTCCAAAATGCCAATGAACAATCACCTACAGGAAAGGAAAGCCTGCCTAAGCTGGCTTTTAAGACACTCCAAGAAACAGAACATAGTGTGTGCCAGGCAAGTTGAACCACCACCACCACTGTGATGATTGTCTTCTCTAAAACTTGATGGATGCAGAACTCAAGAGCCTTGGCAATGGCTGAGATCCTAGGGGCTGAGCCGAGATGGCAGCTGGAAAGCAGGGACTGGCTTGAGCTCCCCGCCAAGTCCCTCCAAAAAACTATAAAAAATGGCTCTGAACCAATTCTAGAACTGCAGAACCCACAAAATAGCAGAGGGTAGCAGGGCTCCAGCCCAGGACAGCCTGGATGGTCTCAGGGTAAGGTCTATCCCGCATGGAGCTGGTTGCCAAGGGGAGAGGAGCAGAGCCCAGTGTGAGCAGCACAGACCAACCAGACCAGGAGCCAGGCGGAGCGTGCCCTATAGCCCTGAATCAGTCAGCTGTGGGAGTGACCAGGCTTTTCAACCCACAAACACCGAAGACAACAGAGAAGGTTAGTGGGAAAAGCTGCTGGGGACAGGGAGTTTGAAGTTTGGTCACCGCCCCGTGGCAGCGGAGGTGGGGCAGCTTCAGAACTATAGCTGCAGTTGCTTCTGGCCCCGGGCCCACCTGGTGGGAGGAATTAAGTGGCAGATCAGAGCAGGAGTGCAGAGACTGCTGAAGATCTAAGTCCAGTCCAGGTTGGGGGTTCTTGGGGAAGGAGGAGTGCTGGTGTGGCGGAGCTGGCGCATCCCCCCAAGCATGGAACATAGAACTCTTTACTCTACAAGCAGTCATACCCTGCAGAAAAACTAAAGGGTCAAGTAAGTTGGCTGGGAACATGGCCAGGCACCGAAAATGCAGTGACAAAGAAGACCAAAACATACAGCCAGAAGAAATCAACAAAGTCAAAGAGCCTACAACAAAAGGCTCCAAGAAAAAACATGAACTGGTCTGAGGCCATGGAAGAGCTCAAAAAGGATTTGGAAAAGCAAGAGAATTAGAGGAAAAATTGGGAAGAGAAATGAGAAGGATGAGAGAAAACCATGAAAGACAAGTCAATGACTTGCTAAAGGAGACCCCCCAAAATACTGAAAAATATACTGAAGAAAACAACATCTTAAAAAATAGACTAACTCAAATGGCAAA
>CM053626.1:102668657-102690682 GCA_028646595.1 Phalanger gymnotis | reverse complement strand
CCAGGCTGTCCTGCGGTGGAGCCCTGCTTCCCTCTGCCACTTTGTGGGTTCTGCAGCTCTAAAATTGGTTCAGAGCCATTGTTTTATAGGTTTTTGGAGGAACTTGGTGGGGAGCTCATGCCAGTCACTGCTTCCCGGCCGCCATCCCATAATTTTTTTAAAATAATTTTTCAAAGTTTCTCATAGACTGGACTTCTGAGATGAGCTAAGTGGGAAATCTATATAACCATATAATTTTTTCTGAGATGAGGCTTAAGGGGACTAATAGAAAATTATTGTATGAGATCACAATCTAAGTCATAAAAAGTTATGTATACTTGGAGTAGGAGTGGGAGGTGGAAGGTCTATAAAAAGTTAACTTTTCCTCATTATTTAGGTCAGAAGTGATACTCAATGGTTGTAACAGTCACCTTGTTTTTCTGCAGGGCCTCTTCATGCTCTGATAGAGAACCCACTCTAGTACATTTCTGACTATATCTAACACCTAAGAGACTCACTTGAGTGGCTAATAATGAGTTCCTTATAGAATAGTATTTTTAGGCACTCTCACAAAAAAGGTACCCTGAAGGCTTAGATCCTTTCTTTTTGGTATTGGAGTGACACACATACCTGTAGTCCTGGCCATAATGTAACCTATAGCTGCTCTTTGGCCCAGCAGAGCCATATATACTCATGCAAATAAAGGTGTTAGCCTAAATCTATTATTTTAGCTCTCCTGTGCCTAAAGCTACAGGCCATTGTATCTGCTAAGATAGTCTTCTCTCTTAAATAATGAATGATTAAAAAAAAGAAGAAAGAATACTTATCAAGTATAGTTGTTGGATGTTAGATGATATCTGGGCCTTCTGACTATACAAGATTCACTTATTGTAATTTCACCAGGATATGACACCATGTCTCTTATCATTACTTGTAGGCAAGGAGGTAGAGAGAGAATTGAAATTTATGTTTGTAGGGCCCACTGTGTGCTAGACACTATGTTAAGAGCCTTACTAGTATTATCTTATTTGGTGCTCACGACAGCCCAGCAAGGTTAGTGTTATCATTATCTCCATTTTTACAGTATAAGACACTGAGGCAAGGAGCAGCTCAGTGACTTGTCCAGAGTAACACAATAGTAAGTATCTGACATCACATTTGAACTCATTCTGCTTGACTCCATGCACAGTGCTCTGTCCATTATGCCACCCAGGTCCTAAAAGTTTTTCTGATTCATCACCATATTAAGCTGGAAATGATAGAAATATAATCCCTTCAATAGGTAGATTCTACCTTTCCATGCAGTACCAATATCATTAGATTGGCTACATGAAGGTAGTTTCAGTTCTGAAGATGTCTATCTCTAATTAAAAGAGCTAGCATGCATTGCAGTGCCAAAGTAACCAGGCAGGGACAAAACCTTCTTAGAACTAGAAAACCTGCTTTCTGTTTCCCAGATAACAGCTTGAAGAGATAGGAACATGAAGTAATTTATTTTTTAATGATAAGAAAGTTTGGGGTGTATTTTTAGATACTGGGGAAGGAGCTAGTAGCTAAAGGAAAGATTAGAGATAAGAATGGTGGAGGTAAGGATCATGAGGTAAACTCCTAATGGATGTTGGAGAAAGTATCAAGGGAATAAGAAAGGGATTGCTCCTCCTTTTCCTAGACTAAATGTTTCCATTTTATTCAAGTGATACTTATACAGCATTATCAAGAATTTCCCCCTTATGCTGGTAACCCTGCCAATGTTTTTTTTTTTTTTCTGAAAGTATTTTCTAAAATAGAGTGTTCAGAACTGTATACAGATATACTCTGACTGGGCCAGAGTATATCCAGACAATTTTCTCTGCTTCTGGATTTTCTCCCAATAATACAGTCTAAGATTGCATTAAATTTCAGACCAATGCATCACAGTACTGATATATAGAGGGCAAGGCTTCTTAAAAATTTGGATCCTCTTGCTAGCTTGGTGAAGCGTATGAATCTCTTGTAGAATAATATTTTTAAAAGTATAAAATAAAATATGTGCCATTACAGAATACAGCAATTTTTTTTGAAATGCAGCTGAGAGAGAGAGAGAGAGAAAGAGAGAGAGAGAGAGGCAGAACATTTGCAACTTTTGGAATGCACAATATAAAAGTATTGCATAAATGACATTATCTGAAATGTCACTTACTTCCGTATATACTTGAGAAAAAACTTCCCCAATAATATTCCTAAAAAGTGGTTATCTTAGAGACACACTAACCCCGAGATTGCCTGCTCTATTTTTAATATTCTACTTGTTACTTTTGTTTTTGTTTTCTCATATGAAACCCAATGACTCCATTCATTACGTGCTTACTATATGCAAGGAGCTGTGCTAAGACAAAATATTAAAAATAAAAAAAAACATAGTTTTTGCTCTCAAGAAACTCACAGCATAATTGATGAGTCGATATGTAAAAACCTAGTTATAGACAAGGTACATGTATTTCATTCACACATATATGCATATGTGTATATATATTTTATAGGAGTATGTTTATATGTATACATGTACTATGTACATACACATGTATATTAGATGTAATTTTTTAATGTGGCAAATGTGCTATATCTTTGGTTGCTCCCTCCCCCCACCCAGTTTCTTTAAGAAGGAATTTAGAAAGAGAATATAGGCTCTTAAACTCTTAGGTTCCAGTTTTAGTCAACTACCCTCCTCCTTCCACAGATTTTATTAATGCTCAGCACTTAGTGCTGTCCTATTCAGGGGATAACGTTTATACCACATTTACATGTAAACATTTTTTTTTCTTTCTTTTGACTTGCCTTATCTATTGCAGTTATGGAAAAGGTGGCCAATCCTTTTGGAGACAGTATAGAAGAACCCAGAGAATCTAGTGTTGATAAACTAAGATTCATAGTTCAGAGGTCTGTGAATTGGGGTAGGCAAAATTGCATTTTTTATTTTTACTGCTCCCTTGTGGAAATTCATCATTTCCTTAAATTATAAATTTAAAAAAAGAAAACTTTATTCTGATGATTCCATAGAGTTAAGAACCCATGATCAAGTCACACAGGATTGATATCCATGTCCTGCCTGATGGGCCTATATTCCAGGTAAAACTCACCCATAATACCAAAAAGATGAGAAGAAATTTAAAAAACTATAGAGGCTGAGGCAGAAATGATGAGAGCAACAGTCTGACCTCAGTTGAGGATCAAGGACGAGATAAGGAAATAGTGGTCAGAGGGATTTTTCTTCATGCATGACCAGCCCTTGACTAAATTCCTCTGGTTCATTAAGGATGTATCCTCCAGAGACTAGTTGGTGAGCAGGAACATTAAGAAGCACTAAAAAACCAGAGCCAGAGGTTGCTGACAAAGATAAAGTTATAAGAGAAAAAGTGGCACAAATCTACCCTTGATTCTTGAGTTTCCTAACTGAGTTGACTGCAATATTCTTACAAGTCAAGAGTAGAAAAGTTTTGGGAGGTGAATTAGTTTATGATTGGCAAAGTTGCAGAAAATTTCTAAATCCAGAACTAGAGTTTTTAACACTTCTTGTGAACGATCCTGAATCTTGGCCTCTGAAAGAAATTCTAGAAGTCCTGTATTTTTGTTGTGCATATTCACTGGTTTTGTGTTACCTGCATATGAGAGAGTGTAAAGAAATGTAGTGTGTGTTGCTCTAATTAAATGCATTGAAGTATTTTTATGTCTTTGGCTAGGAGTAAACACTTAAACAAATAAGCCATGTTTGCCTGATTGACTTTATTGGGCCATGCCTATGGATTCAGGATGCATTAAAACATAGCAAATTAGTGGAAAGGGTATTTTCCAAGCATTGGAACTCAATCCAAGTTTCTAATTGGATAATCTACAATACCTTCACACCTCTAAACTAATAAGGAAAACAGTTGCCAACCAAAAAGAAAGGAGCTGAGGTAAAGTGGTAATTTCTTTTTGAGAACTGCAGAAGAATTTGCTTTATCCACAAGTGCCTCCTGGTGTTGGGTGGAACATACAACCACCAGCATGAGCAAGAGGTTGCCAATATCTGGGCTCCCATTGATGAAAATGATCATGTAACTGAATATACTAACCTTTGAAGCTAAATCCAGAATGACAAAGTGAAAAGTGATTTTTTTTTAAATTAAATTAACTTAAAGGAAATTAAAAACAAAAGATGAAAAAAATTATTTGGATATCTTTAGAAGACAGCAATAAAACCCAGAGTGAAATGCTTTAATCTAAAGCAAAATGTGTGGAAGATAAGATACATGTTGGTATTCAAAATAAATTTGTATCTGCTTGAAAGGAAATTCGTTAGAATAGCCTTTTAGGTAGAATAGCAGAATAGTGGTAAGAAAAGGAGGAAGAACCAAAGAGAGGTTATCCAAGACTGATATATAGTCCAGTCTATGAGTAATATTTGGATATAACCAATTAACTATAAAGCTAATTAATCATGGCACATTTTAGAAGATTCAGAATATGAGAATTTCCTTCTTAAGAACTTTCTAGAACAACTCTATTTTTAAAAAATTACTCCAAGAATGGCTTAATTATTTACTTCTCATAAGCTAAAACTCTGATTTCCTGCAATAGACATAAGCTAAAATTTTGTTTTCATTCTCCCTGTAACTTTGAAGCATACTTAAAGAAAAAAAGCTCAAATTATTTGTACTGCTTATAGAATATCTCTACCTCAAGGAATGTCTATGTTTCTTTCAAAGTTATTCAGTATTCTGCATGGATTAAAACAACTACTGCAATCCCAATATCAAAAATACCTAAGGTTAGGGGGATTTTTTCCAGCCTGCGGAGGGAACTGGAAGGGAACAACTACTTATTAAAAGTCTACTATGTGCCAGGTACTGTCCTGAGTGTTTTATAAATAGTATCTCATTTGATCTTTATAACAACCTTAGGAAGTGGATGTGATTATTTTCCTCATTTTACAGATGAAGAAATTGAGACAGAGAGAGGGTAAGTGGTTGGTCAGGATTATAAAACTGGTAAGTCTCAGAAGTCACATTTGAACTCAGGTCTCCCTGTTTACAGATGCAGCACTCTATCCACTATGCAACTAGCCCAATATGCATTGGTATGTCCAGATGATTTAATCCTACTTTACCCTCCTACTCACTTGCATATCCTATAAACTTGGATATATGGATATGTGTTGTATTCCTGTTCATGCAAAGTTCCTTCACAAATAAAAAATCTGCTATGAAAAAAATAGTATATTAAATTTATGCTATCATTAATACCTGATGGTGTTTAGGGTATCTAGTTTCTTTCAAACCAGGGGCAACTTTTGGAGGACTGTGGCTATAAATGCATGAGATACTTTTCATGACAAAATTAAATAACTATCTTGATTTTGACAATTTATCCCATTTAAACTTATGAGCTCATTAGAATAAAATGACTGTATTTCCTCTAGTCATTCCTTTTACCACAAGGCAACATTAGATGCTTGGTTGCTCCAACAAGAAGCAGGTAACTTTTATCTATCAACCTTCTACCAGGAAAATAAGTTTGCCAAGATAATTCTTCAATTTATGGAAGAAGAATATACCCTCTCATATGGGAACAGTGTACTGAGATCTACTCTTGAATAGAGGTGTGGTAGACAGCTACATATAGAGTAATTACATGATAGTAAAAGGTGACTTCTAAAAATAAATTCACAATTCCCTATTTGAAATAGACAATTTTTCATTTATAGCGAATTCACACTATGCAAATTTGACTTTACATAAAGAATTCTGAAATAAATCCACATCCCCCCACCCAAAAAAAAGCCCACCTATGTTAACTTCATTGTACAGTATCGAGCTCTCTTTCTCCACACTTGCCCTTTGGTTCAGCACTATGCAGCAGCCTCACCCTGAAAAATTTTAAAAATCTCCAAGTGAAAATGAAACTGACAGGTAGAGAGACTGCTACCAGGCCCCAGATTGAGGGCTTGGCTTGGGGCCTCTACTGAGAGAAGAGACCTTTGCCCTACTCCGCCCACCACCTGCTTGTCCTTTTCAGGCCTTCTAAAGTCTGTCTTCTGTCAGTCTATACTTAGTACTCCATGCCTGCCACCCCCCCACCCCAGTTCTACAGAATTGTCCATTTACATAAAGAAAGTACTGTTTGTATAATCATTGATAATTTAGGATTGTCCATTAAAATCTCTACTAAAATTAAAATATTCTCTAGGGAGTTACAGATTCATTCAATATCAGTTTATTAATACCACCTTTCAAATTAGATTGTAAGATTCCCAAGTCAGTCACCTAAGAGTCTACTGAGAGAATGAGACAAGGATGTGGAAGTTTTTATACTGACACAGGCACACACAAAAAAGAGATTCAGAAAAGCTGTGGAGATAGACCATATTAAGAAAGCAAAGTCTATTTGAACAATATCATATAAACCCAAGATCATGGCAGTATGATAAGAAGGCACTAGACAATTTGTGGAGACAAATATTAAAAACAACTAAGTAGGAGGGGGAAGAGTTTGGAAATCTCACTCACAATTTTGCCAAAGCTGACTTAAGCCAAATCAGCCACATACCTTTACAGAGACAGTCTTTAGCTTTTTATTCTGTGCTTTAGTAGGCAAAGATGACTGAGAGTGACTCAGAACAGATGAATCAGATATGTTTTTAATTTCATTTTCCAAAAGGTACAGTGTTGATTTCATTTACTTGATATCCCATATTGATTTACTATTACGACTAGATCAAAAAAATGACTGTTCAGTTCTTACACATTTTATCCCTATTTACAGAAAGTTATACTGATGAATTAGTTTCCTTTTGAGAACATTTCTATGAAAGGCACATACCTTACTATTGGCCTGTCATTTCTTTGCATGTTATATTATTGCCCCAGCTATACCCCTAGCAACAATTTACTGGTCTGAAATTTGTAAGTAAGACCATTAAAACCAAACATCCTCATTCCTAAACTAAATCTGGCATTCTATAGCTGTCTGTGATTAGACTATACAGTGTTCCATATACTACATACACACGCGCACACACACACACACACACACACACACACATGTGCAAGCACATGGGGTTAAAGATACACCTCACTAGAATTTTTTAACAAACTATAATTTTGAAAACTTTGAATCTTTTGATTTTGTAAATTAGATGTCTTGAGCAATTGAACACAATAAATCAAACATGTGCAGATGCTTCAATTTAAACCGGGACATATATCTATAACTTTATGAGAGCTAGTTGTCAAACTAATATATTACCTTATTTGATTCCTTCTTTGTAAGATAAACTTAGGTATGGCAAAATCCTGATGTACATTCATGGAAAGAAAGAAAAAAAATATACAGAGAAAGGAAATCAAAGGGATTATGCCCTTACAGGCATACTGCTAGGATATTCTTGAAGTTTCTGTCTGGTTAAAAATCTGGATAACTCAGGCAAACCAAAAAGAAATTAAAAATGAGAAAAAGAGACAGAGAGACACATGGCCAAACAAAAAAGACAGGGAAAGAGAGGCAAGGACAGATCAGTGCAAATTTGTGAGCACCTTTAAACAGAATCCATTAATGTTGCTTTATCTAGAATCATGATTATTACCCCTAGTTTTCTTTTTAAGTTTAGCTGTGGCTTAATAGATTTTTCTCAAACCCCTCATTTTAAATCCATATGAATCTTTGCATTTCAAGTAACTTTCTTCTTGTAAGTAACATAGCACACACTTCAGATTGTTTTCTAACATCTCTTCAACTTTGTAGGTGAGTCCATCCCATTCATGTTCAAAGATACTATTGTTAAATGTGAATCTTCTTCCTTCCAGGACTCTCGTAATTTTTTTCTGCTTTTTGCTTACCCGCCAACCCCCACCATTAACAAATAAGAAAAGTCAGTAAAAGAGAACTATTTTGCCTAACATTTGTGATATCTAAATGAATCAACCCGTTTCCATTCTGTTGTAGCTCTTCAATTCCCCTTGTCTCAGTCTAGTGATGTTTTTTATTCTTTCTTCCTTTCCATCTTCCCCATCAAATCTTTCTTTCTTACACTCAATTTTGTTTTGCTTATGACTATGGTTATCCCCTTAACTATTCTACCTTCCCTCCTAAACTTACTGTGCTGATCAAAACCCTCTCTGCCACATGTCCTCCTAATGACCTATAGACTATAATGTATTTCAATGCAAATAATGTTTACATATAAGCATTTGACAGGGGGAGAAAGTTAATTGTATTCAATCTTCCTTTATACTGTTCACTTGAAAGTTCTACTCCTGGGATGGTGTTTTTTCCCGGCCTTTCCTCATGACTACTCTTCATCTTATACACCTTATATATAATTGACGAATTCCATATTAATTAAAATTTGAACAAAATGGGGCAACAAGTTGTAAAATAGTGCTCTGAAGTAATGGAATTAGGAATAGATCCTAGACAGTAAGCTTACTAAAACTCCCTTGCCTAACACATGGATCAGGAAGGTGAAAGTGGGAATATGTATTCATATCTCTCATACATGTTGATTTTAATTGTATTATAAGAGTATCTTAATGTTCCATATTCTAATTCTTAATATTGTTGAATAACACTTTTGTATGCGTATGTATTTGTGTGTGTGTTCTTGATGAGCATTTTCATGGCCTATTAATTGGATTAGATAATGAGATATTAGCTAATAAATGTAAAGTACTTAGCACAATGTCTGCCACATAATAAGCACCATAAAATGTTAGCTCATATAAATGTTCAGTATTATTATGTTGCCAACAGTTGAAATTATTAAATCAATGAGTATGACTATTGTAACTTTTACTAATACTTCCACCGTGTTCTCAAAAGATGCTACAAATTTCAATTCTATCAACACAGCTTGGCAGCAATGAATGTTGTCACTTTTAATGATTTTCTCAAAATTTTGTGAGCATGAGATGGTACCTGAAAATTGTTTCCATTTGTGTTTCTTTGATAATTTGTGCAGTTCATCATTTTCAAATTGATACCACAAAATTTTGGGGAATTATTAGCATTCTTTTACCTCAGTGATCCATTCTTACTAATATAAATTCGTGATGCATATGCAAATACTGGAAATGGAGGCTAAATTGGGCAAAGTCCTAATAAAAACAGGATTCTGTGCACATGAAGTGATCTTCTACATGCTGCTGAATCTTGATAAAATTGTACAGATTTAATCAAGTTACAAAACAGTACAGATGCTCCTCAATTAAATCCAGTCATTCAAAAGATATTAGCCTTGTAATCAAAGTAGGAAAAAATGCATATTTTCCTAGTCATGGCCTTCACTTGGATAGGCAGCCCAATGAGTCATTCTCTTTATTTATAAATCTTGGACTAGCAATGCAACGAGACAATTAAATTGGCCCAAAATTTAATAGGAGGAAGAAAGCAGTCCAGATTGCATTTGGTAATTTTTACAATTCTTTCAATATTCCCAAACTGCTCCCTAAACCATACCCACATTATTTTAGTGCCATAGTGCCAGTATTCTCCATGTGATTCAATATGGCAATAAATTATAGATTTCATAGTGTTTGAAGAATCAACATTACAAATGATAGAAATTTTAATCAAGAAGTAGTTATGAGAAGGTGCATATGACAATGTGCTAAAGCATATGAAAAAAGGTATGTAAAAAGAGTAAAGCAAAAAAGGAGGACATATAGATACAGACACATATGTGCATATATGTATCTGTATATATGTATATAGGGTCCAAGATTTGTTAATAAAGTGAGTGAAAGTAATATATACTGTGTAATATATGTGTGTATATATCTATATATGTATGTACATATACAGTGGTGGGATTCAGCTGGTTCACACCAGTTTGGTAGAAACAGTACTTAATTTTAAATTGATTTCAGTAAATTGGTTGGTAGTAGGGGTGGGGCCTCAGCTCAGTTCTGTGGAGAACCGATTGTTAATTCATTTGAATCCCACCACTGCATATATATGTGAATGTGTACATCTATATGTATGTATGTGTATATGTATATATATGTATATATGATAGAAAAGGAGGAAGATAAGTCCAATAGGGAATGAAAAAGATAAAAGATTCCATCTTGAATACTGCACTAGTAACCAAGGTGGTCAACATAACAAGATGTCAATGCGATTTGATTGTCACCAATGAAGGGAATGGCCAGATCTTTGAAATAATGAAGTTGTTTGTTTGTTTTTTTTTTAAGTGAATAAAACTAGGAGTTTCTTTTAAATAGAGGAATTTATATCATATAACTCTCTGCTTACTTTCATTTTCATAAGTTCCTAGAAATCTTTCCAGTTTTCTCTGAAATTATCCATTTCATCACTTTTATGGCATAGTATTGCATCATATTCATATGCCACTGTCTGATAAATCATTTCTCAGTAGAAGTGCACCTCTTTAATTTACATTTTTTGACCACCATTAAAAGATCTGCTCTCAATATTTTTTGTCAATAGAATCATTTACTCTTTCTTAGATTTCTTTTCAATATAAGCCTAGAAGTGGTATGAGGAGGTCAAAGGGTATGAAAAGTATGGTAACTTTATGAGCATAATTCCAACTTGCCTTCTCGAATGGCTCACTCAATTTATAGCTTTCTTCAACGTACCTGTTTTTTTTTCTTTTTTGTCCCCTTTTCTAGTCTGACATATATGAGACAGAAACTCATTTCTTTAATATGTGTTTCTCTAATTATTAGTGATTAGAAGTATTTTTGTATGATTGTTAATAGCTTGGGTTGCTTTGAGAACTGCTTAGTCATATATCTGACTATCAATTGGAGAATGATTTTTTTCTTTTATTTTTTCCTTTTAAAAATTTATTTAGTATTTTATTTTCCTCAATTATACATAAAAACATTTTTTTAACATTCATTTTTAAAACTTTGAGTTCCAAATTCTCTCCTGTCCTCCCTCCCTGCCCCCTCCCCCAATTGAGAAGGCAAGCAATTTGATACAGGTTATACATGCATAGTCATGTAAAACATATTTCCATATTAATCATAATGTAAAAGAAAATATAGACAAAAAAACTCAAGAAAAATGAAAAGCATGCTTCCGTCTGAATTCAGATACCATCAGTTCTTTGTCTGGGGACCGAAAGCATTTTTTCATCATGAGTCCTTCAGAGTTGTCTTGGACCATTGTATTGCTAAGAATAGCTAAGTCATTCACAGCTGATCATCTTACAATAGTGTTGTTATTTTGTACACAGTACATTTCACTTTGCATCAGACCGTGCAAGTTTTTCCAGGTCTTTCTGAGAGCATCCTGCTCATCCTAGAATTCTGGTCTTACTACATGCTACATATGTGACCTTGTACACTTACTTAACCTCATGTGAGCCTCACTTGAGTATTGGGGTTAGACTACATCGGTGGTGTCACTGCAGCCAACAATACTCCTAAATGCCACAGGAATGAGATTAAAATATAATTGGAAAATATGAAATAAAATAAAATGCAATTTTAATGGATGATGTTAATATTTGTTTTCTGACTCAATATGTGGTCCACAGGGATCCTTATTCATGGCATAGCAGCCTCCATTTTTATTTGAGTTTGCTATCACTGGGCTAAATGAGCTCTGGGTCTCTCTCTTTTTTTTTAATTAATTATTTATTTATTTATTTATTTATTTATTTATATTTTTAGTTTTCAGCATTGATTTCCACAAGAGTTTGAATTACAAATTTTCTCCCTATTTCTACCCTCCCTGCCCACTTCAAGATAGCATATATTCTGATTGCCACATTCCCCAGTCAGCCCACCCTTCTATCACCCCACTCCCCCTCATCCTTATTTTCCCTTACTTTATTGTAGGGCAAGACAGATTTCTATGCCCTATTGGTGTATATCTTATTTCCTAGTTCCATGCAAAACCACTTTTTTTGAACATTAGCTTTTAAAACTTTGAGTTCCAAATTCTCACCCCTCTTCCCTCCCCACCCGACCTTTCTAAGAAGGCAAGCAATTCAACATAGGCGTATCATTATGCAAAACCTTTCCACAATACTCATGTTGTGGAAGACTAACTATATTTATCTGCTCCATATCCTAACCCCCTTTATTGAATTTTCTCCCTGGAGCCTGTCCCTTTTCAAAAGTGTTTGTTTTTGATTACCTCCTCCTCCTATCTGCCCTCCACTTCTGTTATCCCCCATTTTTATCTCATTCCTCCTTCTTTCCTGTGGGGTGAGATACCCAATTGAGTATGTATGGTATTCCCTCCTCAGGTCAAATCTGATGAGAGCAAGATTCACTCATTCCCCCTCACCTGCCTCCTTTTCGCTTCCAATGAACTGCCTTTTCTTGCCACTTTTATGTGAAGTAATTTACCCCATTCTATTTCTCCCTTTCTCCCTCTCTCAATATATTCCTCTCTCATCCCTTAATTTGCTTTTATTTTTTTAGATATCTTCCTTTCATCTTCAACTCACCCTGTGCCCTCTGTCTATATATATGTATATTCCCTTCAGCTACCCTCATACTGAGATCTCATGAATTATATACATCATATACATCATCTTTCTGTGTAGGAATGTTAACAAAACAATTCATCTTTAGTAAGTCCCTTATGATTTCTCTTTCTTGTTTACCTTTTCATGCTTCTCTTGATTCTTCTGTTTGAAAGTCAAATTTTCCATTCAGCTCTGGTCTTTTCAATGAAAAAGCTTGAAAGTCCTCTATTTTATTGAAAATCCATATTTTGCCTTGGAGCATGATGCTCAGTTTTGCTGGATAGGTGATTCTTGGTTTTAATCCCAGCTCCATTGACCTCTGGAATATCTTATTCCAAGCCCTTTGATCCCTTAATGTAGAAGCTGCTACATCTTGTATTATCCTGATTGTGTGTCTACAATATTCAAATTGTCTCTTTCTGGCTGCTTGCAGAATTTTCTCAATCTAGGAGCTCTGGAATTTGGTGACAATATTCCTAGGAGTTTCCTTTTTGGGATCTTTTTCAGGAGGCAATCGGTGGATTCTTTCAATTTCTATTTTACCCTCTGGCTCTAGAATATCAGGGAAGTTTTCCTTGATAATTTCTTGAAAGATGATATCTAACTCTATTTTTGATCATGGCTTTCAAATAGACCAATAGTTTTTAAATTCTCTCTCCTGGATCTATTTTCCAGGTCAGTGGTTTTTCCAATGAGATATTTCACATTGTCTTCCATTTTTTCATTCCTTTTGGTTCTGTTTTATAATATCTTGATTTCTCATCAAGTCACTAGCTTCCACTTGCTTCAATCAAATTTTTAAGTTAGTATTGTCTTCGGTGATCTTTTGGACCTCCTTTTCCATTTGGTTAATTCTCCCTTTCAAGGCATTCTTTTCCTCATTGCCTTTTGGAGCTCTTTTGCCATTTGAGTTAGTCTATTTTTTAAGGTGTTATTTTCTTCATTATTATTTTGGGTCTCTTTTATCAAGTCGTTGACTTGTTTTTCATGGTTTTCTTGTATCATCTCATTTCTCTTTTCAATTTTTCCTCTACTTCTCTAACTTGCTTTTCCAAATTCTTTTTGAGTTCTTCCATGGCCTGAGACCAGTTCATGTTTTTCTTGGAGGCTTTTGATGTAGGCTCTTTGACTTTGTTGACTTCTTCTGGCTGTATGTTTTGGTCTTCTTTGTCACCAAAGAAAGATTCCCAAGTCTAACTCTGAATCTGTGTCTATTTTTGCTGCCTCGCCATGTTCCCAGCCAACTACTTGACCCTTGAGCTTTTCACCAGGGTATGACTGCTTGTAGAGTAAAGAGTACTTTGCCCCAACCTTGAAGGTCTGTGCTGTTGTTTTCAGAGCTATTTCTACACAGCAGGCTCTGCCACATCATTGCTCCTTCTCCCCCAAGAACTGCCAATCCAGACTGTGACTCAGATCTAAGGAGGCTCTGCACTCCTGCTCTGATCTGCCACTTAATTCTTCTCACCGTGTGGGCCTGGAGCCAGAAGCAACTGCAGCTGTAGCTCTGGAAGCAGCCTTAGAGCTGCACCCCCTCAGCCACCCCAGGGGAAGTGGCTGATTGCAAACTCCTTTCACTCTCTCCCCTTGGTTTTTCCCACTAACCTTCTCTGTTGTCTTTGGTGTTTGTGGGTTGAGAAGTCTGGTAACTGCTACAGTTAATTGATTCAGGGTTCTAGGTCCTGTTCTGCCTGGCTCCTGTTCCGGTTGGTCTGAGCATGGCCCACACTGGGCTTTGCTCCGTTCTGCTCCCAGCACTATGTGATAGACTTTTCCCAGCTACCATCCAGGCTGTCCTGGCCTGGACCCCTGCTTCCCTCTGCTATTTCATGGGTTCTTCAGTACTAAAATTTTTTCAGTGCCATTTTTTTATAGGTGTTTTGAGGGTCTTAGGGGAAAGCTTTAGGCAAATGCCTGCTTTCCAGCTTCTATCTTGGCTCTGCACCCCTGGAGAATGATTTTTAATCATATGAATTTGAATCATTCATTTATTTCGCATAAGAGATCTTCATCTCAGAAATTTTTTGCAAAGATATTTCCCAGTTATCTACTTCCCTTTTAATTTTACATTATATTTATCTGTCAAAAAACTTATTAACACTTTGTATAATCAAAATTGTCCATTTTATCTTTTCTGATCTTCTCTATGGCTAGCGTAATCATGAAATTTCACCTAACTATAAATTTGAAAGTAATTTCTTGCTTCTTTAATTTTTTATATTAATTTTTGTATCTAGCATATATATGTATTTGTAGCTTATCTTAGTGTATCATATGAGGTGAAGGTCTAAAATATAATAAAATTTCAAATTTTCTAATTTCTTTTCTGTTTAGGCTTCCAACCACAAGTAATCTCATAAATAAATTTAGATCATAGAAAAGAGTTTAGGTGTTCTAACTATTTCAGATTTCAAATACATCCTTTTTGTGGCCTTACAGGTAAACTAAAGTTGTAATTCATAACCTTTTTAGCATGATGAACTAAATATATTAGAAAAAATGTTCAGAAATTATTACTTTGCTTTTTACTCTAAAAATGGTACCTCTGCAATAAGAAGAAACTATATAAATCTATCTATGAAACTAGCTGCTTATAATTTCCAAACAGTAAGAGAAAACAGCATAGAAAACCTCCAGATGCATTTCAGAAATTGTGGGAGAGCTTCTCTCTATTGACTGTTCACTCACAAATTATTAGATATGACTAAGAGTCAAGGGAATGAAATGGAGTGGATACTCTAAAGAGTATCATCTTATTCCTTTGGATAGTAGAACAAAGGATCTAATCTATTGTCTTGTTGAAGACAATTTGTTTTTTTTTTTTTTACCTGAAATGTGAGTTTTAATGTATATAAAATCTGAATATTGAACTAGAAGTTAACTGAATACTATAGAACTGTGGGTAAGTCACCTAGTTCCTCATTCCCTCAAGTAATTCTCTAAGACTGTAAAATATAGAGAAAGTGGCAATTTACATGGTTAGAGAAAGTTATTGATATGGCATTCCCAAAATTCATGAAATCACATGTCTAATTAAAAAGAGGGCAATCATAGCTATAGTCCTATGAATTTATCATTTTGTGGTAATTTAGAAAGAAAGTCTATGGGATTTTAGTAGTGAGGTAAGGTGTCTCCAGATGGAAAGTTATTCTTGGCTAACTATATAGAGTCATGATTACTAAATTTTTATACTCTGTGGCTATCCACAATACTGTTCTTGTTTTCCCCCATTCAATCAAAATTTGATGATGGATTTCTAGTACATAGCATATTGAAATATTTCAACATTGAGAGTTATTCTGATGCAATAACAACAAAAAACAAGAAATGAGATTAGGCAAAGTTATAGGCGATAAAACATCATACTATATATGATAGTAATTGCCTTTTCTTTAAAAAAAATCCTCTTTGCTTCTTTTGTGAAATAGAATTTATGCTGTATTCTTCTGTCACAGTACAAAATAATAATCGTTTAGATCACTTTCTTTGTTTCATACAGTGACATTGATGGCTTCTTCTATTCTTGAACTTTCATCTGATCTTCACGATCTTTTAAGAGATGTTATCTTTCCATAATGTCCAGGAGCTTTTCACGCCATTTTAATTAACTAAATCGATCAATAAGCACTTATTATGCCATACTACATGCCAGGCACTATGAAAGGCATCTTGAAAAAAAATCAAAATATCTAAAATTTGATACTCATTAAATTTTGAATCTTTTCAGATTTGACTATAGCTATAACTTTATTATACGATATGATTTTAAAAGTAATTCAAATCACATTTAATGGATTTTTATCCTACTGGGCTGACAAAGTGAATCTAGATCTATAAAACATAGTAAAAATATATTGTATACTCTTCTTCCTACCTCTTCCCCAAAAGTTTTTCCACTTTACTCTTTGTCAAACACATCCTAAATTTTTGCACAACATAAACCACCAGTAGATAAAGAATAACTAGATAAAGTAGGGATGTCAAATAGAAAAATGACTTTAAAGTGGCATAGACTTTTTCCAAGTGGATGACATCTGTGGTTTGGAATGATGTCAGGAAAACTATTACCTGGCTTCAAAGCAGTATTTTATTTTCACTTTAACAAAACAAGTCAATGCCAGCAGGATATCACTTGGGAAGATGATATGTCACTATTTTACTACCTTCTAATTTTCCTTCAGTCCCAAAAGCTTAAAGAAACAGATGTTAGTTGCTGATTTTCTTTTTACAAAAGTATATGACTCTAAAGAAAGAAGTCTGTCTCTCTAAGTTATTGTTTTGAAATTCTTTTTAAATGTCTTTTATATATTTATGTCAAGATTTCGAATGCTCGTTAAGGCTTGGTAACTTAAATGACCATTGCTCTTAGGTTTCCTTTATCCAGTCCAAATCAATGACAGATGGAAGACACCCTGCTATAACTAATTCACAAAAGAATCCTTTCCATAGCCTTACCCTTCTTATCACCCCAGGGTCTACCACTTCCATCTGGAGTTTGGGACAAAAGAATACCTCTATGACATTCTTTTTCTTTGATTGATATTTGAACAGGTAGCTACATGCTTTCAATCTGACCTTTTCTGCACAGCATGAGGATGAAGAGGAAGAGAAAGTTAGATCAAATCAAATCATGCAGCTCCAGGAATATTCTCTGTGATAATGTAGCATGAAAAGTAAAAAGGTTGATTGAATCTTTTATTTTCTGCTCAGCCCTAAACTTTATAATAGGCATTAACACTAAACCCAATATGCCATTGCTTTAGGCTTTTGATAGTCCAATTTAATGATCATATAGTAATTTATCTATACTTCATATGTAAAAGAAAATAAAGGTTGTCTAATAGTATTAAAATCTAAAGGATAATAGACATAGAGATCATTTAGAGGATGGGAGAAATAAAATGAAACTTACAGATAGCTTATTATTGAAAAAATTCAATCTAGAATCACTTTAAACTTCATCAAATCATGGAATCTCATAGTTGGAAGAGACCTTGAAAGATGAATCTGTTCCTGAGTAAAAATTCCCTATACAATATCTCCAACAGGTTGATTTATTCAATCGAGTGAGGGAGAATCCATAAAATTCTGAGGCAATCTATTACTTTCTCAGAGACCTCTAATTTTCTAGAAGTCCCTCACACAACCACCACTTTCATTAGGCTGAAATGACACTCTTTGCAACTTCTACCCTTTCTCCTAGATCAAGTATCTTGTGCCACGTAAAATATACCTTTGCCATTTGATAGTTCTTCAAATACTTGAATAGAGTCATCATCGCCTTCTGATCCCTCTCAAAACCCTCATCTCCAGTCTTCTCTTTGGTAGACTCAATGTTCCCAGCTGTTTTTTTTTTTAATTCATCTTCATCTGAAATGTAGTGAAGGTTCCTCAGTTTCCTGATCTTCATCTTCTGAATGCCCACCAGCTAATCAATGTCAATAAAATGTAACATCCAGAAATTAACATAGTACTTTAGATAGTGATGTCTTTCACTTCTCTAGTTTCTACTCCAAGCCTCTTTCTTGTGGTTGTTGAGGCCTTTCATTTTTGTCTGGCTTTTCATGACCCCGTTTGGGATTTTCTTGGCAGAGATACTAGAGTGTTACACTATTCCTTCTCCAGTTCATTTTCCAGATGAGGAACTGAAGTAAACAGGATTAAGTGACTTGCCCAGGGTCACACAGCTTGTAAGTGTCTGAGAGACTTCCTGACCTCCATGTCTAGGATGCTATAATCTGTACCACCTCAATGCCCACCAAGCCTATTTACAAATATCACATTAGCTTTTTGGGCTTCCATGAAACAGGGTTGACCCATATTGGTCCCTAAAACTCAAAGCTCTGTTTCATACAAACTGCTTTCTATCTTTGCCTCACTGATCTCATAGTTTTAAAGTTGATTTTTTTTAATAAATTTTAATTTCTTCTTGTTAGATTTGACTCAGAGTTCTAGCCTGTCAGCATAATTTTAGATCTGATGGGATAGTGGGACCTGGACCCTAAGAGGGGGAAAAAAAATATCTTGAAAGCAACCCAGTCCCTGAATTTTTCCATGCATTTCAGTAGCATAGATTATTGGCACTTCCATCCAAAAAATGGTGGCCCACCTAAGCCAGCCTAGATAACATAATTAGGTTATTTGACATACCTTTCACTTGGCCCACCTCAGAGCACTCAACTCAGACCAACCACTCCTTAATCCCACCTAGATCACGTAATTAGCCTATTTGATGTGCCTTTCACTATTGCATCTGGCCCACCCCAGACTATCACTCCTTACTCCCACCCAGATCCTTTCGGGGTCCCTTCACTGTCAGCCTCATCTTCCTTAGTTTGCAGACTCAATAGGAACTTCATTCACTTAAACCGGCATTGCAATAAACTTTGTCACTTGACTGGAAGACAGTTTGAGCATATGAATTCCTTTCAGAAGAAGCTCTGCCTTGTATCCTGGCATTCTTGGCATTCCCAGCAACCCCAAACTGCATCAGATCTTGACATTGTCATGCAATGTATCACTCATCTCCCTATCTTTTTGTCATTTCCAAATTTGATAAGTACTCCATCTACAAATTTATCCATGTTATTGATGTTTCTTCATAATATCAAAAAATATTCACATTTGACAGTGTCACATATAGATTTCTGGGATTCTCCTTTAACATTGAAACTTTAATGACTTTTTGGGCTAAGACAAATTTAATTTATTCTAAATCCACTAAAAAGAAAAATGACTAGTCCTAGCCCCTATCCTTCCATATGGTCACACCCATTCAAACACACATACGAACATGTATGCATATGTCTGTATAAACACATGTATATGTATATATGTACATATACATGTAAAATTTTTACATACCTTAATAAATTTAGTGTAATATATTTATAGTGTTCCCTTAATCGGAAGATTTAGGACTTAGGATAGCCATCTAGCCCAACTTACAGATAAGAGAATTCTCATTATAACATATGTGACAAGTTATTTTCAAGCTTTTGCTTTAAGAACTTCAAAGAAGTCAACATATCACCTCTTAGAGCAAGGTATTCCACGTTTACACAGCTTTTAATGTCAGTCAAGTTTTTTGCCTGGTTCTGTTTTGCTTTGTTTTACTCTGATAATAATCAGTGGCTTCTCTGCAACTTCTACTTAAAGCTTGTGGTTATGCCCACTGTGGTCAAACAGAATAAATCTAATTCCTTGTTAAGGCAATCAGTAAATGAGAAGATCTTTCCTACCCATTTGAATAAGCTTAAGGTGGGGCTCCAGGTAGGGCCAAAGAAAGGAGGTCTGATCATATCTTGGCTCCCAAGTACACACAAAACCCCTCTCTATTAGGTGCTAAGCCCAAGTGAGTGTGAAGCCCCCAGGGTCCTAAGAGGAGGTGCTAAGACCAAAGCCAATACTAGCCACCTAAGTTCTGGTCACTCAGATGACACTCTAGTCCATTGGATGACATCTAATGACTGTATAAAAAGAGAGAACACAGCTTGGAGATTGAGATGTGGTGAAGGCAGGAGAAGCAGCAGTGGCAGCAGCAGCAGCAGCAGCAGAAGCAGAAGCAGAAGCAGAAGCAGAAGCTGAAGCAGCAGGTGCTACAGAGAGCAGGACTGACCCATGTGCAGATTGGAGAGTGCTGAGCAAGGGCTTGAGGTCAGTGCATAATCTTCTTACTGGAGGGCCCTAGCATTGGGGGTGAGGGGAGAGAACATGAATGTGATTTGGCTTGCTGTCATAATGATTTTCTGTAACCTCCTGGTTACTTTTGTGAGGCAGACTTATTGGGCCTGGAAGCTTTTGGCCAGGATGTCGAATTGGGTACATTGGTCCATGGGTCTGCTACTTTGGAGCTTGAATAAATGCTTTAATTCCTCTGCCTTCTACTTAGAAAATTCCTTATATCCTTCAGTTCTGAACCATTCAGGAATATTTATGATTTTCTTTGAAATCATGAATTCTGCCTTCATGATATGTTCCTCGATATGAAAACCCTTTAAATTATTGAGCCCAGTTATCATGTCCCCATTAACTCTCTATAATAAACATGCCCAATGCCTTCAGTGATAATATAACATCTTCACATGTTATGAAATCAAAACCCTTCATCATTATAGTTACACTTCTTCTAGACAAAAAGTGATCTAGATGAGATGTGAGGAGAGCAGAGTACAGTAGGATTATCACCTTCTAATTCCTTGAAGCTATGCCCCTCCTAATCTATTTCAAAGTTGAATTAGTGGGTTTTTTGGTCTGTCACATTACACCACTGTATCTAGTTGAACTTATAGTCCACCAGACTCCTCAGATGCTTTTTTTCTTTCAGAACACCTGATATCTAGCCACTCCTTGCCATCATGTATTCAAGTGCAACACTTTATATTTATCCCTATTGAACTAAATGTATTAAATTTTTTCCCAGTACTCTAACCCTTTGGATCCTGAATCTTTCAACAAGTATGTTTACTCTGTCTCTCAGATTTGAGTGCCATTATTCACTATTCTATTAATCAAAAATAAATGAGTTTAGTCAGACATGACATGTCCATGATGAACCCATGCTGATTCTTTAAATTCATGATTTGCTATCATTAGATGATCATTAACCTATGTTTTGATTATAGGTTCCATGATTGTGTAATTAGTCAGTTGGCTGTACTATAGTTTGTAGCCTCTATTCTCTTTATTTTTTTAAGACATTGGGACAATGCTTACCTTTAATTTCTAGTACACCACTTTATTTAGTCTCTTCTTTTCTCTTTAACTAATTTATTTTTAGTTTTCAACATTCACTTCCATCAAATTTTGAGTTCCAAATTTTCTATCCATCTTTCCCCTACCCCACCCCAAGATGGCATGTTTCTGACTATTCTTTCCCCTAATCTGTCCTCCCATCTATCAAACTTTTGCCCCTTCTCTTATCCCTTCCCCTTCTATTTTTCTGTAGGGCAAGATAGATTTCTATACCCTATGGCCTGTGTATCTTATTTACCAATTGCATGTAAAAACAATTTTTAACATTTGTTTTTAAAACTTTGAGTTCTACCTTCTCTCCCTTCCTCCCTGCCCACTCTTATTGAGAAGGCAAGGAAATCAATACAGGTTATATACATGTATACTCATGCAAAACACTTCTGTAACAGTCATTTTGTGAAAGAATAGCTATATTTCTCTATATCCTATCCCATCCTCCATTTATTCTGTTCTCTCCTTTGACCATGGCCTTTGGCAAAAGTGTTTGCTTCTGATTACCCATCCTCCCATTTACCCTCCTTTCTATCATGAACCCCTTAACTGCTTCCCCCCTACTTTCCTGTAGGGGTAACAATGAAATTGCTAGTAGCTGCTGTGGAGGTGAAAGACCAACAACAAGAGCACACAGAAGGGCTCCTAGCAGGGGTTCTTTGATGTTTTTTTTTTTTTTACTTTTGAACATCTATTTTTTTAAAACCCTGAGTTCCAAATTCTCTCCCCTCTTCTCTTCCCATCCACCCTCCCTAAGAAGTCAAGCAATTCAACACGGGCCACATCCATATCATTATGTATAACCCTTCCACAATACTCATGTTGTGAAAGACTA
>CM053626.1:102639447-102668157 GCA_028646595.1 Phalanger gymnotis | reverse complement strand
TTAGTTCTAAAGCTGCCCCACCTCTGCTGCCCCAGGGGTGGTGGCTGAACCGCAAACTCAGTCCCACAGGTTTTCCCACTAACCTTCTCTGTTGTCTTTGCTCTTTGTGGGTTGAGAGGTCTGGTAGATGCCACAGCTCAGTAATTCAGGACTGTAGGGCACTCTCCACTCGGCTGCTGGTCTGGTTGGTCCGCACCGTGTAGGCTGGGTTCTGCTTGGCTCAGCTCTGCTCCCCTCAGCTGGGAGCTGGGAGTTCCGTGCAGGACAGACCTTACCCAGAGACCATCCAGGCTGTCTTGGGCTGGAGCCCTGCTCCCTCTGCCACTTTGTGGGTTCTGCAGCTCTAGAATTGGTTCAGAGCCAATTTTTTATAGGTTTTTGGAGGGACTTGGTGGGGAGCTCATGCCAGTCACTGCTTTCCAGCCGCCATCTTGGCTCCGCCCCACCTTTGATGTGCTTTTCTAAGGAAAGCAACTTTAAAGGGTTTACAATCTCACTTTGATCAAACATACATATATCATTCGCTTAGTTCAGGGGGAAAAGCCAGCACCCTGAACTTCAGAGCAGATACAAACAGAAATTACAAACAGATCAACAGATAGACTTTTTTTCTGTCTAACCAAATCACAATACATACATGGTTACCAGAGAAAAGCACCAACATCCGGGTTTTCAAATGGGGGGTGGGGGTGGGGGTGGAGCTGCTTCAGTGGCTACCCAGAGCCTCATCAGCAACACTCTTTCAATGAGTGTACCCTCAAATGCAACACCCTAACTTCTGAGTTTATATACGCTTCTTCAGGGTTGGAGGGTGTCACAACCATTTGCTTCAAATCTATATGAACTAGGCCTTCCCTTGACATAAGTAGGTCAAGTACTCCTGATTCAGTCAATAAGTAGGTCATCAAATACTCCTGATTCAATCTTAGTTCAGAGAAGCACTACAAAAAGAGAGAGAGAGAGAGAGAGAGAGAGAGAGAGAGAGAGAGAGAACAAAAGTCTACTTTACTTGCCAATACATTTGAAAAGCAAAACTCATCAAATGTACTTGATCACCTCAGCATTCCAAAAGAGAAAACAGTTGAAAAGTCCCACCCTAATTACCATGAGAGTAAGGTAAGATAGATTTCCATACCCAATTGAGTGTGTGTGTTATTCCCTCTTTAAGCCATATCTGATGAAAGTAAGGTTCACTCATTCCCTCTCACCTCCTCCCCTTCCCCTCCATTGTCAAAGATTTTTCTTTCCTCTTTTTTGTGAGATAATTTATCCCACTCTACATCTCCCTTTCTCCTTCTCCCAGTACATTATTCTCTCACCCCTTAATTTTACTTTTTAGATGGCATACCTACATATTCAAATATACATATATATAGTTGAATATATATATACATACATATATGTATATGTGTATGTGTATATATATATATATATATATATATATATATATATATATATATTCCTTCCAACTACCCTAATACTGAAAAAAAAAGTCTCATGAGTTATAAATGCCATATTCCCATGTGGAAATGTAAATAGTTCAACTTTAAGAAGTCCCTTATGAGTTCTCTTTCTTGTTTACCTTTTCATTATTTTCTCGAGTCTTGTATTTGAAAGTCAAATTTTCTATTCAGCTCTGGTCTTTTCACTAAAAATGCTTGAAAGTCCTTGATTTCATTGAATATCTATTTTTTTTTCCTCTAAAGTATTATACTCAGTTTTTCTGGGTAAATGATTCTTGGTTTTAATCCTAGCTCCTTTCACTTCAGGAATATCATATTGTAAGCCCTCTGATCCCTTAATACATAAGCTGCTAAATCTTGTGTTATCTTGATTGTGTTTCCACAATACTTGGATTTCCTCTTTCTGTTTGCTTGCAATATTTTCTCCTTGGCCTGAGAACTCTGGAATTTGACTACAATATTCCTAGGAGTTTTCTTTTTCATATGTCTTCCAGTAGGTGATCATCGGATTCTTTAAATATCTATTTTTCCTTCTGGTTCTAGAATATCATCACAGTTTTCCTTGATAATTTCTTGAACAGTGATGTCTAGGGTCTTTTTCTGATCATGGCTTTCAGGTAGCCCAACAATTTGTGAATTATCTCTCTTGGATCTATATTCCTGGTCAGTTGTTTTTCCAATGAGATATTTCATGTCGTCTTCTGTTTTTTGTATTCTTTTGTTTTTGTTTTATGATTTCTTGATTTCTCATAGAGTCATCAGCTTCCATTTGCTCCATTCTAATTTTTAAGGAATTATTTTCTTTAGTGAGATTTTGGGCCTTCTTTTCCATTTGACCATTTCTTCTTTTTAAGGTATTCTTCTCCTCTTTGGCTTTTTGGACCTCTTTTGTTATTTGGGTTAGTCTATTTTTAAGATGGTATTTTCTTCAGTATTTTTGGGGGAGGGATGTCTTCCTTAGCAAGCTGTTCACTTGTTTTCATGATTTTGTTGCATCCGTCTCATTTCTCTTCCCAATTTTTCCTCTACTTCTCTTACTTGATTTTCTTTTTTTATAAAGATAGAGCTATTTTATTTTTATTTATTTATTTGTTTGTTTATAGTTTACAATGCTTACTTCCACAAGTTTTTGAATTCCAAATTTTCTCTGCTTCCCTGTCCTTCCTCCTCCCCCCAAAGATGGTATGCTATCCAATATAGATTGTACATATACCTTCACATTAAACTGATTTTCACAATAATAATCTTAAATTATTTTCAAAATCCTTTTTGACCTCTTCCATATCCTGAGACCAATTCATATTTTTCTTGGAGGCTACCCAATGATGTACGGTCTTTGACTTTGCTCTCTTCTTCTGGTTGTATGTTTTGATCTTCCTTGTCACAAAAGCAAGATTCTATAGTCCGATTTTTCCCACTATTTGCTCATTTTCCCAGCCAATTACTTGACTATTTAGAACTTTGTTAAAGTAGGTCTTTGCTTCCAGTGTGGAGGGTGTAATGTCCCAAACTTCAGGGGCTTTGTACAGCTGTTTTCAGAGATAGTTCCAAGCACCTGTGAATTTTCTATTCTTCCAAGATTGTATGATCAAAGAAGAAGTGTTTACTCCTCTCCTGATCTGTGTTCTGGTCTATGAGTGACCACAAGCACTCTTTTCTGCCTTGGAACTGTGATGAGCATTCCATCTCCACCACTGCTTGAAGTTCTGCCACACCAGGGCTCCTCCTTGTCCCAGGACTGCCACCCAGGCTTGTGACTCAGACTGAAGGATGGCAAAGCAAAAGAATCCTGCCTTAGCACAAGCAAAGAGATCCCTGCAATCCCTCTCTGATCAGCAGCCCAACCCCCCCCCCCCCCAATGTGTGTGGGCTGAGGGCTCTGGAAAGCTGCTGGCTGCCACCCTGGGGTTAGGGCTGGACCTTACTCCTCTCTCATTGAGGTTCAACAAACTTTTCCTACTGATCTTCTAAGTAATCTTTGGCATTTCTTGGTTGAGAAGTCTGGAAACCACCACAGGTGGCAGTGATTCAGTCCCCTGAGGTTTGCCTCTGTCCATCTGTGCCAGTGCAGCCCTCACTTAACTGTGTGCTTTTCTTTAAATGGTGCAACAGACCTTTCCTATCAACCTTCCAGGTTGTGTTGGGCTGAAAATTTTTTTTTGCTGTATCATTTTGTGGACAGGTCCGCTGCTCTAGAATTTGTTTAGAATCATTTTTATGGCTATTTGGAGGGGTTTGAGGGAGAGC
Source organism: Phalanger gymnotis (assembly GCA_028646595.1). Taxonomy (NCBI): domain Eukaryota; kingdom Metazoa; phylum Chordata; class Mammalia; order Diprotodontia; family Phalangeridae; genus Phalanger; species Phalanger gymnotis. The sequence goes on along the minus strand of CM053626.1, from coordinate 102,664,447 downwards.
TTGAGCAAGACTCTGCTTTTACTCCACCATCTTGGCTCCCCCTGATAATACTTTTTTAGTCTCTTTCAAAAGTCAAAGACTCAACAATCAAATTCATTGTTTAAAAAGTCATTTAAACATATCACTCTATATTCAGGAGGGACTTCAGTGATAAAATAGTGTATACCCTCCCTTCAATGTCTATTTTATAGATCAACCATTAATTTTCTCATCCAGATTCAAAAACCTATGTCACCCTAAAATTAAAATGAGCATGTAAATAGAATCCTCGGCCTTTAACTATGGAATTGATGAGAACTGGATGTTTCAGATGTTCTCCTGGGAAATGAGAATGTTAAAGAAAATTACAACTTAATAGAAAGAACAATGAAATTAGAATAAGTCCATCTAATTTCAAGAGCTCATCTTTTGTCTGAGCAACTTTCACAACATCAATTTGAAAATTAGGGTGGTTATAGCAGGTGAATTCTAGACCCTTTTAATTACTATATTCTATTAATTTGGAAGGAAAAACATAATCTCAATGAGAAAAAAGACATTCTTATTGAAATATTGTATATATCAAAATAGCATGGTAAAGAAGAACTTTGACTGGCTTTATATTTAGAGGACCTGAAGTCAGATACATTTCTGAGGCTAATCACATGTGTATCTTTTATCCAGTCCTTTACCCTTTGTAAGCCACCATTTCCTTACCTGTAAAGTAAGGGGGTTTGAATAGATGTCTTCTGAGATCTCTTCCAGCTCTAGTACAACGTGGAGTCTGTAAAGTGTACTGAAAATACATTATAGTAAACATTTATTTAGCCGCTATTATGAGTCAAAAGAGCTGGCTTCAAGATTCATCTATTTCCTTTGCTATTTCTGTACCCTTGAGCATGCCACTTTACTTGGGGAATCAACTTTCTCTAAAAATAAAACAAGGTTGGGTTCTATAACTGATATCTAAGGCCCTTTCTAGCTTTAAAACCTAAAAGAATCACTGTTTATCACATAAAACCTCACCTCCCCCCCAAAGGACTTCAATTCAAGTGAATTATTATATTATAGCAGGGTCAATGAATATTCACATTTTCATATATTTTTAAAAGCACTGATGAATTTCCAAATGATCAATTGAACAGAGACATTTAAATGTTATAGAAAGCCATTACTCGAATATTTACAATACGTAACAACTAATAGCAGGATATTGGAACTCACAAAATTTATTTTTCCAAAGGGAAAATGGATCATGGTTGAAATGAATGCAACTTAATTGAATTGAAAACATCAATTTTTCAATTGATAGAAATATCAAGGGGGTTAGCTTTTATGGAACTGAAAAAGCCTTAAAGACACATTTATGTGCAATTCCATTTGCTATAACAGGCAACTCACATTTCTCTGAAAGAGTCAGTATTAGTTATAAGTAAAAGATTTTTTCCTATGAGAAAGGAATCATAAACATAGATGGCTATTGAAGCCAATGTCTAATATGATTTTATGTTGCTAGAATATGTACGTAGCATAAGGATCCTACTATTCTCAATAGCAGATAACTGCCTTTTTGATGAGTTCTGCATGTTTTTATAAAGTTTAACATTATTCAAAAAGGAATAATATCCTAAGAAGGAGCCTGGGCTAAAAAAAGAAATGCATGTGATCTGAATGCCATCTTGAATAATACAAGGTGCTACCTTTGAAAAGAGACTTCAAGCATTTAAAGTCAATCAAAAGCTGGCCCCAATCTATCCTGTGAAGTTTATAATACATAACTTCCTCCTTTCTGTGTTATAGCAAATGTGAATTTCTTATTATTATACCCACACAATTTACCATCTCCCATATTGTGGCTTTTGTATTGGCTACTCCCCACAACTGAAATACACTCTGTACTCATATCTTCATATTAGGATCCCATGTTTATTTAAGTAGTCAGCTAACACACCACATTCTATGTGATTTTCCTGATGCCTCCAGTTCTTAGTGATCTCCTTCCCCAAATTACTTTGTATTTTAAGAAATTATTTATGTGTATTTTCTCTCCTCCAGTAGAGCACAATTTTGGGAGAGCACTATTTCAATTTTGTATTCGTATCTCTAGTGACTAAGAGAGGGTCTTGGATAAGATAGACTCTTAAAAACTGCACATTGACTAACTGATTGATTGATTCATGACTTCTGAATAAGCAGCATATACCATACTTCAAAAACAAGCAGAGTCCTTGTATAGTCAACAAAAACTTGCTTGCCTTTTCAAGGAGGAGTGAGGGGCAGGAAAGATAAAAAATATTTAGAAATTGAAATTTTTAAAAGTTGTTAATTTTTTTACATGTCATTGGGAAATATTGAATAGAATAAATAAAAACATTTTATAAATTATGCTTTGAATATCTTAAAATATACAATTTCCAGATGAGACAGGGATTTTCTGCATTAGGTATGGAATTCACTGGATACTGTAAACTTTATTATAAAGTACATTAACTCTCCTAATCCTTTGTGAGGCTATTTTTAATACATGTCCAATCATATTAAACCTATTTCCCCATAAATCATGTTGTGAAAGAAGAATCAGAGCAAAAAGGGAAAAACCAAGAGAAAAAACAAAAACATAAAGTAATGAAAACAGTATACTTTGGTCTGCATTCAGATGCTATAGTTCTTTTTCAGGATGTGGATAGCATTGTCCATCAGGAAGTTGTTTGGAATTGTTTTGTATTATTGCATTGCTGAGAAGAGTCTACCATAGTTGATCATTGCACAATTTTGCTGTTACTGTGTACAATGTTCTCCTATTTCTATTTACTTTATTCAGCATCAGTACATGTAAATCTTTCCAGGTTTTTCTGAAATCCAACTGCTTATCATTTTTTATAAATCAATAGTATTCCATTGCATTCATATAACACAATTTATTCAGCCATTCCCCAATTGATGGACATCCTCTCATTTTCCAGTTCTTTGTCACCACAAAAGGAGGCTTCATAAGCATTTTTATACCTGTGGGCCCTTTCCCCATTTATATAATCTCTTTGGGATACAAACATAGTAGTGGTATTGCTGGATCAAAATTATAAACAGTTTTATATCCCTTTGGGTATAGTTCCAAATTGCTCTCAAGGATGGTTGGGTCAGTTGAAAACTTCACCAACAATGCATTAGTGTTCCAATTTTCCTGCATCTTTTCCAGCATTGTTTTAATCTTCATTTCTCTAATCAACAGTGATTTAGAGCATTTTTTCATATAATTACAGATAGTTTTAATTTCTTCATGTGAAACCTGACTGTTCATGTACTTTAACCATTTATCAAATGAGAAATGAGTTGTAGTCATATAAATTTGACTCAGTTCTCTATGTATTTGAGAAATGGGATCTTTGTCAGAAACACTGGTTGTAAAAATTGTTTCCCAGCCTTCTGCTTTCCTTCTAATCTTAATTTCATTATTTTTTTTGTGTAAAACTTTTTTTAATTTAATGTAATATAAATTATCCATTTTGTGCATCATAATGTTCTCTAACTCTTCTTTGGTCATATTTTTTTCTTCTCCAAAGATCTGATAGGCAAACTATAGCTTGTTCTCCTAACTTCTTATGGTTTCACCCTTTATATCTAAATCATGTACTTTGAGAGAATGCTGGGAAGATGGTAGAGTAGGTCAAAAAATTCCAAGCTCTCAAGATTTTCCCCGAGAAAAGAGCTGTAATAGTACCTCATGGCAATAAAAGTAAATAAATTAGGGGAAAAACAAGGGTCTTAGCAGGACAATTGGAGAAGATCTAAAGAAAAGTCCAAGGATGAAGTTTGGTAGTTTCTGTGAAGTGCAAACACCTCTATGTTATGTCCTAAATACCCTTAAACAATAAGCAGCAAGCCTAGGGATCAGCTGGGTTGGGAGGCTGCCTCCACCTTTACTCCAGGGACAGTGAGGGATGTTGGGCATCTGAGCCAGGGAAGATTGGAGGAACCTCTGCTGATAAAAAACACCAAACCCAGCTGTGCTGTGGAGATAGGGCAGGGGTAAGCAGGAACCAGCACATGCCTGGTGAGTACAGAAGCAGTGGAGCAGGGATGCTGTGAGGCTAGAAGTATTGGTTCTAGTTCTAGGGCAGAGGCCAAAACTGAAGGAGGACCTGAGGACAGAGGCACCATCCCCCACACCCCAGCACTAGAGCTGATAATAAAAATAAAGTTACTACAAATTAAAAAGAAGAAAGAATGCAACCATAGAGAGTTACTATGGGAATAGAGAAGACTGGAGTTCATCTTCAGAGGAGGACACTGAAGCAAAGAAACCCTCTTCTCCCTAAAAATGTGATGTAAAATGGCCACCTGCTCAAAAAGAATTCATAGAACAACATAAAAAAGACTTTAAAATCAAAGGAGAGCTATTGAGGAGAAACTTAAAAAAAAATAAGAACAATCCAAGAAAAGCAAGAATCTTTAGAAAAGAAAGTTAATCAATTAGAAAAGGAGAACCAGAATCTTAAGGAAGAAAATGACACCTTGAAAATCTTAAGTAGGTAAGGGGAAACCAGTGAAATCTCAAGAGATAAAGAAATTTAAAAAAAAACCCAAAATGTAAAGAATCAAAAGAGAGAAGAGAATATGAAACGTCTCATAAGAAAAACAACTGATCTGGAGACCAGATCAAGAAGAGAAAACATAAGAATAATTGGGCTACTTAAAAGCTACGAGAAAAAAGGAATCTTGATACAATAATACAAGAAATAATTAAAGAAAATTGTCCTCAAGCATTAGAACAAGAGAAAAGTGGAAATAAAAAAAATCCACCAATCACCATGTGAAAGAAATCTGATGCAAAAAACCCACAAAGATATTACAGTCAAATTAAAAAAAAAAAACCCAAGCTCAGGATAAAATATTAAGAGCAACAAGAAATTTTTTAAAAATATGGCAGTGCCACCATTAGAATCATACAAGACCTAACAGCAGTAGTGACAATAAAAGAGTATTGGTCTTGGAACAGTATATATATATATATATATATATATATATATATATATATATATATATAAAGAACTAAGGCTTTGGCCAAAATTACCATAACCAGGAAAGCTAAGTACAATACTGAAAGAAAAAAAAAAGGTCATTTAATGAACTGTCACTTTCAAGACTTTGTTAAAGAAAAAAACTGAACTTAATAGAAGATTTAGCATACAAGAACCAAAGGAAAAATAAGGTACATAACAAAGACTAATTACAAGGGGCTCAATAAGGACAGACTATTTACTTCTTACATGTAAAATGTATGTCTAAGATTGTTATTAGTAATTGCGTAGTTCATAAGACAGATTGGAGTACACCTAAGTATGATGTGACTTTAAAAAGTAAAACCATCTGGGAACAGCTAAAAGAGTAATTATTTTATAGAAATGAAGTTTGAGAGGAAGAAATGACAGGAATTTGATGGGGGAGGAGGGTTGTTAGTCCGGAAACCTATATATATATATATATATATATATATATATATATATAAGTGTATGTGTGTGTGTGTGTGTGTGTGTGAGTGTATGTGTTTGTGTATAGAGGAGTATAAAAGTGAGAATAAGGGATGGATCTCTAGCAGGGAGGGTGAGGGAACAGATTAAAGGGGGTAGCATAGAAGGGTGTTTAGATAAATGAGAAAGGGAGGACAAGGGAAGGTCCTTTGGAGGATAAGGGAGGAATCTTTAGAGGGTGAGGGAATAGGTTAAAGTGAAGAATAGAAGGGTGTTTAGATTTTTGGGAACCAGAGAATAAAGGAGGGATCCTTGAAGGAGGGTAGGTCAACTAATAGGAGATCAAGGTAGGATGCAGTAGAGGAGTTAGAGGGATAAGAAAATAAGAAAAATAGAGGGATAGAAAATAAATATGTACAGACATAAAAACAAAGATCAGAAGTAGAATTTGTTAGGGAAAGTATGTGTCTATATATGTATGTATGTGTATATATGTATATTTGTATCTATATATCGATGTCTACACATAAATATATCCTCACTTATTTGCAAAATTCAAGGTGGGAAGAAGGGGGGTGGAGAATGAAGTAAAAAGTGAACAGCAGAGAACAAAAAAAAAGAAAACAAAACTAACAAGCAAGTAAATATGGACAGCTCTCAACACAATCCGTAGTATTTTTTATATAGGTGTCCTTGAAATAGAAATTTATTGCTATATATTTCAAATTCTCCCTTACATTCTGCTGTGCACATGATATGCTTTTTTTCTTTTCTTATTTTTATTAAAGTTTCAATATTTAAGTTTATAATGTATTCTTTTTTTCTTTTATTATATATTTAAGTTTCAGTAACTAAAAAAAATCTTGTACCCATTTTGACCTTATTTTGGCATAGTTTGTGAGATGTCGGTCTATGCCAGGTTTCTGCCATACTATCTTCTAGTTTACAAGCAGTTGTCAAATAGTGAGTTGTTAAAGAAAAAAACCTGAACTTAATAGAAACTCTTTTCAAACTCTTTGGGTTTATCAAACAGTAGATTGCTATAGTCATTGACAACTGTGTCTTGTTTACCTAATGTATTCCATTTATATATCACTCTATTTCTTAGCCAGTGCCAAATTGTTTTGATGATCACCGTTTTATAATATAGTTTGAGATCTGGTATGTCTAGGTCAACTTCCATTGCATTTTTTCATTAATTCATTTGCTCTTCTTGACCTTTTGTTCTTCCAGATGAATTTAATTATTATTTTTTTCTAGTTCTATAAGATTATTTGGTAATTTGATTGGTAGGACACTAAATGAGTTAATCAATTTATGTAGAATAGTCTTTTTTATTATATTAACTTGACCTACCCATGAGCAATTGATATTTTTCCAATTGTTTAGATCTGACTTTACTTGTGTGGAAAGTGTTTTACAATTATGTTCATAGAGTACCTGGATTTGTCTTAGCAAGTAGACTCCCAAATATTTTATATTATCTACAATTCTTTCAAATGGAATTTATTTTTCTATCTCTTGTTGTTGAGCTTTGTTGGTAATATATAGAAATGCTCATGATTTAAGTGGGTTTATATTATATCCTGAAACATCACTAAAGTTTTTAATTGTTTCAAGTAGTTTGTTTTAGTTGATTCTCTAGGATTCTCTAAGTATAAAATAATATCTTCTGTAAAGAGGGATAGTTTTGTTTCCTCATTGCCTATTCTAATTCCTTCAATTTATTTTTTGTCTCTTATTGCTAAAGTTAATATTTCTAGTACAATACTGAATAATAGTGGTGATAATGAACATCCTCATTTCACTCCTGATTTTACTGGGAAATTTTCTAGCTTATCCCCATCATATAATAATGCTTGCTGATCATGTTAGATAGATACTACTTATCATTTTAAGGAAAGCACCATTTATTCCTTTGCTCTCTGGTGTTTTTAAAAGGAATGGGTTCCACATTTTGTCAAAAGCCTTTTCTGAATCTATTGAGATAATCATATCATTTCTGTTATGTTTGTTATTGATATGGTCAATTAAGATGATAGTTTTCCTATATTGGACCAGCCCAAGATTCCTGGTACAAATCTCACTTGGTCATAGTGTGTTATCCTCCTGTTAAATTGCTGTAATCTCTTTGCTAATTATTTTACATAAATTTTTACATCAATATTCATTAGGGAAATTGGTCCATAATTTTCTTTCTCTGTTTTGACTCTTCTTGGTTTAAGTATCAGCACCATATTTGTGTTGTAAAAGGAACTTGGTAGGACTCCTTCACTTATTTTTTCAAATTAGTTTATATAGTAATGTAATTAATTGTTCTCTAAATGTTAGGTAGAATTCACTTGCAACAGACCTTTCCTGTTGACCAAGTTGTCTTGGGCAGGAAATTTGTTTCACTGCTTCTTTTTGTGGGTTCTGTGGCTCTAGAATTTCATTAGATTTTTTTTTAAATTTATTTGAACAAAAGTTCACTGAAGAAAATAATTACTTAAAAATCAGAATTGGGCAGGAGGAATCCAAGAACAGTATGAGACAATAAGAAACAATCAAATAAATTCAAAAGAATGAAAAAAATGTAAAATATCTCATTGGAAAAAACAAATGACGTGGAATATAGATCAAAGAGAGATTATTTAACAATTACTAGACTGCTTGAAAGCCATATTTTTTTTAAAGGAGTCTTGACATCATATTTCAAGAAACTGTCAAGGAAAACTTTCCTGATGTCTTAGACATATATGATGAAATGAAACTGAAAGAATTTTCTAATCATATCCTGAAAGATTCCAAAATGAAAACTCCCAGGAATATTATAGTCAAATTTCAGATCTTCCAGGTTAAGGAAAAAATATTGCAAGTAGCCAAAATGAAACAATTCAAGTATCATGAAGCCACAGTCAGGATCACACAAGATTTAGCAACTCCCACTATAAAAAAGTGGAGGCTTAGAATATGGTATTTCAGAAGGAAAAGGAGCTAGGATTGCAACCAAGTATAACCTTCCTAGCAAAACTGAGCATAATCCTTCAACAAAAAATTGATATTTCATGATGTAGAGGACTGTGGAGCTGAATGGAAATCTGACATTGAGACACAAAACTTAAGGGAAACATTAAAGGTAAACATGAAAGAGGAATCATAAGGGACTCACTAAGGTTAAATTGTTTACATTCTCCTATGGGAAAGTAACTCCTAAGAACCTTATCATTATGAAAGTAGTTAGAAGGAGTCTACGTAGATAGAGGGCATAAGTGTGAGCCAAGTATGTTGGGATCATCTCCAAAAAAAAAAGTGAAAAATGAAAAAAAAAGAGGCATGCATTGAGATAAGAGGAAAGGGAGAGGTAGAGAGGGGGAAATTTTCTCACATAGAAGAGGAGCATAAGGAAGTCCTTTTAGAGTGGAGAGAAAAATGGGAGAGGCAGGGCCAGGCAATGCTTGAACTTCATTTTCATCAGAATTGATTCAAAGGGGAAAGAATACATATGCACACACAGTTGGGATAGAAATTTAATTTCTTAATCAGAAGACAGGAGGGAAAGGAAATAAGAGATATGGGGAGGAGGATGATAAAAGGAAGGGTAAATTATTGGAGACAGTGATCAAAAAAAGCAAAACATGCTTTTAAGGAGGCATATGATAAAAAGAATGAGAGGATAAATGGAAGAAAATAGAATGGAGAGAAACACATAGTTAGTAATCATAATTGTGAATGGGAATGGGATGAACTCAACCATAAAAGTAGTTAGCAGAATGGATTAGATATCAGAAACCAACAGTATGTTTTCTACAAGAGACAAATGTAAAACATAAAAACAGACCCAGAGCAAAAATAAAGGACTTGAGCAGACCCTATTATGCTTCAGCTAAAGTAAAAAAAAAAAGCAAGGGTAGGAATCATGATCTCAGACAAAGGAAAAGCAAAAATTGACCTATTAAAAGAAATAATCAAGGAAACCTCATTTTGATAAAAGGTACCACAAATAATGAAGTAATTAAAAAAAAAACCTTACAGCAAGTTTCTCTGATAAAGACTTCATTTTTCAAATATATAGAGAACTGAGTGAAATTTAGAAGAATACAAGTCATTCCCCAATTGATAAATGGTCAAAGGATATGAACAGGCAATTTTCAAAGTAATTGAAGCTATCTATAGTCATATAAAAAACTGATCTAAATTGCTATTGATTAGGGACCTGCAAATTAAAACCACTCTGAGGTATTACTACATACCTATGAGAAATGAAAAATGCTGGAGAAGATAAGTATAAATATGTACACTAATGAACTCGATGAAATTTTGAACCAGTCCAATCATTCTGGAAAATATTTTGGAACAATGATCAAAGTGGTATAAAACTGGGCATGCTCTTTGACCCAACATCATTACTAGGTTTTTACCATAAAGAGATCAAAGCAAAAGAAAAAAGACCTGCATTTACAATATATATATATATATATATATATACACACACACACATATATATATACATATATATATACACACACATATATATATGTATGTACATACACACACACATATATATATGTATGTACATACACACACACATATATATACACATATGTACATATATATGTATATATATATACATACATATATCAGCTCTTTTTATGGTGGCAAAGAATTGGAAATTGATGGGATACTTCTCAACTGAGGAATGGTCGAACAAGTTGTGGCATATTATTGTAATGGATTTCTATCAATCTATTACAAATGACAAGGGGGAGTAGTTTCAGAAAAAAAAATGGCACGATCCTATGTAAACTGATGCAAATTAAAGTGACATCATTGTGCACAGTAATAGCACTGTTGTAATGATCATTAACTCTGAAAGACTTGGGTACTCTGAACAGTACAATGATCAAAGACAATTTCAAAGGCCTCAGGATAAAAAAAAATACCATTCATGTCCAGAGAGTGTTGATGAACTCAGAGCACAAATTAAAGTCTAATTTTCTTGCCTTCTTTTTAATATTTTTGTGATATGACTAATATGGAAATATGTTTTGCCTGATGTCACATACGTATAATAGACATCATTTTTTTTAATGTTTTCTCAAAGGGTAGGGTGAGGGTAGGAGCGAGAGAGAATTTTGAACTCAAAATTTAAAAAGAAAAGAATGTTAATGTGTGTGCGTATGTGTGTGTGTGTGTGTGTGTGTCTGTGTTTTAATTTAGAAAAGAAATTCATTTGGACTCTAGAGGCAAGAGAGAGTTGCAAAATGTGGAATATAACAGAGGAAAAAAGAACTACATAAAGATATGCAAACCTTATCTTTCACTCATATTCTGTGATGTATGATTTATTTAGATATAATGAAATGGTTGATCAACTTCCTAGTGCTCCCTCTTGTAAGAGATCAGAATTCAGCTAAGTGCTATAGTTCTTAGTCCTGTGCACCCTGGGGGAGGTATAAGCTAATGACAGGGAGTTGTATCTATCTTTCCTAATTGTAAACTTTTGTATGAGTCACTTTTCTTTTTGTGATATTAAATAGTCTATCCTGTGGTCCTTGTCTAGTTAGTCAGGAGTCGAGGGACCTTTTTTAATGTATATAGAAAACTAGTTATGAACAAATTCTAATATCCACAGGAAAAACTTTAAATGGGATCATAGGCCAATAAAATTATACAAAACAACAACAAAACCAACTCCCAATATTTAATTTGATCTGAGAAATTTCAGATTGTGTGACTTATGAGCTACAGGTTAACTCAAAAATACATTCCACAACAACTCACTCATTATTAATGTAAAAAGAATTAAATGCCACTAAAATTGCCTGTTTTAGACTTCTGTCAAAGGTAGCTAAATAATTCCATCTTATTCATTTACAATACAATACATTCTTAAAGTTCATATGCCCATTTTCATATTATATATACATATATATATAATTATAGATATATCTTACAAAAACTCAACATAAAAAGCAGCTTTTTTTTCCAGAACATAGCTTAATTTTAGAAACATTTTACTCACAGTTGATGCTAACTCATTTAGGCAAACCATTTCTATGAGAAACTTTCAAACAGATTGACAGCAATCCTGCTTATTAATGATTATGCATATGCTTCCAGAAGACTTTTAGCAATGAGTGGTAAAATTTTCCAAATGCATAAATAAATAAGCAATTTTCTCAGGACTAATACTTGGAAAGATTTAAAATACAAAGCCTGTTCTAGAATGTAAGTCCAAACAACATCAACTTTGGCTACTTTTTTAATATTACTTCCCATCTGAGTGGGTTGCAAAGGGAAACAAGGAGTTTTAGGCATACTTTCATGAATTATTCTCTTATATACTTCAGTCTATGTCATATGAATTCTTACAAGTGGAACATGTCAGTTTCCTAGGCTTTGATCTACATACAATTGACCATCTACTGGCTTCTCATTTCCAGTTATCAACTTGCCTAATTGATCATGGGTTAGAATGTTTACCTTGTTTAAGTCTATTCAAATCAATTGAATAAGCATTTATTAAGCAACTACTCTGTACAAGACACTGTGCTAGGATTAGGGACACAAAAATAAAACAAAATGATTCTGTTGGTTTTTGACTGTTATAGTACCCAACTGTATATTGCCATTAATCCACCAACTGCTGGATTTTGAATGAGGAGGATATTTAAAATTCTGACTCTGACACATAAAAACTATGTGGTGATGAGAAAATATTTTAATCTCTCAAAGTCTTCATTTTATCAATTATAAAATTGGATAATGAAGTGCAAATATATTAATCAATTATAATGTGCTAAGTACTGTTCCAAATTTTGAACATATGGATACAAAAACATGATAGTCCATACATTTAAGTATCTTACATTAGAAAAGAGGGTAACAAGACATTTGGGAAGTGGGAACCAGGGAAGGGTGTTTTGTTTTGGGAAATAGCCAAGGTGGTAACTAAAGCCATAAAGAGGCTGATTGACATGCCCTTCCCAATATCAATGATGGTATTGATTTGTTCATAGTTTCAAAGACAGAATATGGAAGACAGATCAAATGGCTACCAATCAAATTATAAAAAAAAAATGCCCAGGGTAGGCTATAAACCTGGGACCTGTTAAGATAAAAGGTCATATAATACACTAAAAAGACAGTGTTGTGGTGCAGTGAATAGAATGTGAAGCCAAAAGTCAGGGAGACTCTTCCTGAGCTCAGATTTGTCTTCAGTGACTTAACAGCTATGTGGCCCTGGACAAATCACTTAACTGTTTGCTACAGTTTCCTCATCTGTAAAACATCTGTTATCTTTGCCAAGAAAACCCCAAATGAGGTCAGAAAAAGTCTGACACATCTGAGAGATGACTGAACAATAGCAACTAATAATGCACTAAATGGTCAGAACACTGAGGGCTGCATTTAGGAAGCTTCAGAGTTTGGAGAAGTAAGTACCTCAGGGCATGCAAGCTATCTGACCCAGAGGATGCAACAGGAGGAAGGATAAATGCGAAGCAGATGGAGGAAGCAGGTAGAATGATATCTAATAATGCTTGTATTATTTATTTCACAGAATTGTGGTAGGTTTGAATGAAAATATTTTGTTTAAATCAATTTGCAAAATTTGGGATTATAAATCTAACTTTCTGGCCAGTGCATAATGCTTCCATGTGTCTCAGTTTCCTCATCTATAAAATTTGTGATTTGAACTTGATGGTTTCTAAAGGTCCTTCTAGCTCTAAATTGCAAGGATAATGTTGTTTAGAAGACAAAGCAGAGTAGCATAAAAAATCAGGGCACATTCAGGGAAAGATGAGTTGGAGAGGAGAGTATCAATTAATAAGTAAAGATTTTATGTGATACGCACTGTGCTAGGCCCTGGGAAAATCAAATACAAAAGTAAAACAATACCCTTGCTGAAAGAGTTTGAATTCTATGGAAACCATTAGAATGAAGCCCACACACTGGTCTGGATCACATTTGAACATTCTTAAATGCTCTGCTAAAATGTTTGGACTATTCCATTTGCAATAGAAGCCTTTGAAGATCAATCTATGAATCAATAAACATTTATTAAACACTTACAGTGTGCCAGGTACTGTGCTAGCTACTGGGATGCAAAAAAGACAAAAGACAGTCCCTGCCATTAAGGAACTTATCATCTAAAGGAGGAGACAACATGCAAATAAATTTATATTTATTTTTACATATTATATATAATATACATACGAATATATATGTGTGTATATATACATATACACACAAATATGTATGTATGCACACATACATATGTGCACACCTACATACATGTGTGTATGTTTATACACACAAATACACAAGAAAACAAATTACACACAGGATAAATAAGGAAAAATTAAGGGAAAGGCTTACTGTAAAAGATGGGAATTTTAGTTAAGACATAAAAGAAGCCAGGGAAGTCAGTAGATGGAGTTGAGGAAGGGGAGCAATCCAGGCTTGGAGTACAGCCAGAGGAAATGTCCAGAGCCAGTTGTACATGGAGAAGACAGGAGGTCAGTGTTATTTGAGAGAAGAATGTTAGGAAGTAAAATTTAAGGAAAATAAAAAGGGGTTATGAAGGACTTTGCCAAACAGAGTGTTTTGAATTTTATTCTCAGGCTAATGGACAGGTATTGGAGATTATTTGGTGGAGGGTGGGGGTGACATGAATTATGCTTTAGGAAAATCAGTTTGTTGGCCGAAGAGAAGATGTATGGGAGTATTGCAAAAGTTCAAGTACAAAGTGATGATAGCATGCACTAGAGTGATGATAGTGTCAGAGGAGAGATATGTGTAGACAAGAAATCAGCAGACTTTGGCAATAGATTGCTTATGGTAGAATGAGAAAGAATGAGGTCCAGGATGACTCCCACATTGTGAGCCTAAGGGTTAGGAATATCATGTTGCCATCTACAATAATAGGGAAGGTGAGATAGAGAAGAAACAGTTTAAGAGGAAAAATAATGAGTAGCTTTTTGGACATATTAAATTTGTGTCTTTCTGACTTCAAATGCAACATTGTTGTTTGCCCTTTGCTCTCAAAGAGGACCAATGACATCATGAGGGTGATATCTTGACTTGCATGTGAACTGGATAAGTGGGGATGAGCTATCTAAAGTCATCAGCCTCACTTTCTCCTTCAGAGAGTTTAGCAAGATAAAAGTCAAGATGGCTGGTCATGTCCTAGGATGCAGTGAGTGACTATGACCTTCCTAAATTAAGGTCTTTCCCAGGTTTCAGTTTGTCTTAGGTCACACCCATTTAATGACTAAGGGCTAGGTAAACTGAGCGATCATTTTGTCTCAACATCATACCATCTAGCTAATAGATATTACAACAGAGAGATGAGTGGAAGTCTTTCAACTCAAATACCAGAAGTCTTATCACTACAAATTGCTGCCAGTTATAGCAACTTCATGGGACTTTCCTCATCTCCTACTGTGCACCAAATACTGACAGGCATTGGGGAACAAACACCATGTATATAAGTGTGTAGAAAACATATAAAAAATGAAAAGATATATATGTATTGTAGGAGGAAGTACTGGAGTTGTGACCAGTGGGTGTCAGGAAAGGTTGTATGAAGTAGAGTATTAAGTAAACTTCAAAGGAAATTAAGAAAGCTAAGATTCAGGAGCAAGAAGTTTCAAGATTGCTAGCCACATCTCTGTTCTAGGGAAAGGTATCATATAAAAATGTAATGCAAAATATTTAAAGAGAGGACATCTAATAGTTTCATTAAAGTTTTGGTGGTTTTCTAAAGGGAAGCAATGTCTAACAGCATGCAGATTAAAAAAGCACACATGAAAAATGGACATAAAGAAAGGAGAAATGAGGGTTAAGAAGATGGTAGTAGTCAAATCATAAAGTATTAATGACCTCATCTACTGTAGATACTCAACTAAACACTGTGGATAAAAGACAACATGAAAACAGTTTATTCCCTTAATTTACATTCTCCTTATGGAAGGAAATGATATCCGCACAGACAAGTACATACATCATGTTGAGTAGTTGGCTAGAACACAGATTGTATGAAGGGTATTTATATGCATTGTGTCTGGAAAGATAGGGTAGAGCTGGATTGTGAAGGTCTTTAAATGACCCCTAAAAAGTGTATTCTTTATCCTAGAGTCAATAGTGAGACACCAAAGCTTTTTGAGTAGGGGATTATATAATCAGACTTTTGATTAAAAATGTCCCTTTGTCAGCTGTCTGAAGGGTGGAATGGACCAGGGAGAATTCAGAGGAATTAATATCAATTAATAGATTATTGCAATATTCAGATGTAGTGTTATGAAGGATTTAAGTAGGGTGGTAGTTACCTGAGTGAAGTAAGGGGAAAAGGCACTCAGTATATTGAACATAAAAAACATAACTTTAATTAAATGTTAAAGAAAAAAATGAAAGAAAGAGAAAAGAGGGAGGGGAGTAGGGAGGAAGGAAGCAAGGGAGGGAGGAAGAAAGGAAGGGAGGAAGAAAGGAAGGGAGGGAAGAAGGAAACATGAGATTCTAATTTTAATTCTAAAAATTCTTTAAGAAAAAAGAACAGAATGCACCATTAGAATTAAGACATTCTGAATTAGTTTAGTGAAGGAAAAGGAAAAAAAAATTAGATTGATGAAATAGTTCAAGAAAGACATATTCAGGTAAAAAAAAAAACTAGCTTATCATACTGATGATAAAAAGCAAAGCATGAGCTTTTGGGGGGAGTATAAAAAACATTTAATATAAAAAGGCGGAAGACTTGATGATGGGGAAATTAAAGAGGGAATATTCTGATCCAGTAAGTCTGGTTGATAAGAAAGATAAGGTAGTTGAAATATCGTGCTGGGATAAAGATTCAAGGAAAAAGTATTATATAAACTATATATTCCAGATGATATAGGGTTCTTGTTTATGGAGCAAAAAATTGTATTTAAATAGTCTCTTCATTCTTAAACAAAGTAGTTCCATTATCTCAAGTATAGCAAACTATAAAGTGCATTTTCTGCCTCGCTGCAATTCACTGCAAATGGCCTAGTTCAACATTCTGAAAAGTCAAGTAGATTCTTTAGCCCTCTAATAGGATTTAGCTGCATGACTTCAGTAGCAAAATACATGCCTCACTGAGCAACAGCTCACTTTTTAAAATCCTTAATGGACTAAATATTAAACATGTAGCCTCTCCAAGGACAGATCACAATCCAGAACACTTTGAAAGTGATGATGAAAGGCACATTTTTCATGCTTGGTCTGTACAACAGACATCGGCTTTCTAACTTCTGTATATTCAAAGACCTTCAAGATGAGCCAAGACATCACTCATCAGCAGGTGTCATCACATTCCATGCAATACTTTTGATAACTTCAGAGTAAAATTTTAGAACAGGAAGTGTTCCTTTCTTCCTTCCTTCCTTCCTTCTTCCTTCTTCCTTCCTTCCTTCCTTTCTTCCTTCCTTCCTTCCTTCTTTCCTTCCTTCCTTCCTTCCTCCCTCCCTCCCTTTCTTCCTTCCTTCCTTCCTTCCTTCCTTCCTTCCTTCCTTCCTTCCTTCCTTCCTTCCTTCCTTCCTTCCTTCCTCCCTTTCTTTTCTTTCATTCTCCCTCCCTCTTTTCCTTCCTTTCTTCCTTCCTTCCCTCCCTCCTTTCCTTTTTAACTAGACCTCATTGTGCCTGTACAGTATGAAAACATTATATGGTGTGCTTTAGTGGGAATGGGATGTTTGGGGGGGGGGTAAACAAATGAACAATTGGTTTCTACATGGTAAGAAAAAAAAACCTTCATGGGTAAAGAGAGGCAAAAAAATCATTACAAAATATACCATGCTTCAAAGCAAGTTAATGTAGAGGAGAAAATTATTTAGTATGTTACAAAGGGAAGTGGGTTGTAAGAGAGATCAGAATGTAAAAAGAGTTAAACAAGGAAATCTTGAGGAAGGAGAGTCTTAAATTACTAGTGAAAGATGTAATGAATTATTGTTAACTTACAACAATAGAGAAGGCACTGTGGATAGTAGGAATATTATAGACAAAATCATAAAGATAAATATTCAGGGATAAAAGAAGCTTAAAGGCTTTCTTAGAGAATTGTAAAATGTGATATTGGAAAAGTAAGGCTATGGAAATGAGTTCATTGATGTAGGACGGCCAATGTTAGGCTTTGAAATGTAGATCTGGTACAATAAACATGAGAAAGTTATTATAGCTTTTTAAGAAGCAAATATTATCATATGAGTTTCTGAAGCAGACAAATCTGGCATTTTTATGTAGATTGGAATAAAGTGATCACAGTAGTAAAATGTATTTTACCAGTACTTCTGTAAGGAAAAAGTAAAATGAGGTGAAAGTCTGTTATTTAAAATAAATAAAATAAGCTACATTCTATGCCTTAATCTCTTATTTTTTGATCATATTGTGTTGGGCTGTGAACAGATAAAAGGAAGGAGGAAGAAAGAAAATTCAAAATGAGAGAGATTTTACTCACAATAATTCTGTTGCATAAACTTCAACTGTGTTGATTCCCAATGTTATTCTGTTCTCTTTTTAGGATGATTCTACATCAAAATTTCTTCCTCTCATGCACGTTCAGCTATGCCTACATGTACATCTAGTGTCTGTAATACTACAAAAACATGCACGCATACACACCCCTCAATCTTTGGATCTCAGAAACTATTATGACATTTTTTCTTCCCTTTCATAGTTAAACTTACTAAAAAATAAGTCTACATCTGATGGATATACTTCCTCATTGAGCACCTATGCCCAACCTCCACCACTACACAAATCCTGACATTTCTTGCAAACTAGGTTCAGTCTCCATCCCATTTACTGAAAATGATCTTCCAAAGGTCAGCAATGATTTATTCAATTCAAATATTTTTTCCAAGTAATTTTTCTTCACCTTTCTATAGTTTCGATGCCACGTATTATCCATTTTTACCGAATATACTGTCTACTCTCAACTTCTAGGATGCCATTATCTTCTGGTTCTCCACACTTTCTAAGTACTCTATATGTCTTTCTTCAGGTTATTTTTCTTTGTCTTGATTCCTTTACTTTGCTATTCCCCAGCTTTCACTGTATTCTGGGCCATTGCCAGTCATCTTGACTTATGTCTTGCCACTGGACTCCTGACCCTGGAGAGAGTGGAGCTGATGACTTTACTCAGCTCTGCCTCACTAAATTCCTATTCATTTGCAAGTCAATATACTACTCTCACCCTACTGAAGTGATTAGTCTTCTCTGAGAACAAAGGATAAACAATAATCTGTGAGTAGAAGTAACTTTCCCCTAGGAACCCAACTAGCCAGTTTGAGATGGGAAATGATCTTACTCCTCCTCTTCTTACTCTTCCCTTTCCTCCTCCTCCTTCTCCTCCTCTTCCTCATCCTCCTTCTCCTTCTCCTCTTCCTCCTCACACAGCTAGTAGGTGAATGAGGCTGGATTTGAACTCGTATCTTTCTGATTCCATGCCTAGTGGTCTATGCTCTGCACCACTTAGTTGGCTCCAATGTATACCTCTTTAATAGCTCTTGAATATTCCATTCCCTTCTCATTGCCAATATTCTAGTACAGGCCCTCATTATCAATGACCCAGACCAATGATGTTGTCTTCAAACATTACTTTCTGAGGTCATATTCTTTCCTTCTTCAAGTTTAGTCTTCATAAAATCACAAGATCAATCTTCCTTTCCCCCTGTTTTTCATCAATATTTTGTGCTAATCAATCCCCATGCTCTGATCATGTAATTTCTTGAAGCAATAATATACATTCACCCCTCTCTTCCTTTTGAAATGCTTAACATTGCCTGAGAATTTATTCCAATGTCATATTTTCCGCATGTAGCTTTCCTTAACAATCCTAATTTATTCCTGTCTTGGTTATCAAATAGAATTTTATTACCACTTTCTTTGTTCACCTTGTGTTATTTTGCATTGTAATTATTTGGTGTTGACATGCATGTGCGTGCAGCCACGCTTACACACACACACACACACACAGACGCACACGCACACACACACATATGCATGCATGCAGTCACCAAAGTGATTTTTCTAAAGTGTTTATCTGATCATGACAGCCACTATCTATAAACTCTATTGCTTCCCTATTAACTCTGGGAGCAAATATAAAATTCTCTTTTTGACATTTCAAATTCTTAACCTTATGATTATGTTCCACTCTTTCCAGGTTTTCACACAACACTCTCACGTATTTTATATTAAAGTCTAACTGTCCTGCTTCCTATTTTTGTACACAGAATTATATATCTGAGCATCATGATTTCCAAAGCCTATGTTGAATGGCTGGAATGCATACATTAATATTCTCTGTTCTCCTTGCCTCTACCACTTAACTCCTGTCAGTGCTACCTCAAAAGCTATTTTTTACATGTAAATTCCTCTACCAATTGGCTTTGTATTTTTTTATTGCAGATTTTATTTTTACTTATATGCATGTTGGTTCTCCTAATAAGCTCCTCGAGGTCAGGGACTATTTCCTTTTATTTTTTCTTTATATCTGTGTCATCTACTCAATGTGGGCATTACACACATATGTACAAATATATATATATATGTATATGTATATCTATATGTATATACATATACATATATATATTTGTACATATGTGTGTACATATATACATACACCTATATATATATACATATACACATATGTGCATATATACACATACAAATACTATGTGATATATTACTTATGTATAGTAATATATGTATTATATATCTTGATTCAGTATGAAGTGATCAATATAAGATCTGAATTTTTAATGTGTCAAGGTAAAAAGAGAAAGAACAGTCCTCTTTTTTTTAATCCTATGCTGTTTACTGTTTCTGATAGGGAGAACCAGTGTACAAACTGGATTTCCTGATTTGATAATGAAGATTATTTGTAATAAAATGTTGTTTCCTAATATTATTCCTAACTAGCATATCTTAAGCAAAATTCTTTGCATTTTTAGGAAATTTCCTGGTATACTTTTGTGAAAATTGAGAAATATACTTAAAACATAAAGATATTAGTTGATGCATTCATTTCATCCTAAATCATTTAATAAATAACAATACGCATAATAGTGTCGTTAAAAATTTTGGTCTTTCAATCTTATCTCTCTAAAAGCTCTTCTGATATTTGCAAGAGTAAAATATACAAAACTAAAAAAATTACCATTATTCTAAATGCCACCATGGCAACTACATGTTTGACAAATAACAAAAAGAGCAAAACCCACTGACTGCCAGAACATTTGTTAAACTGATGAAACTTGTATATAAGTGTGGCTTATGACTGTAACAAAAGAGTTATTAGTCTATAAAATAAAGGATTGAATAGAACTTAATAGATTTCAAATACATTTGTTGTATAGTTGAAGTTCAGAAATTTAGCCATTTGCATTCTCATTTTGGATGGTTCACTACCTTCCTGGATCATTATCTTCTTTCTTCTTCACTCTACCTTGTTTGCTACTCTCATAGCTATATTAGAATAGGAGCACTTGAAGAGTTATTAAAGCATTCCATCTTACTCACCTAGCACTTTGTTTTCCAAGTTTCCAATGTGTTTATCTTGTATTATGATGCTATTTCTTATTACTCTTTTATGCCGTAATATCTGTGAAATTAGGAAATGTAGAGCTTTGCCTTCCAGCACCTGCCATAATAATCTATATGTAGTAGGTTCTTCATAAATATTTTTTTCAAAAGATTACTGAATAAATGAACTGTTCTAGATAATAGTATATAGAACTGTTTTGGAGGGAATAATGATCTTATGTAAACCAAGGTTGAAGGTGATCCTTTCATGTAGAGTATGCATGAATCTGAACTCTGGGATCTATACAGCTATATGTAGGAATACATTGTTTTGTTGCTCTTTGTTTTGCATACTTCACAGATGCCTTATTTTTTTTTGTTTTGTTTTATAAATTGAGTATTTGTGGCAACCTTGCATCAGGCAAGTGTATTGGGAACATTTTTCCAATAGCATGTACTCACATCATGTCTCTGTGTAACATTTTGGTAATTCTCATATTTTAAACTTTTTTCATTATTGCCAATTAAGGTGATTTGTGATCAGTGATCTTAGATGTTACTATTTTATTGTTTTGTAGCACCAAGAACCACATCCATATAAGATGGTGAGCTTAATTTATAAATGTTGTATGAGTGCTGACTGTACCCAACCAGCCATTCCTCCATCTCTCCCTCTCTCTCTCTCTGTTCTCAGGCCTCCCTTCCCTGAGACACAAGAATACTGAAATTAGGCTATTAATAACCCTACAATGGCCTCTAAGTGTTCAGGTGAAAGGAAGAGTCTATTCATGTGGTGAACTTTATTGTCTTACTTTTAAGAAACTTTCACAGCCACCCCAACCTTTAGCAACCACCACCCTAATCAGTCAGTAGTCATAAACATTGAGGCAAGATACTCCACCAGCAAAAAGATTATTACTTACTGAAGGTTCAGATGATGATTAGCATTTTTAGCGGTAAAGTATTTTTTAATTGAGGTATGTAAATTTTTCTTTTGTTTGGCATAATGCTATCACACACTTAATAGAAACCACATATTATAAACATAACTTTTATATGCACTGGGAAATAAAAAAAATGTCACTTACTTTATTGTGATATTTGCTTTACAATATCTCCAAGGTATGCCTGTAGTCCATTGCATTACAGAACTTGGAATGGATTTTGTTAAATTATTTTATTTCCATTAAAGTAATTTCAATAACCTAAAAGTTTTCTACTCTATTTTATAAAGTTGTAAGTAAAAAAAAATTAATATAAACCAAAAAGAAGGGGTAGTGAAATACAGTGAGGAAAAACCTCAGGTAGAAGTCACAAGATCTGGGTTTGAGTTCTGACTATGCAAGTGACTACCATTTATATTGTCTAAACCTCACTTTTTCTTGATCTATAAAAAATGGAGATTATACATATAATTATACCTATATTTCAGGGTTGTTTACTTTTTAAAAAAAATGAAAAAAAATTAAATGTAAGCTATCATTACAAAACCTGCCTGTTGTATTGTTTTGTGACGTGATTATTCGTGAGATCATTCTACACTAAGATTAGTTAAAAGAGATGAAGATATTGAAAAAAGACTTAAAAAATTATAGTTATCTCAATGTATTTGAAAGGCTATCACATATAAATGGGATGTGTATTTTGTTTATTGGCCCCAAAGATCAGAATGTGGATTTCTGAAAATTGCTAAGAGGAAGACTTGGAATGTCTCTGTTATTGGCTTTGGAATCAAAAGAGAAATAGTCTAGGACCTTATGGAAGATTTCTACCTCTATGACTTACTAGTTAACAAAACATGTGCTAAACATTTAACCTCTTCGACCATCAGATTCCTTATATACTAAGGGGACATAGAAAAATCTCTATTTCTGTGAGACAGTGTGGCTTCCTGGAAAGAGAATACTTTGGAGACAGAGCTCATGGATTCAAATCTTGTCTCTACCATTTACTTTCTGGCCCTGGGTAAAATGTTTTGTGTCTTTGAGACTCAGTTTCCTCTACTATTAAATGATAGCCTTTAAGATTCTTTTAGCTTTAATTCTATCATCTATCATGATAAATTTCTTCACTATTAAAACTCTTAGAAATTTTTTTAGTGGTTTTTTTTTGTGGGGGGGGGGGGAGCAGGGCAGCTGGGGTTAAGTGTCTTGCTCAAAGTCACACAGCTAGTAAATGTGTCAAGTGTCTGAGGCCGAATTTGAACTCAGGTCCTTCTGTCTCCAGGGCAGGTGCTCTACTCCTTGTGCCACCTAGCTGTCCCAAACTTATATAAATTTAAATAGATTTCATTGGAAGGAAGTAAATTCTACATCATCTTTGTTGTTGTTCTGTTGTGTCTGACTCTTTGTAAGCCAATTTGGGGTTTTCTTGGCAAAGATCCTGGAGTATTTTTGCCATTTCCTTCTCCAGCTCATTTTACAGATGAGAAAACCAAGGCAAACAGAGTTGAATGACTTGCCCAGGTCACAGAGCTAGTAGGAAATATTTGAACTCAGAAAGATGAATATTCCTGACTCCAGGACCAGCATTCTCTCCATTGCACCACCTATCTGCCCTGTACCTTACTATGTGTTTTCAAGTAAAAGTATGATCAGTCTTTGTTGGTATACTATAGAGGGCATTCTTCCACCTGTGTAGATTAGATCTCATGATCTCTTAAGTCCTTTTCCATTCAGCAAAAATATGATACTCATGAAAAGTGATTTTCAACCAAATACCAAAATCAACAAAACAAGAATATCCAATATGTAGCATATTAAAATGAATACATTTTTAAGTTATATTAAAATGTAAAGAAATAAATGGCTTGATCCTGTTCTCCAGTTTCAGTTGGAAAGAGTAATTATGTTTTAATTATATATGGGTATGTTATAGAATTTTCAGAAAAGGTGTCCATTCATAGACTTCCTGTTATCAAATTTAATTGAAGAGAGGATTCTGGGAAGATGGCAGAGTAGGTCAGATAATTCCAAGCTATCAAGATTTTCCCACAGAAAAGAGATAAACAACACCTTAGAGTGAACAAAGTGCAGGTAAAAATAAATAAGAATGGGGGTCCAACAGGGGTTTTCTTGGGACAATTCGAGAAGATCAGGCTTCTTAGAGGGTGGAGCCAAGATGGTGTCTGGAAAGCAGGGACTTGCTTGAGCTCCCTGCCAGGTCCCTCCAAAAACCTATAAAAAATGGCTCTGAACAAATTCTAGAACTGCAGAACCCACAAAATAGCAGAGGGAAGCAGGGATCCAGGCCAGGACAGCCTGGATGGTCACTGGATGAGGTCTATCATGCACAGAGTGGAGGGGAGTGGAGCCCAGGGCCAGCAGCAGCAGGACCAACCAGACCAGGAGCTGGGTGGAACAAGCCCTAGTACCCTGAATCAGTGAGCTGTGGAAGTTACCAGACTTCTGAACCCACAAACACCAAAGACAACAGAGAAGATTAGTGGGAAAAGCTGCAGGCAACAGAGTGAAAAGAGTTTGCAGTTCAGCCACTGCCCCGAGGGCAGCCAGGAGAGGTGCAGCTACAGAACTACAGCTGCAGTTGCTTCTGGCCCCAGGCCCTCCTGGTGGGAAAAATTAAGTGGCAGATCTGAGCAGGAGTGCAGAGCCTGCTTAAGATTTTCATCAGGTCAGGGTTGGTGGTTCTTGAGGAAGGAGGAGTGCTGGTGTGGCAGAGCTGGCTGTATAGGAATTGCTCTGAAATCAACAGTGCATCCTCTCAAACTTAGAACAAAGTGTTCTTTATACTACAAGCAGTCATACCCTGCTGAAAAACTCAAGGGTCAAGTAAGTTTGCTGAGAATATGGCCAAGCAGTGAAAACACACTCAGAGTCAGTCTCAGACCTTGGAATCTTTCTTTGGTGACAAAGAAGACCAAAACATACAGCAAGAAGTCAATAAAGTCAAAGAGCCTACAACAAAAGCCTCCAAGAAAAACATGAACTGCTCTCAGGCCATGGAAGAGAACTTAAAAAGTATTTGGAAAAGCAAGTTAGAGAAGTAGAGGAAAAACTGGGAAGAGAAATGAG
>CM053626.1:102599567-102632273 GCA_028646595.1 Phalanger gymnotis | reverse complement strand
CCCAGCAAAACTGAGTATCATGCTCCAAGGCAAAATATAGATTTTCAATAAAATAGAGGACTTTCAAGCTTTCTCAGTGAAAAGACCAGAGCTGAATAGAAAATTTGACTTTCAAACACAAGAATCAAGAGAAGCATGAAAAGGTAATCAAGAAAAAGAACAAGAAAAAGAAATTGCAAGGGACTTACTAA
Organism: Phalanger gymnotis; assembly: GCA_028646595.1. Lineage (NCBI taxonomy): Eukaryota > Metazoa > Chordata > Mammalia > Diprotodontia > Phalangeridae > Phalanger > Phalanger gymnotis. Next base: position 102,632,082 of record CM053626.1, on the reverse strand, counting down.
AGTTGAACCGTTTACATTCCTACATGGAAAGATGATATGTATGATTCATGAGACCTCAGTATTAGGGTAGGTGAAGAGAATATGCATATGTGTGTATATATATACACATATATATATGTATATATGTACATATATCTATCTATATGTGTTTATGTATATATTTATGTATATGTGAGGGATATATATATATATATATATATATATATATATATATATATTAGAAAGAGAGAGAGAGACAGTAGGCACAGGGTGAGTTGGAGATGAAGGGAAGATATCTAAAAGAAATAAAATCAAATTAAGGGATGAGAGAGGAATATATTGAGAGAGGGAGATAGGGAGAGATAGAATAGGGCAAATTATCTCACATAAAAGTGGCAAGAAAAAGCAGATCTGTAAGAAGAGAAGAGAAAGCAGGTGAGAGGGAATGAGTGAATCTTGCTCTCATCAGATTTGACCTGAGGAGGGAATACCATACACACTCAATTGGGTATCTTACCCCACAGGAAAGAAGGAGGAAGAAGATAAAAAAGGGAGGATGATAGAAGGGAGAGCAGATGGGGGTGAAGGTAATCAAAAACAAACACTTTCTAAAAGGGACAATGTCAAGGGAGAAAATTCAATAAAGGGGGATAGGTTAGGAAGAAGCAAACTATATTTAGTCTTTCACAACATGAGTATTGTGGAAGGGTTATACATAATGATATGCATGTGGCCCATGTTGAATTGCTTGACTTCTTAGGGAGGGAGGGTAGGTGGGAAGGGAAGAGGGGAGAGAATTTGGAACTCACAGTTTTAAAATCAGATGTTCAAAAGCAAAAAAAAAAAAAATTTGCATGCTACTAGAAAACAAGATACATAGGCAATGGGGCATAGAAATGTATCTTGCCCTACAAGAAAGTAAGGGAAAAGGGGATAGGAGGGAAGTGTGGTGACAGAGGGGAGGGCAGACTGGGGAACAGGGCAACCAGAATATACACCATCTTGGAGTGAGAGGGATGGTAGAAATGGAGAGAAAATTTTTAACTCAAACTCTTGTGAAAATCAATGCTGAAAACTAAATATATTAAATAATAAACTGAAAAAAAAAACTCAACACAGTAACAACAGACAGAATTCCTTTATGGAGCTAAATGAGTCAAGCCTGAAGGTGGTATAGACCACAATTAGGTCTTATTGTGCCGATGTAACAGTGGGTTTTTTTTTTAAATCTTATTCTGTTATTCAAAGGGCTTTATTTAATAGTTATATTTAAACATCAAACTATTTGGGAGTATTTTTGTTAAACTTTTTTTATGCCAAAATGTTTTAAACTTCATTTTCCTAGGACAGCTTTGATTGTTGTAAGAAGCCATACATACTTTAAACATACGGTAATATTGGACAAATCAAGCAAAAATTCACTCAAAAAAAATCTTCACAATAATGCCCTAAAAAAAGATACAAAAATAAATCAAGAATGTCAGTGAAAATAGTTCACATTTTTATAGCCCTTTCAAAGTTTGCAATTTTTTTTGCATGTAAGCCTGTAAATTAAATAGTATGAATATCAATATTTACATTTTGTTGATGAGGAAACTGAGACAGAGAAATCAAAGGACTTACCCTTGTGTTACCCAAATGTTCAGTTTCCATGACGGACAAGGGTTAAATCATTACTCTATTAATTAATTTTCATAGTTAATCTAGACAAATCAGGCAAATGAAGCTGCTACATACAGAATTACCCAGATTTATCTTTGACAATAAAGTTTGAATAAATCAAGAAATTATTTGACCTCTCTTGTAGTAGAGTGTAAGTATATGGAGCCACACAGAACACATTTGGATCTTGGAATTACATTTTGTGAGCAGTGCATTGAGTTCAAAAAATTCACCTTAATTCAATTCACTTCAAAAAATATCTGTGAAATATTCGGTGCCTACTATGTGCAACTGCATTTTTTGAATTCTACCACAATATCATTTTACTAGAAGGTTAGCCCCAAAATAATCATGTATTTTAGCTCCAAAAATCTCACAAAGCCTATCTAGAAAAACTTGGAGTTACTGAATCTATGGAATAGTGTGACTGCTGTAGCTGTTCCAAATTGAAATACGATAAAGACATTATGTCAAATACTGGGCAAACAAAAACTAGTTAAGACACAGATCCTGTCCTCAAGGAGTTTGCCATTAAATGTAGGTATAAACTACATACATAAATGACTATGATAAGAGACTAATTATGACATGTGCAAAGTAGATGGGGAGACAAAGTACGCTGACACAGTGGAGGAGGGAGATGTCACATTTGACTATAGGTAACAGGAAAGATTCCATAGGTGACACATGAGCTGAATATTTTAAAAAGTTATAAATTTCTGTAAGGAAAAACTGGAAACAGTGAAGTGTCCTGTTTCACTGGAATGTAAATTACAGGAAAAGGAGTATTGAGAAATAGGGATCAGAAGGGGGGTTAGAGATAGATTGCTTAAGACTTTAAATGTTAGGATAAGGAGTTTACAATTTATCTTTTAGGCAATGAGAGGCCACTAGAGGGTCTAAAGAGAAAAAAAATATCAGAGTAGTGTTTTGGAAAGGCTAATGGGAATATTAAAAATAGCATTACCAGGGCCATAAACACATCAGGCTTTTTGAAGATATTTCCATCTTTGAAGAAACCTATTTCGCCTGGAATATTTCCTTTTCTAACTTCTCAGACCTTCATAAGCTTCTTGTTAACATCCCATTGGTGAGATTAAAAAGAAACCAGATAGATAGATGGTTGATAATAACAAATAAAATACCCTGTCATATGTTTATTTTATATGCTATAACCCCATCCACAGTATCAAATCTCAACATTACAATTTTATTTCAACCTGAGGTCATAGATTTAAAGCCAGAAGGAACTCTAGAAGCAAGTTAATCCAATCCCCTTGTTTTAGAGATGAGGAAACTCCAGCCCAGGGGGTTTAAATGACTATCCCAAAGTTGGAAAGGCAATAAGCATCAGACTTGGTTCAAAAGTAAATATACAATTTAGTCCATATCATTTACTAGTTTGAAATTATATGAGGATTTCTGGTCAAAATGCCATCTGAACAGAGGCAGCAAACCAGCTGCCCTATATCTACTTTAGCAAAAGTCTGAATCTGGCTTCAAACCATATAATGATCAAGAAATTCAATTGTTCATTGATTGTAATCCAGTGATTACGATGTGTCTTTTTTCTCCCCCAGAACTGTGCAAAAAGGTCATTTTGCATAAGAGCAATGGGAAAACAGACCTTCAGCAAAGCCACCACCAGTGAAGGCAAATGACCCCCTAGACTACCAGAGTGATCAGAGAATGACCAGATACATGGAACCTGCAGGGCTCTCTACTCAGAGGCACCAAGAACTAAGGGCCTTCCAGAGAAATCCACAGGGTAGTTTGAAACATGTAGAGAGTTCCTTGAAAGCCACAGCAGCTGCGGTGATCAGTCTTATCCTAGGTGAGTTCCTTCACTAACTTTCCCTTCCCAGGGTTATTTATGCTTGATGTATCTTTGAAATTTGGACTGCTGGATCTTCTGGACCCTGTTTGGCACCTCAGGACAAATTACTAGTAACCTTGGAAACCCTGAGCATACAGAACTTTCAAAATTTCTAATGACAGATAAAAACTAAGCAGTAATTTTAAAATCCAAACACAAGAGTCCATAGAAACCAAGAAAGCTGAATTTATTTCAGCGCTGGAGAGGTGCTATATGATAGTGCCAAAATTCTAATGGGGGAAGGAAAATAAAGAAACACCCCTTCAAAAAGTTAATGTCTTCAAAGGGTATTGAAGGAAATTAAAAGAATAAAAAGGGGACCTGGGGCCTGGGGTGGATTCATTCTGTTCTGAAGGACTAAGGGAAGGAAAAAAGAGAAGGATGAATAAAAGAGAAAAATGAATAGGCATAAAATTTGCTATTTCTCATATTTGGGCTATGTAAGAAGACTATACAAACACTGAGAAATGGATATGGGAATGGGCCTTAAAAGTACCTCACTCTTACCTGAAACTAACAAGGGAAGATGGGACATACACACAGCTTCAGAGTTTGATGTTCACGACTATCAAATTCAACAACAACAAGTGTGAATGGGAAGGTGGTTGAGTACAAAAAAAAGTAGAGAAGGAACACACTTCTTGATCCTGAAGGACATTTTAAATGAAAGACAAAAGAATTAATTTCTAGGGCAGTGCCCATCAATTGGGGAATTGTTGAATAAATTGTGGTATAAATCTGGGAAGAAAAAAAATTTTGTAAGAAAATGAATGAGTCAAAGAGGATCTTGAATGGCATGAACTAATGCAGAGAAGTGAGCAGAACCAAGACAACTATTTATACAAGGACAACATTGTGAAAAAAACAACTTTGACAACCTAAGAATAATCATTGCAATGGCCAACCCAGAGCACCTATGATAATGGAAGTTATCTACCTCATGAAAGATATGTAATAGACTAATCATAGAGAAAGAGTAGAAAGAAACAAACATTTTGTAGGGCTCCCACCATGCAGATTTGTTTTGATTGACTACATTTACTAGTAACAAGTTCCTTTTCCCTTATCTCAGGGCTTAATTAGGTTGGGAGTAGAAGGAAAGGTAAAGTTAGCAATACTTATGCAAAAAAAATTAATAAAAGATGGCCATTTTAATGTGTTTATACATGCATGAAGGAAAACAGAAGTACTTGAAGAAGGAAAATATAGTAGCAGGATAGTTTAGAAAGCAATGTGTGGAATTGTTACATACTTAAAAATAAAACAGGTGTTATGAAATGGAGATTTATGGTTTCTTAAATAACCTCTTTCTGTTTTGCTGTGTTTATGTAAATGTTCTTTTTTGGTGCTTAAAAAATAATATTACATATTGAACCCCTTCAAAATCCCTACCCCAAGTCCTCTATCTGCAGAGTAAGGACTTTTTATACTCTACCCACTAAAATATATCTTATTTATATATCCTTGTATATAGGAATTATTTCCTTATTTTTGAGATCCCAGCACTCAGAACAGTGCCTGGCACACATTATTGGTTTATTAGAAGAAGCTCATTGTACTAGATTGCTTCCCTTGTCAAATATCATTTGACAGTAAAACCCACTTCTAAGAATTGTAGATGGTTGTGATATGACAAAGGAAAGGAAATATTTCTGCATTATGTACCTTCAGTTAAGAATTTAGGCAAGTCCAATCACTGAATATACATGAAGAAAGCAGAAATTCTAATATTGATTTATAGCATTAAATACTTTATTTTAATAATTTTCCTAATATATTGTATCTCTTTAATAAAGTACTGTTCCAAATTAATTCACCTCCAAAATGCAGTAATTCTTCCCCTTATGTCATCCAATGACATTTATTGAGTACATGCTCTGTGAAGAGTTTAATGTGGAAGCACTCAAGTACTGGTAAAGGAATATGAAGGCAAAGATGTTGTATTCTAGGAGGTGACAATCTGGTCAGAGAGAATGGGAAAAAAGGAAAACAAAACCTTTTATATAAACACAAGCTTTAGATGCATAATCCCTTTCACAGATAATTAAACACAGATTTTCAGAAATAAGGATGTAATTTAGCCCACATTGTTTATTAATTTCATATTATATACAAAACTATCCTCAAAATCCTATGCCAATATTTCAACAGTTCATGGAGGGGACCTTAGAATTTCAAAGGTTTTTCCAGTAGAGTATAAGCTCTGGCAACTTGTTTTTTTGCAGGAAAGACTTTGGGTATGGGCCACATGGCAGGTCTGAAAACCAGTCTAGCTAAAACATGGAGGTTCATTACATATAGGTTTGTCATTAGACAGCAAATTCTTTAACTATTCCAACCCATGAAATTAAGAAAAATTGTTGTCATTGTTGTTAGTCATGTCCAACTCTTCGTGACCCTATGGACCATACTATCCATGGGGTTTTCATGACAAAGGTACTGGAATGGATTGCCATTAGATTCTCCAATGGGTTAAGGCAAACAGGGCTTAAGTGACTTGCCCAGGGTCACAGAGATAGTACGTATCTGAGGCAGAATGTAAACTCAGGTCATCTTGAGTCTAGGTACAGAGCCCTGTCCCCTTCAGTCTTTGTGTCCCTTGCTTTTGCTTCCACTATGACAGTCCAGCAAAAGAGGCAACAAAGTACTAAGAACTGAACCATTTTTGGACCATATATGTAACTTAATTTAATTGTAGGCATACTGAATGTGAAATATTTGTCCAACGACCAATTTTTTTTTCAAGTTATTGAAATGGAATCATATCACAAAAAACAAATATAGAAGGCAAAAAGAAGTTACGGTTAAATGGAAAGTTTATTCACAATAAGTAGGCCAGGTGGTTGGAACACATAAAACATGAAAGAGAGTGATGCTAGAATTGTAGGCTAGAGACAGATTATGAGAAGCTTTGAAAAGCAAAGTAGAAGAGTTCATAACAATTCTCGGGAAAAGATGCAGAGACAATAGGGAACTAAAGGAGCTACTGAGCTGGGGAGTAACATAGTTAGGTCTATCCTTTAGGATAATTACTTTTCACTTCTAATTTATCTTAGCCTGTTGGAATCCTTTAGTTTCATCAGCTAAAGTGTTATCTCTTCTTAAAATTTTCCCTGATCTGAAATAAAAGTTTTCTATCCCACCTCAAATTTTTCTGGAAAGCTTTGCAAGGATCTCTTTTTTGCTCCCATCACATCTTAACTTATATCCTCATTATCTTTATGAACATTGTATCTCCCAAGTGGAATGTAAACTCCTTGAAGGTGGTGACTTTATTTTTTATCTGTTGTCCCAGTGTCTAGCATGATGAATAACACATAGGATGTATTTAATAAATATTTGTTCAACTGAATTTAAATGTGGAATATAATAAAATTGAAAATAATATAGTAGAAAATAAGAAAGAATGACCATGGAACCTATAGATTGCTTTTTGGACAACTAATTAAAGATACAGAATTGAAGCTAAGGAAAGAGTAAGGGCTAGATAAGAGAGTAGGAAGTCATTTGCATAGAAAATATATTTAAACCAATGAAGAACAATATGTTTAACAAGAAAAAAGACTATGGAGAAATGAGAGAGAGAGAGAGAGAGAGAGAGAGAGAGAGAGAGAGAGATAGAGAGAGAGAGAGAGATTATCTAAGAAAAAAGAAAATTGTGTTGAATAACATACTGTCAAACAAAAATGGCCATAGAAGATTTATTTTCTGGGAAATTGGCTTTATTGTTTGAATATATAGACACAGTCTATGATCTGGGGAACACTTTGCTGATGTTGCTCCCCTTACGTTGGTCACAAATAATTCTCCTTTGTATGTTTCCCAGGAAGCAAGTCCCTGGGTATATGCAAATAAATGCCCTGCTTACATCTATACTAAAAGAAAAGACATATCAGGTAACCAAATTCTATGTAGCCCAGACTGTGATAGGTAACAGAGGATTCAAGCAACTTCAGATAGCCTTATTAAAGAGAACTAAATGTAAATAATGACATAATTGTGTTAAATAATGTTTTTCTAGTGAAAATAGTATATTTTGCAAAAGAATATTGTCCAAAATTCACTGTTCTGCTCCTGGCATCATTGAGGTTTACAAGGCCCCTCTCTGCATTACCCATCATCAAATTAATGGACATCTTCTTGAAAGGTTGCCATAACACTTTGGCACTATAGCAACCTAATCACTTAAGGCCTAATTCTACTCCAGGTTATGCAGAGAGGATTGTTTGAGGCTTCACTCAATGCCCCACATATGTTTCTTAAGGCAGGATTTGGCAAGTCTTACTCTATGGTATGTTGCATTTTGAATGTGTTTATTCATTGCCAAGGACAAAAAATGGAAAAGATGTGCTTCATCCACTTTGGATGTCTGAAAGAACAAAGCCAGTTTGTCTCATCTTGTTAGGGCTGGCTAGAGAATCCTGACTTCGTTGATCCTTTAAGCTTATGTCAGCTTAATCTTTTGTGATTAAAGTGATTGTTTGGAGGAAAATTGCAGGGAAAGCAGAAGTCAAGGCATGTCTGAAACACTGTTAGAATAAAATGGTTGTAAGCATAAAGAAAAAAAAATTGAAACAGTGTCAGAATAGCTATGAAAAGCTTAGCGATTTTAAACAAGTTTTTTTTTAAAAAAAACACATTCCTCTGTTAGAAATTTGTGAATTGGAATGAAGACTTGGCAATTTTGTGATAACTGTAATATGATCAATGTAAACAGTCAACTTGATAACTCAGGCCAAATACAGAAGAGTCTCTTTAAGATGTGACTTCTCTGACCTTTTCCATTATCAAATGGATTAGATAATTCTTAAGTCTACTCTACAACACGTTGATTTCTGTGTAGCTGTTACCACATGCAAGTCCCTTTATGTCTTTAGACCTCAGTAAAATGGGGATAGAAATGCTTGCACTATTTGCCTAATGGGCTTGTTGGAGAGAAAGCAATTTAAAAAAAAAACAAAAAACATTTACAACCTTTAAAAAAAATCCAGACCTAAGTTCACATATGTACAGAACCAGAAAACTCCCTCTAGTAGTGAAGATAGGCAGCTCTTCTGCAGCTTGAAGAATTGTCTCAGAGGGTTGCCTGGGGACTATGAGAGAGATTAAGTGGCTTGCCCATAGTCTCACAACATTTTAAAACTGTCACTATATAAAATTCGTAAAATTTAAGGTACTATGTAAATGTGGAGTAGTGGTTGTAGTAGCAGCAGTAGTAGTGGCAGTGGAAGTGATAGTACAACTGTAGGTATAAATACATATTTTTAAATTCTGTAACAGATCTCATAGTATGGTAGTCCTGAAAATCCTCCAGTTTTATGGGCCTATAATATTTCTCCTTAGAACAGATTACAACTGCCATAGCCATCTCTCTTACTTTTGCCTGATGAGTTTTATGTTTGTTTTTGTTTCTAGAACTCTCACATATCAGCTATTTGCTATGCCTGAAACTTTCTAAGCTACAAACTTTCAGTCTCTTCTTATGGCCTCGGAGGTAGGCAACTAGCTAGATGTGAATCAGTAGATCCCTACCCCTCCTTATAAAATACGTGACCCTCTTCATAAGCTTCCCTAACCTGCTTTGATGCTTAGAATGGAGACTTGGAAAGGAAAGGGATAAGAATTTATTAAGCACTTACTATGTGCCAGATGCTGTGCTCAGTGCTTTACAAATATAATCTCACCTGAACCTCACAACAACCTTGGAAGGTAGGTGCTATTAACATTCCCATTTTACAGTGCAGGAAACTCAGGTATTTAGAGGATAAGTGACTTGCCCAGATTCACACAATTACATTATAGTCATGCAACAATGTTATCCAAAAGTAAGTGTCTAGGGCTAAATTTGAACTTGAGTCTTCCTGAATCCAGGCTCAGGTTTCTGTCCTCTGTTACCTAGCTGCCTCTAACAGATAGACCCAAGAGTGAGAGTTTCATGGCCTGATGATCATTGTGCCCAAGGCTTTCTGGTAAGCATCCTTTTTATTTCTCTTTCCTGCCCTTCCTTCTCTTCTAGTGTAGGTATCAGTCCCAGCAGCAAGATAGAACACTTTATGGTCTACTCTAGTTCTAGAGATGGCAGCTGCCAAAACAGTTTGGGGTGAAGGAGATGCCACTTTATATACCCTTCTCTTTTTACCCCTGCCTCTCCCTCTGTGATCTCTTCAGCTTCCTCTAGTTTAAGCTAACCCTCATTCTGGCTAAAAGAATTATCTTTGTCTAGCTCATCTGCTTTTTCAGCAAAGCTTCTTTAAGTCTTAGCAACAGATCCCGAACTGTGGCTTAATTATATGAGTAATTGATCTCAGAGATAATACAATAAGAGAATAAAACTTTAACATGTAGGATACTCATTTATTTTTAAAAAATAAACTCAAATTATTCTATGAATTCTATACATTTTTCCACCCATAGAATAGAAACTCCTTGAGGCTAAATACTGTTTTGTTTTGTTGTGTTTTTTTTTTCTTCTGTGTATACATAGTGCCTGACACACAATAGGGACTTAATAAATGTTTGTGGGTTGCTCAGTATATTATGACGGCATGTGACTCATCATGGGGTCCCTGGTGCTGAATCATGCCTAGCATGAAAGGCGGTGGGTGAGTATCAGGATGACATGAGTTTAAGTAATGCTTCTGACATGTACTGGCTATGACCCTTGCTTAACTGCTCAGTGCCTCAAGCAACTCTGTAAGACCATAAATTGCAGGAGAGTTGCCTATCAGCATCTGTTAATATCACTTACTTTTGGTTACTAAAAGTGTTTAAAATATTGTACTTCTGTTTATAAAACACTAAAAGTGCATGCACACACAAATACACACATGCACATTTATTGAATTCATCCAGGCTTTTGAAATTTTATTAACAAGAATGGAGGAGGGGAAGGTTAAAATATATATGCGTATATATATATATATATATGTATATATGTACATACACACACATATATATGTATACACATATGTATAATAAACCCTACTAATAGGATGATTTAAAAAAATTCAGATGATTAAAGTTACATCTTTTTGTACAATTAATTAGAGTAAATTGAATGGTTCATCAACTCTATTCATAATGAACTTCAAAACAGTTGAAAGTATTATATATTACCACAGTCTACCTAATACAAGATTATATAATCAATCAATATTTGAAGTCCAAAAAAGATAATTAAATTTCTTTAAGCTGTAAACAGGTTTTTGTCATTGAACAAACTTTATTGGGTGGCCTTAAATCAATATCCAAAAATGATCATGACAACATTCACTTTAGTTCTAGTTCTTCTTCTAGCTGACATGATTGGATATGCCATTTTAATAACTAGTTGTAAATAATTTGAATTGGACTGCATAGTAAAAAGAGTGCTGAACATGAACTTGAATCTGAGTCCCACTTATTATGCTTACTACTTGTGTGACCATCAGTCTGTGACATCTGAAGACCTATGCATCCCCAAGACCTAGTTCAAAGCCCTCCTCTTTTATGAAACCTTGCTTTATCCCCCTTGCAGATGTAATACTTTCTTCTTTAGAAATTTAATAGCACTTCTTTTGTATCTGCCTTAGGCATTTATTTTTTATTATGGTTATTTTTGTTCATATTATGTCTTACTAGATTATATGCTCTGCAAGAACTATGTTTCATTTTTTTTTCTTTTCTTTTCTAGCCACTTATAAATGCTAGGTGCATTTTGAGACATGGCTTAAATAGAACAATTCAATTAGCAGTGATATTATGTAAAATCTCTTGGTTTATGCTTCCTCCTAACCTCTAACCTCAAAGCTGTCAAAATAGTCAAGCCAAAAAAAAAAAAACTCTGACAAACTTTCTAGTCTGTGAAATATGTCTGAGAAATGAGGAAGTTAGCAACTCTAGCTCTAGGATTATGTTACTTTGAATTTGTGATTTTTTTTTTAATCAGGGAGGAGAACTTCCAATGTGGAAACTTCCAGCCATGCAGAACCACTATTTGTCCTTAACTGATAGCTTTCTGGAGTTGCCTACGGCATCCAGTAAACTATCAGTAAAACTATGCTTTTTAATGGCCAAAGACAAGACTTAAACCCAGGCCTTCCTAATTGTAATGCCAGCCCTCCTTCTACTATGCAGTGTAGCCTCTTATTTCAGGTAAATGACAACTCATAATCACTGCTAAGATAGAGAGTCCAACAGAAGGTAGGCAAGGTATCAATAAAGCAAATATTTGGTACAACTGGAAAATAATAATATACATTTTTTAAACAATCACTCTAGGAAATTTTTTGTTGGCTGATTGGTTGGGTTTTTTGGAGGGAGGAGAGAATCTGGAGTTGTTCCCATGAGCTGCAGAATGGCTGAACAAGCTGTGGTATATGAACCTAATGGAATACTGTTGTGCTATAAGTAATGATCAGCAGGCTGATTTCAGAAAAAACCTGGAAAGATTTACATGAACTGATACTGAGTGAAGTGAGCAGAACCAAGAGAACATTAAACCTTGTAACAGTAACACTATGAAGTGACCAACTTTGACAGGCTTAGCTCTTCTCAGCAATATAATGATCTTAGACAATTCCAAAAAACTCATCCACATCCAGAGAAATGGATGGAAAATGCTCTCCACATCTAGAGAAAGAACTATGGAGTCCAAATGCAGATTGAACCATAATATTTTCACGAGTTTTGTTTTTTTTATTTTTTCTTTCTCATGGTTTTTCCCTTTTGTTCTGATTCTTCTTTCACAACATGATTAATGTGTCAATATGTTTAATATGATTGCACATGCCAACCTATATTAGATTACTTGTTGTCTTGGAGAGGGGACAGGGAAGGGAGAGAAGGAGAAAAAAAAGGAACTGAAAGTCTTATAAAAGTGAAAGTTGAAAACTATCTTTACATGTAATTGGAAAAAATAAAATGTTATTAAGTAAAAAAAAAGAATGGGGAGTTCTTGGCTTTTTTGGTCAGAAATATGTTCATCAAAACTACACTAAGAAAGTGGGAAATATTTTTGGACTGGATAAAAGGAGCAAGGTTAAGGAGACTATCATTAAATCATAATAATAATAATAGTGACTGCTTAATGTATTTAGCAGGTAGGAAAATTAAAATGTCAACAAACATTACTCAGGAGAATAACTGTATCAGTAGGAAGAAAGTACAAAAGAGCCTGGAAGCCAACAAGCCTCTTGAGAAAAGCTCACTTTATTTGTCACATGTTTTCAAAGTAGCCAAACCAAAACAGATTAAGGGAAATCATTTATAAAACATCCTGAATCCAGATAAGTTTTTAATTAACCAAATGAATGTGCCAATAGTAATTCCTAAACAATGAGGATAGGAGTGGATTAACCCTGCAACTTACTGTAGCCAAATATTTAATTATCTGTAACCTACATAAAGTGGAACTAATGCTTAGGAGGCAGTTTGATTTTAAAAAAAATAGCAATAAACTAATAGGAGAAAGCAGGTATAGAGATAAAAGAGAAAGTCCTGTCAACGCTGTCTCTTGTGATAACTCGGGGTGCCACAAACATGACAAAATGGAACTATGGATTTTACTTGACTCTGTGATGGAATTTTGATAACATTGTGTGTGAAACAAGACTACTAAAATGTACTTTGAAAGCAAAAGTGAGTATGGAGTATGGCAGAGATAAGGGAGAATCCTCTATCATAAAACATTTCAGGTCCATTCATGCATTTTTCACAAATTTCCCATACCTGTTAATCATTAATGAAATGTTGGTTAAAGCAAAGTTCCTACCTCAGCTCATCCTTCTATAGCTGGCTGTGCAGAGCTAATGCCATGTGATTTGTGTTATATAAAGATCAATTTAAGGTTAAGGTTAGATTTAAGGTTAGTTGGCAATGAAGACCTTTAAGAAATTACATCCTCAAGATTCCAAGGTTTCCATGAAGTGTCACAGTAAGACTTCTATGAAGAAAAATGTCATATAAAAGTGAGTGTGAAGTATACTTGAAGAATGTCAGACAGTTAACACAATTTTCACATTCGTTTATTTTAAAAGGAATGAGGTAAAGAAGTTTGACATCATTTCATATTACAAATTTATGACAGGTGATAAACATTCATTACGTGGATAATTAAGAAGTTTAAATGAATAATTTTTCATGGAGGAGTTATTGAGTTGAGGCAGGAGGAACAGTAACCTGAAAATTAATTTGGAAATACGGGAATGAGCTAATTTCAAATGAAAATATCACAAAGAGCAATGAGTTGCCTAAGGAGCTGGAAAATTCCTTCTCATTTTAAGGCTTCAAGAAAAGTCAGATATATTAGTTATAGAAAGGATATAGGCATAGAACTAGATGGCTTCTGAGGTCCCTTCCAACTTTAAACTACTATTATCATTTATAGAAAACTGATGAAAAATATTATAAGAATAAACTTTGTATTATATAATTATATAAAATCTGTTTTTTTACAGACCTGAAACTTAACTAGTGTAGAGAAATTCCAGTGTGAAAAATCCCTTCATTAGTGTTACCTGACAAGTCATCTCAAACTTAGGGACTCAGAGAATTACTAAGGATAAAGTAAATGACATACACTACTGGTTACCTATTACAGCTGGTTGACATAATGGACAAAGTAGAGGACCTGGAGTCAGGAAGACATGTGTTCAAATAGTGTCTCAAACACTTACCAGACATGAGACCCTGAGCAAATCACTTAACATGTTAGCTCCTCTGTTTCCTAATTTATGAAATGGGGATAATAATACCTATCTCCCAGGATTGTTGTGAGGACCAAATAAATTAAAATTTGTATTTTTTTCAAATCTTAAAGCACTTTATATATATTAGCTATTACAACATGTTACAATATATTGTGATATATAGCAACATAGGTATATGTAGATTTACCTGGTTTTCTATCACTATTTTTCGATCTCTGTCTATCTCTGTCTCTGTCTCTGTGTCTATCTCTGTTTCTGTCTGTGTCTCTGTCTCTGTCACTTTGTCTCTGCTACACTGTGTATGTATACATTCATACATACACACATATAAATACATGTAAATATCTATAGATGTCTGTCATAAACACTTATGTACTTTCTGGCCATTGGTGGGAAAATCAGTTCTTTAATATTGAAAACAAGATACAAATATTACTATAACCCTTCCTAAAGTTGCCACCCATTTTTAATACTTTTTTTTTTCAGCAGGGCATGACAAAAGTAAATTGAAGTACACAAAAGAAAAAAATAGTCAATGAGATATGCCTGTGTCTGTGAATCCATTAGTAAAGGAAATTTCTTGTGAGGAAACTCACATCAATATAAATCTATCATTATAGATAAGCAATTATTCTGCATTTTACAGGCATAGAAATTTTCCTTTGACACTTAGAGATTAAGTAACTTGTTTAGGGTCACACTGTCAGTCTGTTTCAGAGGAAAAAACCAAAAACAGCTTTTTCTGTGTAGAAAGGTATTATTCTATCCTCAATGCCAAACTGGCTTTTGCTACATAAACATGACACACACGTATTCATTATAAAGTTTTTCAACTTCTCTGTTCACACAGACTCTACTATCAATATTATGCAGAATAGGCACA
Organism: Phalanger gymnotis; assembly: GCA_028646595.1. NCBI lineage: Eukaryota > Metazoa > Chordata > Mammalia > Diprotodontia > Phalangeridae > Phalanger > Phalanger gymnotis. Next base: position 102,616,994 of record CM053626.1, on the reverse strand, counting down.
TCGAAATGATCATTGAGGAAGAAGTTGTTCTCATCATATTGGGCAGCAGATGTCTTTAAACCAGATGAAAATGGCATTGCATCTCTCTTTGGTTGCCAACCAGTGCAGAGCCATAAAGTAATATAATGAACCTGTGAGAGTACCTTGTACCTTTTTTTTTACTCCCCTTAAGAGCATTTTTCCCAATTACAAGTAAATATAGTTTCCAAAATTCATTTTTGTAAAATTTTGAGTTCCAAATTTTTCCTTCTCCCTCTATTTCCTCCTCCACCTTCCCTTCTCCCCTCCCAAGAGAGCAATCAATCTGATATAGGTTATGCATGTACAACATGACCATAGTGGTCATCTTGTGAAAGAAGAATCAGAACAAAAGGAAAAAACCATGAGAAAGGAAAAAAAGTGAAAATAATATGCTTCAATCTGCATTCAGACTCCATAGTTCTTTCTCCAGAAGTGGTACACATTTTCCATCATGAGTGTTTTGGAAGTGTCTTGGATCATTATATTTCTGGGAAGAGTTAAGTATACCATAGTTAATCATCACATCAAGTACTGGGTACAATTTTCTCATAGTTTTGCTCAGGCCATTTAGCATCAGTTCACGTAAATCTTTCCAGGTTTTTCTGAGATCCACTTTCTTAGAGCCCAATACTATTGCATTATACTTATATACAAAACTTGTGTAGCCATTCCTCAATTGGTGGGCATCCCCTGAATTTCCAAATCTTTGTCACCACAAAAAGAGCTACTACATGTGGGTCCTTTTTCCTTTTTATCGTCTCTTTGGGATACAGACCTAGTAGTGGTATTGCTGAATCAAAATGTATGGACAATTTCACTGCTCTTTGGGCATAATCCCAAAGTGTTCTCCTGAATGGTTAGATTAGTTCACAAGTCTACCAACAATGCATTAGTGCTTCAGGTTTCCCACATCTTCTCCAAAATTTATTATTTTCTTTTTCTGTCATATTAGTCAATCTAATAGATGTGAGGTAGTACCTCAGAGTTGTTTTCATTTTCACTTCTCTAATCAATAGTGTTTTAGAATATTATTTCAAATGACTATAGATAGCTTTAATTACTTCATCTCAAAACTGCCTATTAATATCTTTAACCATTTATAAATTGAGAAGTAACTTATATTCTTTTAAATTAGACTCAGTTTTCTGTATATTTGAGAAATGAGGCCTTTATCAGAAATGCTGACTGTAAAAATTGTTTCCCAGCTTTCTGCTTTCCTTCTAATCTTGGTTGCATTGGTTTTGTTTGTGCAAAAACTTTTTAATTTTATTTAATCAAAATTATCCATTTTGCATTTCACAATGTTCTCTGTCTCTTGTTTGGTCATAAATTCTTCCCTTCTCCAGAGATCTGACAGGTAAACTTTTCCTTGCTCTCCTAATTTGTTTATAATATTACCCTTTGAGTCTAAATCATGTACCCATTTCAACCTTATCTTTGTATAGAGTGTGAGATGCTGGTCTATGCCTAGTATCTGTCATACTATTTTCCAGTTTTCCCAGTAGTTTGTGTCAAATACTGAGTTCTTATCCCAGAAGCTGGGGTCTTTGGGTTTTTCAAACAGTAAATTACTATAGTCATTTACAATTGCATCACTGTTGGTAAGTGATTTTCTCATAAACTTGAGACTACTTTCCTATAATATAAGTATTTTTCTAATGGTTTAAAATGACTATTAAAAACAGTACTCTCATTTTATCAATGAAGGATAATTATTTTGATTTTTAAAATGCCATGCTAACTTAAACATTATTTAAGAAAAATGAGTTTCTATAGTCACCAAATACATGTTAATTTCTAATGCCATGCATTATAGATTCTACTACACCTCTTCATTTCAAATTAAATCTTTTCACTAACACATATTGTATCTGTACTCAAGCTGTTAGACCTGTCAATTTATAATTTAGTATAAAGTTTAAAGACAATTTTCTGAATTGAGTATACAAGTATTAAAATAAATTGGTCTTTTTGAAGTTGAAGGCATTTTCAAATAATATTTTATAATTCATATATGTGTTTAAACCTATAAAAACATATATATGTTCACGTGTGTGTGAGTGTGTGTGTACCACCCAGATACACGTATGTATTTCTTCACCACTCTTAGGGAGACTATGAAGTGTTATAGTCTCTAAGTGGCTTGGGATTATATATTCATTTACATACTTCCTTGAAGTGTTATTTTGTTACAGAGATATTATTCAGACATAGAATATTATGTACAAAATATTCAAGAAACTAATGAATTTGCCATGCTATAAAACTTCTGGGGGAAATTTGTATTGCAACTATGATGTACAATGGATGCTAAAAAACAAAAAAAAAAGCATACCCCCCTCAAAAAAAAAAACTTTATTACAGCTTTTATACAACACTGCCTATTAATAAAAGTTACATTCATAAATGTTTCTTAAGAAAATCAAAAAGACTTATGAACATTCTCATAGGTGAGTAAGTGTAGATTAATTCTAAATGCAGTTCTGCAATTGACTATCCTTCTTGTGTCAGAGCAAAGATTTTGTTTGTTTGTTTTAGATGTGAGTGTGAGTATGTATGGATGTTCTCTTTGGGTCGGTCACTGAATTGTAAAAAAAAAAAAAGATAGAGTAGAGACACAGCAAAATGTAATTAGCTAACAAACAATGAAGAGGCCTTGGTCTCAAAACTTTTTTGTTGTATGCTAAACCAATTTAATAATAACAGTTGTGTTTGTCCTTCATTTTTGAAGAGGACCATGACAGCAGGGAAATGATGACATGACTTGCAGTTGACTTTGATTTGAGTGAGGAAGGTCTGTGCAATGTCACCAACCTCACTTTCTCTTCCAGAGCCATCTGGATCCAGTTGATGAGGTTTGGGATTGAGGGGTGCTCAAGACTGAAATGCTGACATGCCAGGTCCTGATGAATGAATTCGACTTAAGCCTTCTAGGCCAAGGAAAAAATAAAGTTTATTAAAGATTCACCATATTGGGTAGACTCTTAGGGAGCCTGAGCATTTCCGAAGCTTATGCCAGGGGGCCAGATCAATCTGAGCTGAGCTAGATAGAATCCGAGTGCCTTCACCGAAGCAAGATGAGACTTACATACAGAAAGACTGTGGGAAGGATTGAGGGGTGGTTTGGTGGTCGAATAATCTGAGGTGACTAGAGGAGGGGTTTAGGGAGGGTCTTGAGGAGGAGTCAAAGGAGGATCTTGATGGGACTGGGGTGACTAGAGGTCAAGACTCCAGGGTGGGAACATGGAAATGACAGACAATGGAGGGGTAGGGTAACAGAGAAAGGGTATAGATATTTTAATATCTTCCAGAGTGAGAAACAGCCAGAAGGCAATCCAGAGGTAACAAGACCATGGAAGGCTAGGCTAGGCTATTTGGGTGTGAAAAGCCAAATCAATAGGAAAGATTCAGGGTGGGGTTCAAGGGGCTTCCCACAGTCTGAATCCTATCACAGTGACCAGATATTCATCAGGATGACTGGAGACGGCCCAGGTTGCAATGGGAGACCTTGGCCCTTTGAGGCTAAGGTCTTTTCAAGCTCTCACTTAGAGTGAGGTAATGTCCATTCAGTGAATAGGCCTGTTTAAGAAGTGAGTCAAGGGATGGCCCCTTTAATTACAAAAAGAAAAAAAAAATCGAGCTGGGATGGGAAGACTCTCAGGGTTGCTGTTCCAAAGAGAAACAGTTATTGTTGACATCCACTCTAAGCCAGGAGGGCCCAAAATACAGCCATTAAGCGGGCCTTGGGCAGAGACCTATTGTAGTCCAATCTATGAGCTTCAAAGTAATGGAAGAGGAAAAGGAAGAAAGAGAGAAAGGGCAAGTGACAAAAAAGGGATATTTCTATAAGGCAAGAATTAGAGTTCATTGAGAGCTCATGATCTTCATAAAGGTTTTATGGAAATGTCCAAAAGAGGCTTTTGTAAAATCTGTACTTCCCCGCCCCCCCCCCGCCGCTTTTATCTTTCAATTTATTTTTCACTTAATAAGCATTTAATTTCTCTCCCTTCCACTTATCACAATTTAAAAGGAAATCGTAGTAACAATTAAACATAATATAGTGAAACAAATTCCCATATTATGCATGTCCCAAAGTTTATGTTTCATTCTGTATCTTGATTCCATATCCATCCGATCAGAAGATGGGTAGCAATGTTTATCATCAATCCTCTTGAATCATGTTTGTTGATTACATTTGTCAAATAGAAATCTGCAATGTTGTTACTGTATATATCATTCTATTGGTCCTGTTTACTTCATTGTGCATTAATTCCTATGAATCTTCCCTAGTTTCACTAAAATTATCTTTTTATCATTTTTTACAGCACAGTGGTGTTTCATTATATTCACATATCTATTCCCCAATTGATGGGCACTGCTTAGTTTCCAGTTATTTGCTACCACAAAATAAACTGTTATAAATATTTGTATATATAAGTCTTCTTCCTTTTTCTTTGATCTTTTTGGATTATAAGGCTAGTAAAGGTATTACTAGTGAAAAAAAATAATTTAAAAAGTTATCACTGTTTTCAAAGGTTATATACATTTATTTTACTTGGGGTGGGGGGGAGGTATGATTCAAAGAATGGATGTACCAATTCACACCTCCAGCAACAGAGCAATAATGGTCTTTTTTTTTTTCTCCTGCAGTTCCCACAACATTTTTCAATTTTTTTTCTGTTATTTTAATCAATCTGATAGTATGAAACATCTCAGAGCTGCTTTAATCATCACTTTTCTAATTGTTTATGATGCAGAGATTTTTTTTTCACACCAGTTTTGATAGCTAAGATGTCAAAATTTGAGAACTGTGTATTCATATTTTTTGAATTTTTTATTTGTTTTATTTCTTTATTTGATATTTTATTTTTTGCAGTTAAATGTAAAAGCAATTTTTAACATTCGTTTAAAAAATTCTCTCCCTTCCTGCCTCCCCACTAAGACTCATTGAGAAGGCAAGAAATGCAGGTTATACATGTGTGGTCATGCAAAACATTTCCATAATAGTCATATTGTGAAAGAAAACATAGACAAAATTCTGAAGAAAAATAAAGTAAAAAAGTACTTTCCAATCTGTATTCAGACACCATCAGGTCTTTCTCTGGGAATGGATAGCATTTTTCATCATAAGTACTTCAGAGTTCTCTTGGATCATTGTATTGCTGAGAGTAGCTGTCATTTGCAGCTGATTATCATTCATTATTGCTGTTACTTTGTACATAGTACATTTCACTTTCCATCAGCTCATGTAAGTCTTTCCAGGTTTTTCTGAGACTATGCTACTCATCATTTCTTATGCTACAATAGTATTCCATCATAATCACATATCACAGTTTGTTCAGCCATTCCTCAATTGATGGGCATGCCCTCAATTTCCATATCTTCGCCACCAGAAAAGAGCTGCTATAAATATTTTTGTACATGTAGGTCCTTTTCCTTTTTTATTTTTAATTTCTTTTCCTGATTCTTACTTAGTAGTGGTATTGTTAGGTCAAAGGGTATGCATGGTTTTATAGCCCTTTGGGCATAGATAGCTGTAAGTTGCTCTACAGAATGGTTAAATCTGTTCACAACCCTACCAACAGTGCATTAATATGTCATTTTTCCCACATCCCCTCCAACATTTGTCATTTTCCTTTCTTGTTCTATTTATTAGTCAATTTAATAGGTATGAAGTAGCACCTCAGAATTGTTTTAATTTACATTCCTCCAACCAATAGTGATTTAGAGCATTTTTTTCATATAGCAATAGATAACTTTGATTACTTCATATGAAAGCTGTTCACAACTTTTGATCATTTATCAATTGGTGCATATATGTTTAGTAATGATATTACTTCATTGTCTATGGTGTCTTTTAGCAGGATATAGTTTCCATGCTTATCTCTTTTGAGTAGATCTATTTTTGCTTTTGCTTTGTCTGAGATTAGAATTTCTACCCCTGCTTTTTTATTTACTTCAGCTGAAGCATAATATATTCTATCCCAGCCTTTTATCTTTACCCTGTGTGTATCCCCCTGTTTCCAATGTTTTTCTTATAAAGAACATATTGAAGGATTATGATTTTTAATCCATTCTGCTATCTGCTTCCATTTTATGGGAGAGTTCATCCCATTCACATTCACAATTATGATTACTATCTTTCTTTCCATCTTATTCCTCCCATTTATGTTTTTATTGCTCCCTTCTCCCTTCCCCTCCTCAAAAGAGTTTTGCTTTTGACCACTACCTCCCTCAATTTTCCCTCCCTTCTATCATTCCTCCTCCCTTTTCTTTCCCTATTCCCCTTGTTACTTCTTCTCTCCCTTCTAACCTCCCCTTTTCTTTCCCCTTGCTTGCTGGGCAAGTCAGATTTCCATACCTAACTGAGTATGTTATTCCCTTCTTGAACCAAATCCAATGAAAGTAAAGCTCAAACATTGCTCATTTCCCTCCCTTCTTCCCTTCTGCTAAAATGTTTTTGTGCCACTTCATGTCATATAATTTACCTTTTTCTGCCTCCTCTTTTTCTCTTCTCCCATTACAATTCCTTTGCACCCATTAGTTTTTTTTATCATCACATCAGTTAATTTATACTCACACCTTCTATCTATGTATATCCCTTTTAAATGTTGCAATAAATATACAATTCTCAAGATTAACAAGTACTTTCCTCTCATATAGGGATGTCTTTCTAAGTTTCCCCAGAGGTTACACTAAAGTTCGCAGAGTGAGGTGTGGGGGAGGAGTGATCTGGCCACTGAAGGTACCCTCCTCCCCTAGTACTGCACTAGAGCCCAGTTAGGTTCAGTTGTGGATGAAAACCAAGCCATGCTGGTGTCTAGTGATTCTCCTGGCTGTATGAAGGCATGCCTTGTGTCCTGGTGTTGGTGCTTGCCAGCTCTACCCCCCTGGGTCTCAGGGTCTCCAGCTGGCCTGCTAAGGTGGGGTTTGTAGGGTCACCTCCAGTTCTGTACTGGACTCCTTCAGCCACAGCAAGAGGGACCTTCCGATCAATCTCCATAGCCTCCTGACCTAAAAGACTACTCTACCCCTTCTGTTGGTTCCACTATTTCAGGTTTTTTCTTGGGATAATATTTTCTGGGATTTTCAAGGTCAACAAGGCGGGGGTCAGGGGGGTGAGAGTACTTATAGTTTACTCCACCATCTTGGCTCTCAGAAGTTCAAATAAATGACTTACAAACATTTAGACTGTGGGCTGATTGCCCCAGAAGTAGCTGTAGCCGCGCTGCAGGCCCTACACTTCTTCCACCCAGCTCTGACAGAGTCCTGAGCTAAGAGGTTTGGGAATTGCCACTACCACAGGTGATTCAGTCTGCTCCTTCTCCACTATGGCCAAGTCTGCGATGGTGAAGCCCATGTGTTCCTTCTTTAACCCAGCTCTGACAGAGTCCTGAGCTGAGAGGTTTGGGAATTGCCACTGCCACAGGTGATTCAGTCTGCTGGCCTGCTCCTACTCAACCATGGCCAAGTCTGTGATGGTACACCCCATGTGTTCTGCCCTCTCCCACTCTGGTGGAACAGATCCTTCCCATCAACCTTCTAGGCTGTCCTGGGCTGGAAATCTGTGACACTTTGAGTCCTAGTGAATTCTGCTACTCTCAAATTTGTTCAAATTCACTTTTTAGAGGCACCTGAAGGAATTTGTGGGAGAGCTTGGGTGAATCTCTGCTTTCACGCTACCATTTTGCATCTGCCCTCCAGGAATTATTTTCTTAAGTGAGCTTTTGTACCTCTTTTTCCATTTGGCCAATTCTGTTTTTTAAGGAATGCTTTTCTTCATTGAATTTTTCTGCCTCTTTTTTTTTTCCATTTTACCAATTCTACTTTTTCAGACACTCTTCTCTTTGTTTTTTTGGACCTCTTTTACCATTTGGTTTAATATGTTTTTTGGGGCTTTTTTTTTGGTTTCTTTTTCTTTTTTGCAGAGGGGAAGGCAGGGCAACTGGGGTTAAGTGACTTGCCCAAGGTCACACAGGTAGTAAGTGTGTCAAGAGTCTGAGGCTGGATTTGAACTCAGGTACTGCTGACTGCAAGGCCAGTGGTCTACTCACTGTACCACCTAGCTTCTCCTATTTTTTTTAAAGGTATTATTTTTTTTCACTATTTTTTGTGTCTCCCTTACCTAGCTATTGATTCTTTTTCATGATTTTCTTGCATCACTCTAATTTCACTTCCCAATTTTTTCTCTGTCTCTCTTACTTGATCTTCAAAATTCTTTTTGAGCTCTTCCATGACCTGAAACCAATTCATAATGTTCTTAGGGGCTTTGGATATAGGGACTTCGACTTTGTTATCTTCTTCTGAGTGTGTGTTTTGAGCTTCCTTGTCACCATAGTAACTTTCTATGGTCAGATTATTTTTTATTTGCTCATTTTCCCAGCCAGTTACTTGACTTTTAACTCTTTGTTAAAGTAGGGTTCTGCTTCCAAGGTTGAGGGCACTGTATTGCCAACACAATATTCATAGCACCAACCGCGACTATGAATATGCTGGTGTAGTTCTGAATTGCAAAATATAACAAACTTTATATATGTAAAAGCCAACCTAAATATTTATTCAAACAGCAGAAAGCCAAATCCCACCACCAGAAAAACAAATCCATCATAGCAACCAAGAAATCCATACACAGTAACAATGCAGGGGGCATTGCCATCCCAAACCCTTCCCCCTACTTGGGCCTTCCCACAAACAAAAACTCACAGCTAGTTGCTTCCTGCTTGCTTCCTCTCTTTTCCTGTGCTTTACCTGCTCTGACCATCTTCCTCTGCTCTGCTCCACCCTTCCTTTTCCATGTGTTCAGCATGCTCCTCCTACCACAGTTCATGTAACTTAGGCTTCTATGTGACTTAAGCAGGTCACATGGGCCTATTAATGGATGGGAAGATCTTCAACTTTATATACCTTTACAGGAACACTGTCTCAAGCTTCAGGGGTATTGTGCAATTGTTTTCAGAAATACTTCTAGGAACCTGTTCACTTTTTCTGAAGTGGTATGATCTAAGGAGATGTGTTTAATACTTTCCTGGACTTTATTCTGGTCTGTGAGTGACAACAACCACTCTTTTCTGCCCAGAACTTTGAAGACAGTTCATGGTTCACTATGGACACAAGCTCTTGTGTGCTAGTACTCTTTCTTACCCTGGGCCTGCCACCCAGTACTGGGACTCAGATCTGAGTGTGGGCAAAGAAACAGAATCCTCCTTCAGTGCTAGCAAACAGACCCATTTAATCTCCTTCTGACCAGTTTTTTTAATGCCCTTACCATCTCTGAGATGAGAGTTCCACAAGTAGCCACTGTCAATGCTGATTCATTGGTTCTCAAGGCCTGCTCCTGGTTTCTTGGGGCTAAGGCTGTATTGGTTGGCATGCAATGGCCTATGATCTATTCTCACCTATTTGCAACAGACCTTTTCTGCTGACCTTCTAAGTTGTCTCAGGCTGCAAAACTGTTTCCCTCCATTTTTAATGGTTTCTACTGCTCTAGACTTTATTTAGAATCATTATTTAAAGGTATTTGGAAGGGTTAGAAAGAGAGGTCAGGAAAGTCTTTTCCCTTATTCCACAATCTTCGTCTTGCCTCCATATTCTTTGAATATTGGTCAATAGACTAATAGGTGAACTATCTCTTCTAAAAAAGAAAAAAAAAGTTAAGAAAAACTAACCAACCCATCTACCAAAGGTGATGGTATTCACAAATTTTAAGTGCCAATTATGTATCTATTATTGTTTTGTTCCCATAGATGCAAAGACAACAATGAAATATTCCATACCCATTGCAAAGATGGAGATAGGCATGATTAATATATTTATACAGCATTTGATTTCTTTCCAATCTATGTTTACTGCAGATTCTTTAATAAGGTGATGAATTGGAAGTGGGGATGAATTGCAGGTCAGTTCTAAAGTAATATCATGTTGATAAAACTATTTTCCATTATATTCCACTTTTCCATATAGATGAAATATGAAATAAAATATGATAAAATTAGAAAATGCTAGAATGAATGTAATTGACATCGTTATTATCATTAAAACTTTTTATTGTATTTCATTGATTGGAAGACTATCACAAAATCAGTGTCATACTCATTATTGTCCAGTTACACCTTTTTGTACTTTACCACACCTGTTACTATTCTTACTATATTATGCCACAAATTGTCTTCGTTCCCCATTACTTGTTATTTCTTCCATCATCAGTACATCTCTTTCCAAAGCATAAATTGATTGGAAAATTTCATCAAAATAATCTTTTCTGGTGGTGGGGGGCACAAGGCTTCTTTGTCTTCTTCATCATCCAAACTTTTTTCCTTTGTGTCATCCTAATTCACTCAGAATAACCCTTCTTGATTGTGTTTTTCTACATATGTTTAGTTTATAGAATCCAATATCTTATTCTAAATTAGGGATTCTTAACACTTTTTAAGCACGTAAACCTTTTGTAGTACACAGAAACCTATGAGACTTTTTTTAGAATTATGCTTTAAATGCAAAAATGAATTTTAAAATAAAAAATTTTTAAAAAAGGAAACCAATTGCACTGAAATAGTTATCAATTTTTTAAAATTCATTAATCCCAGTTTAAGAATCTCTACATCTAAACCCTGAGAAATCTGTTTTCCCTAAATCTAGGTGCATGTTAAACTGTACCTTACTTTCCTCTCTTACATTACAAATTCTAGGAGTTATTACTTTTTCCTGGTCCAAGATTTCCATCATTTTTATCCCAGAAATAAGCTCCTCAGTGCTGAAGAAAGTCAGGTGCAGAATACATTTTCCTCTTGGTTGTCCCTGTGCCTTTCAAAGGATGGAATTATCATTAAAGAAAGTTAGGAAAGAATTAGAAGAATGAGAGAGAGAGAGAGAGAGAGAGAGAGAGAGGGAGAGAGAAATTAGTTTCTTCAAAACAAAAGTCTCCCATTCATACAATGTCCTAGGCTTTTTAGCTATTTTCTGAACTGCTCATCTATTTCCTTTTTATATCTAAGCTATCTATAGTGTACTCTGAATATATACATAAATGTACATGCATGTTTATGTATACCTACATATACACTTACATATGTGTATGTGTGTATACATACACATATGTACATATGTACATACATAATACATACATATACATTTTTCCCCTTCTATGAATCTTTTCATGCTTCTGGTTTCTGGGTTTCCTCATATGGATATATTTTCTTGGTATAGTACTACACTTCCCTTCTCCCAACTAAATCACATAAACATACAAATGCACATACACATACCTTTACCTATACTGTTTATTATGTAATATATACAAACACATACACATACTTTTAAAGTCCAATTGTAAGCACAAGAATCACCTCAACAAGTCTTAGTTAAATGATAAGAGTAGAACAGTAGTGGGTCACTTTCTTTTTGACAAAAATCCACAAAGAAAATGCTCAATAAGAAATCTGTGAGTGTTTTTTTTTTTTAATAATTGAGAAAAATGGGGCAGCTAGGTGGCATAGTGAGTAGAGCACCAGCCCTGGAGTCAGGAGGACCTGAGTTGCAATGTGACCTCAGACACTTGATACACTAGCTGTGTAACCTTGGGCAAGTCACTTAACCCCAATTGCCCTGCCTTCCCCCCTCAAAAAAAAATATTGAACAAAACTAAGTAATTTCTATAAATCCTTTAGGTTGGTAGAAGCCTGCCACTCTAGGATTATATCAATTTCCATGGTTCTACCTGGGTAATCAATGTTCTGCAGTGGAATGAGAACTGAAGTTGAAGTCAGAGGCTCTGAGTTAAAATTCTGTTTGCTCTACTACTTCTTACCTTTGTTAAATGGAACAAGTTACTTAGCTTCTTCAAGACTCATTTAGATGAAATCCTCTTTAAAATAAAGAGCTGGAGGACATAAAGTGTAGAGCCCTTCCTAGCCCCAGATATATGTTCATACCTACTTGGAATCCAAAATACTATTTATCCTTTCAAAGTAATATCTCTTTGTTTGGTGTAAAAATAATACTTGTAGAATGAGCCCAGATCCACTCTCCTACATTATACATGGTCAGCTGAATATCTCTCAGATGAAAGGTAACACTGAACAGTGGATAGAGACCTTTTTTAGTGAAAGTAAGGTTTACAATTAGCACCTCTGATACATCATAGCTATGAGATTTTGGGCAAATCACTAAACCTCACTGTGCCTCAGACAATACTCTTAGACCAAAACTTGCAGAATAATTACAATCTGCCTTGGTAGAGTGGATTAGTTTATCATAAGTAGCCTACTCCAATTACAACGATGATGACAACAATAATAATTAATATTAATAATTCAGTTACTCTGCAATAGTTCCACTCTAATGACTTATAATAGCATGGAAGAAACCTTAAATCCCTGAAATCTACTGAAGAAAAAAAATTTGCTTCATATATTTATATACTGGATTTATTGATAAACTACATCTAATCTCCAAGGACTAGGCTGGCTAAATATGGGGAGTACATTAGAATTTAGCTATTGATTTAGGCAAAGAAATCCATTAGACAAAAATTCAAAAAGCATTCATACAATTGTGGTGGCAGAGTGGTGGAAAAAGTATCAAAAGGCACTAAGAATCTTTTTTTTGGCAATTAATAGTATTTTTTTCAATTACAAGTACAAATATTTTTCAACATTCAATTTTGTAAGATTTTGAGCTCTAAATTTTCTCCCTCCCACCATTAACTCCTCTCTCCCTAAGTCAACAAGAAATCTCTTAGAAGTTATACATATTAAACACATTTCCACATTTTTGGAAGAAGAAAATGAACAAAAAGGGAAAACCATGAGAAAGAAAAAGACAAATGAAAATAGTATGCTTCGATTCACATTCAAATTCCATTGTTCTTTCTATGGATATGGAGAGCATTTTCATTCACAAGTCTTATGGAATTTTCTTCCATCGTTATATTGCTGAGAAGAGCTAAGTCTTTCATAGCTGATCATCACACAATGCTGATGGTACTGCATACAATGTTCTCCTGGTTCTGCTCACTTCACTCAATATCAGTTCTTGTAAGTCTTTCCAGGTTTTTCTGAAATCTACCTGCTCATCGTTACTTATAGCACAATAGTATTCCCTTATGAATGTAATCCATTACATTCATGTGCTCCAACTTGTTTACCCACTCCCAAATTGATGGGCATCACATCAATTTCCAATTCTTTGACACCACAGGAAGAGCTGTTATGAATATTTTTGTTTATGTAGATACTTTTCCCTTTTTTATGATTTCTTTGGGATATAGACCTAGTAGTAATATTGCTGCATCAAGGGACATGCAATTTGATTGACCTCTGGATGTAGTTCCAAGTTGCCCTCTAGAATGGTTGGATAAGTTCACAACTCTACCAACAATGGATTAGTGTTCCAATATTTCTATTTTAATTTTTTTTGTCATATTAGCCAATTTGTTAAGTGTGAAGTGGTATCTCAAAATTATTTTCATTTACATTTTGTTAATCAATAATGATTTAGGTCATTATTTCATATGACTATAGATAGCTTTAATTTCTTCTTCTGAAAACTGCCTGTTCATTTCCATTAATTACCAATTGGAGAATGACTTGTATTCTTATAAATTCAACTCAGTTCTCTATATATTTGAGAAATGAGGCATTTGTCAGAAACACTGACTGTAAATATTGTTTCCCAGCTTTCTGCTTTCCTTCTAATCTTGGTTGCATTGGTTTTGTTTGTGCAAAAACTTTTTAATTTTATGTAATCAAAATTATCCATTTTGCATTTCATAATGTTCTCTATCTCTTGTTTGGTCATAAATTCTTCTTTTCTCCATAGATCTGACAGATAAACTTTTCCTTCATCTCCTAGTTTGCTTATGGTATCACCCTTTAAATCTAAATCATGTACTCATTTCCACCTTATCTTGGTACAGGGTGTGAGATTTTGGTCTATTCCTAGTTTCTGCCATATTACTTTCTAGTTTCTGAGCAGTTTTTGTCAAGTAGTGAGTTCTTATCCCAGAAGCTGGAATCTTTGGGTTTATCAAACTGGAGATCACCATAGTCATTCACTACTGTATCTTCTGTACCTACTTTATTCCACTGATCCACCACTCTATTTCTTACCCAGTACCGAGTAGTTTTGATGATTACAGCTTTATAATACAGTTTGAGATCTGGTATTGCTGGCCACTTTCCTTTATATATATATTTTTTTACATTAATTCTCTAGACATTCTTGACCTTCTGTTCTTCCACATGAATTTTGCAATCATTTTTCTAGCTGTATAAAATAATTTTTGGTAGTTATATTGATTGGTATGGCATGGAATAAATAAATTAATTTAAGTAGAATTGTCATTCTTATTATATTATCTTGGCCTACCAATGAGCAACTGATATTTTTTCTATCTGAATTTATTTGTGTGAAAAGTGTTTTGTAATTGTGTTCATATAGTTTTTGGGTTTGTCATAGCACATAGACTCCCAAATATTTTATATCATCTAATTATTTTAAATGGAATTTCTCTTTCTATCTCATTGCACGGATTTCTTAGTAATATATAGAAATGCTGATGATTTATTTTGGTTTATTTATATTCTACAACTTTGCTAAAGTGGTTCTTTCTTTCGAGTAGTTTTTAGTTGATTCACTAAGATTCTCTCAGTGTACTATCAAATAATTTGCAAAAAGTGATAGTTTACTTTCCTTCTTGCATATTCTAATACAATTTGTTTATCTTCTCTTATTGCCTAAGTTAACATTTCTAGTATAATATTAAATAGTAGTGGGGATAATGGGCATTCTTTTTTCACCCTGGTCTCATTGGGAAAGCTTCTAGCTTATCTCCATTATGTATAATGTCTGCTGATGGCTGTTTATCACTTTAAAGAAAACTCAATTTATTCCTGTGTTCTCTAGTATTTTTAACAAGAATGGGTGCTCATTTTTTTTTCAAAAGCTTTTTCAGCAGCTATTGAGAGAATCCTATCATTTCAGTTATTTTTGTTATTCTTATGGTCAATTGTGTTGATAGTTTTCCTAATATTGTACCAGCCCCAAATTCCTGCTTTAAATCCCACCTGGTCATAATGTATTGTTCCCCTGATAAATTGCTGTAATCTCTTTGCTAATATTTTAAATAAAATTTTACATTAATATTCATCAGAGAAATTACTTTATAATTTTCTTTCTCTTTTTTTTTCTTTTCCTGGTTTAGGTAGGACTCTTTATTTGCCTATTTTTCCAAATAGTTTAGATAGTATTGTAATTGATCGTTCTTTAAATCTTCGATAGAATTCACTTTTAAATCCATCTGGCCCTGGAGATTTTTCATTGGTAGTTTGTTCAATTTCTTTTTCTAAAATGGTTTTAAGTATTTTATTTCCTCTTCTATCAATCTGGGCAATTTATATTTTTGTAAATGTTCATCCATTTCACTTAGATTGTCAGATATACTGGAATACAATTGGGAAAAATACCTCCTTATTATTGCTTTAATGTCCTTTTCATTGTTTTTAAATTCATGCTTTTTCATTTTTTATACAAGTAGTTTGGTTTTCTTCTTTTTTTACATCAAATTAATCAAAGGTTTATCTATTTAATTGTTTTATTCATAAACCAGCTTTTAATTTTATTTATTAGTTCAATAGTTACTTTTATTTTGTATATTTTATTTACATTTTTATTTATTTCATATATTTGTGCATAAAATATATTTTTGTATAATTCATATTTTATTTATTTATTTTATTTAAATTTTTATTTATATGGTTCAATACTTACTTTAAATTTTATTATTCTCTTCTTTATTTTGAGAATTTTTAATTTAGCATTTAATTGAGGATTTTCAATTTTTTTTCTTTTTCTAGCTTTTTTAGTTGTGTGCTCAAGCCATTGACCTCCTTTTTCTCTATTTTATTTGTATAAGAATTTATAGATATAAAATTTCCCCTAGGAACATCTTTGGCAGCATCCCATAAGTTTTGGTATGTCATCTGATTGTTGTCATTCTCTTCAATGAAATTATTGATTTGTTCTGTAATTTGTTGTTTGACCAACACTGTTTAGGATTAGATTATTTCATTTCCAATTGATTTTTAGTCTACCATTCCATAATTTTTTATTGCATCATGATCTGTAAAGGAGGCATTAATATCTCTGTCTTTCTGCATTTGACTGTAAGGTTTTTATGCCCTAAGACATGATCACTTTCTGTGTAGGGCCATATATCACTGATCAAATGCAAATTCATTTCTATTCCCATTCAATTTTCTCCAAAGTTATATAATATCTAACTTTTCTAAAACTCTACTGACCTCTTTAACTTCTTTCTTGTTTATATTGTGGTTACATTTATGTAGTTCTGAGAAGGGGAGGTCGAGTCATCCTACTAGTATAGTTTTGCTCTGTATTTCTTCCTGTAACTCATTTAAATTCTCCTCTAAAAATTAAGATCCTATATGCCTTTTTGCATATAATATATTGATATATATTTGTTGATTTATATCTATATATTACATATTTATTTATATTTAAAAATAGATGGACAGATAGATACATAGATATTACTTCATTGTATATCATAAATTTTAGCAAGATATACTTTTGTTTCAACAATCCAGCTAGCAGCTGTTGGCGGGGGGGGTGGGGGTGAAAAACCAACACAAGCCCAACAACGAGAACTAGCATGCTGCAAAAGCCCAGGTTCTTTTGATCTGCTTTACTAAGGAAAGCTATGTTAAGGGGTTGACAAGCTTATTTTAATCCAGCATACAAATACCATTCACTTAGTTCATGGGAAAAATCCAGCACCCTGAACTTCAGAGCAAAATACAAACAAATTGCAAATATCGACAGACAGACCTTGTCTGAGTCAAATCCCAATACATAGTTACCAGAGTTTAACAAAGTCCCAACATCCAGGTTATGAGCTGGAGGGCTCTTAGCTACAGCTACTCTTAGTCTCCTCATCAGTGCAGCATCACAAGTGAGAGCCCTGTGCACATAGTTCTGTCTTCTCTTCTTATGCCATTTCAGACATCATCAAATGTCATCTGAATGATGAGAACTTAGCCTCCTATGAATGGCTCTTGAGTTAGCACCTCCCCTTAGTACCCTGGGAGCTTCGCACCCACACAGGCTTAGCACCTAATAGGGGTTTGGGCCTGGGGCTTAGTCTAGTAAGACTCAATGAAATATACTGAATTAATCAAAGGAAACAAAAGCCAAACTCTTCAAAGGCACTTGGTTGAACTGAGTGCTAAGAGTCCATTTTGCTTACCAACAAAATTTTTCTTCCTCATCTATTTTAATTAGATTATTTTTGCTTTTACTTTGTCTGAGGTCAGGATTGCTATCCCTTTTTTTATCTTCCTTCCTTCCTCCCTTACTTCCTTTCTTTTTTTTCTTCCTTCCTTCCTTCCT